>QODF01000181.1:0-141518 GCA_024372805.1 Oostethus manadensis
TAATACGGGCGCTTAAGGACTGCAAAATGGTTGCCATCCACTCAATAGCGCCCCTGCTGGTTGCAGCAAAGTAGTGCTCTTTTAGAAACACTACTGTATACCTCAATCAAACCCTACAATATGTTGCCCTCGTGTGCGTGTGTGTGTGCGTGCGTGTGTGCGTGTGTGCGTGCGCATGTGTTTGTGAAGCCGGGAACAACACATTCTACAGGTTTTTTCCTGTAAGCGCAGGACAGTCAGCGTCGTGCCAAAATCCAAAAATGACAATTTTGTTTTGTGAGTTTCTTATCACATTCCAACTTAAAAATTAAAAAAAAGTATTTTTTTAATATTTTAGGTGTATGCTACTAAAATTACATCATTTATTCTCATAATATACATTTATATGTTTGTCCTAAACTTTTTCCCCAACCTTGGTTTTCCAAAATTACGATTTTATTTTATTTTGATTTATCATGTTATGCATTTTAAAACATTTTAACATTTTATCTCATCTACTAAAATAGTTTATTATTATTATTATTTATAAAATTTTTAAGTGTATATTCATTATAAGAGTTAATTAGAGTTTTTGCTCTTAATATTTTGACTTTATTCATGTAACATTATAGATGTTTTTGTCCTTTTTTTCTTACATTTTCTGGCTATTTCCACCTCTATTATTTACTAATACTTTTTATAATATTCCCATTATTTTTTCCCCTCATTTTCCAAACTAGTTTTCCAAATATTACGTTTGTTTCTCATAATACTACAACTTAAAAATACAATTTTTTCTGTAATATTTAAACTTTTGGCTGCTGAACGTATTAACAAGTTCCCTCATATTATTTTTTTGCCTTCCAAATATTTCAGCTTTGTTGTATATTTTCTTTGTCCATTATGACTTTATCCATATTGTTAGATGTTAAGTGTTATAATATTTTGACTTTATACTGGTACAATTGCGTCTGTTTTTCCTTTTTTTTCTCTCTCCAATTTTCCAACTATTTCAACTTTTTTATTAATAAATATTAAATAAATAGTTCCCATTGTGACTTTATCCCCAGAATATTCCCGACCAAAATTTTCCAAAAAATTACAACTTTATTTTGTTTCTCATAATATTGCAACTTTTAAATAAATAACATTTGTATATTAATATTTCCGCAAATGTTACTATTCCTTCATTTATGACCTTTTCTTATTTAATTACAACTTTTTTCTCTTAATATTTTGATTTTATTCTTGGAAAATGCCTGCAGTTTTCTTGTTGTGTGCCGAGGGCTGCATTTTGGACACCCCGTGCTACGCAGACGTCCTTTTAGCTAGAAAGACGTTCAAGTGTGGAATGACTGATATGACAAAGAATAAGGCTAAAGCTAGCACCCGCCAAGGTGTAAACATAAAAGCAAGTCTGTTTGCCAATAAAGTTTTAAAGGACGTGAAAAAGTGTCCACATTCGCTCCCGCCGAGGCTCCACAGCCCCGCTCTGATGTCTAAATGAGCAGAGGACCACCCTGACCCCAAAAGATCAGGGCTGGTGTGTTACTTCCTACCCTCAGCGTGGTTCCTTGTTGAGGTCGGGGGGATCAAAGCGGGAGAACACACACATGCACGCATTTCCCTCCCCACCACGACCTCTTAACCCCGCCGTGTTAAGCAGCAGCAGCCGACCACAACTTCCTTTGCCGACGCGTTGCAAGAACAAGATGGCGTGCACTGATCGTCGTCACCGTCCGCACCACACTCGACTAACCTGAGATGGCGTTGGTCACCGACATGAGCGGCGAGTGCAGCGCGGGAGTGACGCCCCACACGGTGTGGTACCCCACGATGCCCGCCAGCCCGAAGGTGGTGACTATCTGCGAGAAGGCGGCGTTGGGAGCCGCCAGGCCCAAACCCAACAGCGTGGCGATGCCTGCAAGGAGGAAAACGACATTATATGCAGTACGCATTCATATTCATATCCCAAAATTAAGCGAGCGATGAAGCATAACAGCAAATATTATCCAGAGAAGCCAATTATTTGTCTCAACTTCACTTTTCCCCTAACATAATATATTTAATATATATTTTTCCTCATATGATTTTTTTCCTCGTAAAGTTGCAACGGTCGCCACAGCGAATCAATTGCCTCCATCTAACCCTGTCTTCTGTATCCTCTTCTCTTGCACCAACTACCTTCATCTCCTCTTTCACTACATCCATAAACCTCCTCTTTGGTCTTCTTCTAGGCCTCCTGCCTGGCAATTCAAAACTCAGCATCCTTCTACCAATATACTCACCATCTCTCCTCCGGACATGTCCGAACCATCTCAGTCTGGCCTCTCTGACCTTATCTCCAAAACCTCTAACATGTGCTGTCCCTCTGATGTGCTCATTCCTGATCCTGTCCATCCTGGTCACACCCAAAGAGAACCATCTCTGCTACCTGCCGGCTTTTGTTAATTATATGTTTAAAACACATTTTTTGTTAATAGCTCTGGACCACATTTAGGACACTGTTGGTTAAAGACCTAACATGCTACGTGAGTAATTTTAGCGGCCCGAAATACAAGGGATTACCCTTAATCGTGCAAAATGGAAAATACATACACATACAACAAAGTTAAAAAGACACATCATGAATCCACCCATAACAAATCTTAAAAATGCCTATTATTGATACTCAGTAGTTGAGAAGTTACCCAGCATGCCTTGCGGCATTGCTTTGATTGTACAGTATACTAGCATGTAAGCCTTATTTTGATACCCACGTGTGTTGACTTGAGTTGGTTTTGCAAACGCATTTCGCGCCGATGACTTCTTGTCCGTTTGCGGCATGTTGATTGGTAGCACATCGCTTTCCAATAATAACCAGCTGACGGAAAAAAAAGAATCCAATTCGGGAAAAAAGCGCAAGATTATTTTTGTAGAATGTTGTTGTTGTTTTTTGCCCGCGCACGGAACGCCACAGATTTGGCGCTACTTGTTCACCCTCACCACCCGAGCATTAAGTCGCTTTGGCACGGTAGCAGATTCATTGGAATACATTTCCCACGTTTTCCTCATTTCCTGCCAGAATGTGGGAAGCCCCCCCCCCCCGAGCCCCCCGTGGCAGCTGAATATCCCAAACGACTCAATTAGACGTCGCCGCTAATAAGCGCCGGGTGAGTGGTGGGCGTTAAGTACTACTCAACAACGTGCAAGCCGCAATTAAGTGCATGTGGTGCACACTTACACCGTGGCCTGTGTGGCACCGCGGGAACCAGTGGCGGCGGCGCTTCAAACAAACACTCAGCGTGACATCGCTTTTATATCGCACACTTCCTGACGCTAAGAGGGTGCCCCGATTGCGCCTGTGACACCTCGCACCTCCCGCGCACATTCCAGCGCTGACCTGGGGGAGCTGATGATTAACCTCCACCTTGTCGCAGACCCCCGGGGCTCTCCAAGGATGACCTCCACACACACCCACACCCCAACCCCACCTGCCCTGCTTTGGGTGTGAAGTGGGCCCAAAGCACACCAAAGTTAGTATTGGGTTATGATACTAGTTTAAGTCACGCGTGGAGAGTTTCGATCCAAGCGCAATGGCTGTGCTTCTATGTTGTCAGCAAATGTAGGCAAAAAAATATCAGCAAAGCATTGACAAAAGAGTATAAGCAAATGTAGCAAAGAGTTTAGCTAGAACAGTATCAGCAAACGTTACTAGATGAGTATCAGAAAAACATACCTAAAAGAGTATAAGTGAACATAGCTAGAAGAGTCCCAGCAAAAATAGCCAAAATAATAACAGCAAAGATAGCTAGAAGAGTATCAGCAAACGTAGCTGAAAGAATGTAAAAAAAAAATTTAGTCAAAAGAGTATCCGCAAACCTATCTAGAAGACTGTCAGCAAACAGAAGAATATCAATGAATGAAGCCAAGAGTATCAGCGAACGTAGCTAGAAGAATACCAGCCAACATAGCCAAAAGAGCATCAGCAAAGGTAGCAAAATGGTAAATGTAAATGTAGCTAGAAGTGTTCAGAACAGCCGAAAGAGTGTCAGCAAATGTAGCTACAAGAATATCAGCAAACGTAGCTAACACAGTATCAGCAAATGAAGATAGAAGAATATCAGCAAACACAGCTGAAAGAGTTTCAGCAAACCTTGCTAGAATACTGTCAGCAAACGTATTCAAAAGAGTATTAGCAAACACAGCTAGAATCAGCAAGTATCAGCAAAACATAGCCAAAAGAGTATCAGCAAACCTAGCCAAAAGAGTATCAGCAAATTTAGCTAGAAGAATATCAGCAAAAGTAGCTAAGGCGGTATCAGCGAATGTAGCTAGAAGAATATCAGCAAAAGTAGCTAAGGCGATATCAGCAAATGTAGCTAGAAGAATATCAGCAAATGTAGCTAGAAGAATATCAGCAAAAGTAGCTAAGGCGGTATCAGCGAATGTAGCTAGAAGAATATCAGCAAAAGTAGCTAAGGCGGTATCAGCAAATGTAGCTAGAAGAATATCAGCTAAACAGCCAAAAGAGTATCAGCAAACGCCCACACTCTCCACTTGATACATGCTCACAGCCACACAAAACAGTTGGATATCACATATTTTCAAACTACACAAATCTTGCGGGTGGCTACAGTATCATAATTGACACCAAAAAAGTGGATTTTCATTAGTCTGACATCAGAGCAACAATAGCGATAACGTAGCGACATGGACGTTATGTACAATGTTTAAAGTTCAGTGTTGTCCGACTGAGCGGCGCTGCAGCCAGCTGTGTTTGCTGATATTCTTCTAGCTGTATTTGCTGATATTCTTTTGCTATGCCTGTATGTTCAAGCACACAGAGCTCTGTATCGGCAGATGTAACACAGCAAACACGTTACAGGACAGGCAAACGCCGCATGGGCTGACCTCCTGTGTACACGCCCGCGGAGGTTAGCGTGGCCCTGAAGGGGGAGATTTGGGCAGTCTTCTCGGCTTCCAGTTCCTTGACAGATTTGGGCTTAGGGGGGGCAGCGGCGGGAAGGTTGTTGGGCGGAGGAGCCGGGAAGAGGTTCTTTCCATTCTGAAATGAAAATAAACAGAAAAGGGAGGAAAAAGACCAAAAATGAGAGCAAATACTGCTTTTTAAAAAAAAAAAAACATTTATTAAACCTTGACTAAGATATTGGCTTCCCTCAGTGTCTCATGACCGTAACATGAGACAAAGACGTCAGCATCAAACTAATGAGTTCCGCGGGTACAATAAGTCATATCTGCGTGTACAGCATCATTGATATGCAGGCCATCCTGTAAGTAAATACGGATAAAACGCTCTACTCTGCTTCATTTGTTCACTGGGGGGACAAAAAATGAAAACAAGCTTCCAGGGAGTTGATTAAAACAGCAAAAGCATCCCAACAATATGATGAGGATCAATGATGCGGTGAAGAAAGGAAGTCAGACATCATCAAAGCCCAAAGCTCTCTATGCCACTTTGGTATTTTCTAGATCTTCTAAAAAGTTATATACAGTACAGGCCAAAAGTTCCACACGCCTTCCTATTCTGCGCCTTTTCTTCCGTTTCCACGACTATTTGCATTGTGGATTCTGGATTTAAGGATTAAAATGTCTGATATTTTAGATTCCGCATTTTGGTAGGCGTTTAATAACCATCGGCGTTCGATCAGGCAGCTTCACAACCCGCTGTCCACGTCGCAGGTGTGGAACTTCTTGCCCCACTAACGGGATTGGGACCATCGGCGGTGTTGTGCAGAGGTCAGGTTGATTACACAGCCCTACTGGACAGCTTCCTATTACGGCAAGAACCAGATCAGCTAAGTCAAGAGAAAGCGGCGGCCGTCGTCACTTTAAGAAGTCAAGTTCAGTCAGTCCGGAAAATTACTAAAAATTTGAATGAGAAGCTGTAAGGAAAAAAAATGCATCTCAATTTTGTTGGAAGAGAGGATATTTCTCTTTGCCCCCCTCCCCTTAAATTTTCCTAATCTTTTCGTTATATTATAACTTTATTCCCAAAATATAACATATTATATATATATTCCCCAACCTAATTTTCCTAGTTTTTTCTTTTAATATTTTGCCTTCATTCTCACAAAATTACAGCAGTTTCTACTTTTTTTGATTCAACTACATGAACTTTCTTCTTTAGCAGTATTTTTCTTCAGAATATTTTGACTTTATTTCCATAACATTATAAACTTTTTCATAGCATAATTTTACGAAAACGTAGTTTTGTGTCTCATAATTCAAGTTTTTAATTGAATATTTATACTCCACTACTAAAATGACATTTTTCTTTTTTCCTCCGATTACATAGTTTATTCCTGTAAAAAAATATATTTTTTTCGTTTAAATTGTTCATTTGTTAGTCATCATAATACAACTATTTTGTTTTAATATTTTGACTTTATTATAGAAAAGTTACAGCAGCTTTTTGAAATTCGATTTTTTTACAACTATATTCTTAAATATGCGTAACATTTCTTCTTATGTCACTACTTTATTCCCATAAACCTTTGACTTAATTTCCATATTATAATAACTTTTTCCACAACCTAATATCCCCTTTGTTTTGTTTTTCATAGAAAATTCTTTTTTTTTTCTTTATTAGCTCAACTAGAATGACATTCTTTTTAAATTGAGACTTTTTT
Organism: Oostethus manadensis; assembly: GCA_024372805.1. NCBI lineage: Eukaryota > Metazoa > Chordata > Actinopteri > Syngnathiformes > Syngnathidae > Oostethus > Oostethus manadensis. The sequence goes on from QODF01000181.1 coordinate 6,612, forward strand.
CTTGTTAGACTATAATTTCTTTGTCCCAACACTCGCCCTTATCTGGTAAAAGTTCCTCTCCAACTATTTCAACATTCTTCTTGCCAATTTTTTTTTCCACATAATTATGACTTTATTTCCATAAAAAAGTTTAAAGGCTTAAAAAGTAGTCATTTTTTTATTTATACTACAAAAATGATTTTTCCGTCATACATTTCTCTCTTAATATTTTAGACTTCACAGCAATTCTTTTATATTACAGCTTTATTGGCAGGCCAATAAAAACAAAGTTATGCACCGCAGATGGCACCCGGGACGCACTTTAGACACCCTTGGTCTATGCTGTAACGTAGACTCTCTGGCCACAATATTAGGTACACCTGCCAATCTATCTGGCTTTACAGAAACTTGATAGCATCATATGATTGGAATTCGTTATATTCACTGTCAGATGTTGCGCCAAAATAGAAAAAGTTTGGGCACGTTCAAAGGAAGCATGAGAAGGGTTTACAAGAAAGCAGAAATTGGTTTGTGGGTGCCACCACGTGGCCATAAGAGGGAACTGCAGGATGCCGCGATCCGCCTGCGTCAACACATCTCGTACCTGCATGACGACAGAGCCCCTGACGACGTGATCCATGGTCCCGTAGTCGAACACCTCCTTCACGTCGAGGTAAAAGTTTGTCTTGTCGGGACTGATGGCCCTCACCAGCTTGGTGATGTTGTTGGAGTACAGTGTGCTGGACTGGGTGGGCAAGCGGCTAGGCAGGTCCGTGTAGCCGATGTGGGTCACACCCTGCAAAAAACATAATAGAGGTGGGTAATGTGTGCACGCATCCATACCGTGTTTATAAGGTACAGTACAGTATGTAGTGCATTCTCAGTCCATACTGACTGTCACAGTTTCTGATATCACTTATCCTGAATTCATTCGCGCGTTATTTTGGCTGCCGTCACCTTACCTTGTGCACAGAGAGCTCTCCGGGTACTGTGGTCTCGATGTTTCCTCCCGCCTCGGCAGCCAGGTCCACCACCACTGACCCGTCCTTCATGCTCTCCACCATGGGCTTGGTTATGAGGATGGGGGCCTTCTTACCTAACCCGGCAAAGCATTTGTGGTCATATCATGTGCACAGCGCAAAGTAGGATTCCCTATTTGGAAATGGAATAGTTACAGCACGGAAAAGCGGTTTACGACCTTTTAAATACATCTTTTAACATTACTACAGCCCTCTAAACATGAAATAGCACCCCACCTTTACACTCCTATTACCCAATATCGTAGACATAAGACAAGACAAATCAAGCACAAATAAGTTTATCACCTTCTAAACACGCTTTTTAACATTAGAGCCCTCTAGACATAAAATAACACCCCTATAGTCACCTTTACACTCCTATTACCCCATGTACTAGATGTAGGAGAAAATAAGACGTAAGACAAAAAAAGACCTGTTTGTCACCTTCTAAATTTGTATCATTATTAAACCTTTAAAAACATGAAAAACAACGCTAGGGTCACCTTTACACTCCTATTTCCCAATATAGTAGACATAAGATAAGACAAATCAAGCAAAGAAAACCTGTTTATCACATTCTAAACACACTTTTTAACATTAGAGCCCTCTAGACATAAAATAACACCCCTATAGTCTCCTTTACAGTCCTATTACCCCATATAATAGATAAAGGACAAAATAAGACGTAAGACAAAAATCACCTTCTAAATTTGTATTATTATTAAACCTTTGAAAACATGAAATAACATCCCTATAGTCACTTTTGCACTCAAAATGCTCAATACAGTAGACATAATAAAAGTAAATAAGACAAGAAAACTTTCTAAATGCGGTTTTTTACATTACTAGGGCACTCTAGACATGAAATAACCCTTTAATCACCTTCGCATTCCTATTACCCAATATAGTCAACATAAGAGAAAATAAAACACATTAAGCAAAGAATTTTTTAAATATTGTTAGAGCCCTCTAGAAATGAAACAACATCCCTATAGTCACCAATAAACGAGGCATTACTGTGATAAGAACGCTGAAAGACAACTGGAAATCACAAATGCTCAGCAGGCGAACGTCCCACTGTGACTCCGCCCTCAGACACACAGTAGGTGTTCCATGCATGCGTACCGGGGATGAGCGCCGTGCTGATGAGAATGTCCACATCCTGACACTGCTTGGCAAACAGCTTCATCTCGGCCTCGATGAACTCCTTGGACATGACTTTGGCGTAGCCTCCTTGGCCCTCTCCTGACTCCTTGATGTCCACCTCCAGCGGCTCTGCGCCCAAAGACTTGAACTGCTCCAACGCCGCAGCCCTAGGGGAGATTGAGAAGGGTACGCCGTTATCGCCGCCGTTATAACCTTTACATGGTCAAACCAACCTGGTGTCAAAACCTCGGACGATGGCGCCCATGGCTCGGGCCGTGCCGGCTGCTGCTAGTCCCGCCACGCCGCCGCCGATGATGAGCACCTGGCCACGTGCAAAATAAGAGGGCGGGGTAACTTCAGGGTGATGCAGGATTTACTCAAACGCGCAGGACACGCACCTTGGCGGGGGGCACCTTCCCGGCTGCAGTGATCTGTCCCGTGAAAAAGCGGCCGAAGCTGTTGGCCGCCAGCACGACAGCCTTGTACCTGAAGAGGAAACTCCGTTACTTTGGTCATGAAGCTTTGCCGTCCGCCCTCGAAGGCATCACGCGCCCCACCCTGCGATGTTTGCCATGGAGCTCAAGGCGTCGTAGCCCTGGGCGATGGTGACTCGGGGCACCTGGTCCATGGCCAGGACGGTGGCTTTCTTCTGGGACAGCATGTCCATCAGCTCGGGGTTCTGGGCCGGGTAGATGAAGCTGATCAAGGTGGCCGCGTCCTTCATCAGCGCCACCTCGTGGACGCCCAAAGCCGGGTTGAAAACGGGAGCGCGGACCTGGATGGAAATCCCATCGCAGAGAAATGATTCAGCACTCTCCACATACACATATTTGTGTTTCATATTTTAACTCTACGCCAGTAAAGTTAATACTTAAAGCATTCATCACAAATACTGCATTTTCTTTACTTTTTACTTTACTTTTTTTTTTTTTATTTGCTTTTTCTCATGTTACAATTTTATCTTTCTAATATTGTGACCTATTTTCTTATTTTATGACTTCATTGTAAAATTACAGCTCTTCATGAATTTTCTTCACATATTATGACTTTATTGCCATTATAACTTTACCCCCAACCGAATTTTCCAAAAATGACGTCTTTATTGTGTTTACTTTTCGTAATACCATGATATTTACCAATGTAATAGACTTTACACTACTACAATGACATGTTTCCTCATATTACGGGGTTCTTCTCGTAAAATTGTACTTTTGAAATCTTCGAAAATGTTCTCCTCATAATATTACGACTTTATTTCCATAACTTTTTATTAACATGCAATTTTAACTTTATTCTCATTAGATTTTGACTTTGTTTTCAAAACCTATTTATTTTTTCACTTCTTAACTATTTCAAACTTTATTTTTGTAAATTTTCTTCTTATAATTATGACTTTATTCCCATATTTTGACTTAATATTCATAATAGAAAATTTTCCACAAACTAAATTTACCCCAAAATATTATAAATATTTCATAAAATGTATAAAATATTATTTCAAAACATCTAATATTTCACCATTATGATACTAACATGACATGATTTTTCCTCATGTTACAATATTTTCATAAAACTACAGCAGTTATTCCCCCCTTTCTACTTTTTCTCTTTTCATTTTCCACTATTTCTAGTAAATTCTCTTCTTTTCTTGTCATAACCATGACGTTAGTACCGTAATATTTAGATTTTATACTCTTTTTTTTCCGCAACCAGATATTCCAAACAATACAACTTTTTGATATTATATTTTATAATATTGGTAATCTGTTATAAAGAAGCATGTTTTTAATATTTCAACTTTATACTACTAAAATAACGGGTGGGATTATCGATTTTTGTAAATTTATGACTATGATTAAAGACAGTCTGGCGTTACCTGTAAGTACTACGACAGTTAGAAGACTTCTGTGTGAAGCTAATTTATTAACAAGAACCCCTCGCAAATCCCTCTGTTAAAAAAAGGAAGGTGCAGCAGAGGTTACAATTTGCCAAAGAACACATCTGTATGTCCACACGTTCACTGCAAGAGTTCCTACCTTGACCACCACATCAGACGCCAGGACGTCTTTGATGTCGCTAATGGCAGCTCCCGCCTGGGTGTACTGCTCGTTCGGAAACTTGGAAAAGTCCCCGGCACCGGACTCCACCACCACGTTAAAGCCCTGTTTGATGAGCGCCTGGACGCCAGCAGGAGACAGCGCCACGCGCCGCTCGTTCTGGAAGATCTCTTTCGGGACGCCGACTGTGAGCTGCTTGTAGGGAACCCCTGGATAAGGGAGGGGAAAGAAAAGATCGCAGCTTTGACTGTTTTTCATCATCTGAAAATGACTCTTACATGTGGGCTTCATTATGAATATGGCAGATGTGTCAATATTGGCATACCAATAAAATAAGGCATCATGGTGGTACAGGTTTTTCTGGCGAGCGAGTGAGAACTCGTTAAGCGGTGATGCTGAGGAAATTATACAAATATAATTTCCCCCCAGAAAAATAGCACAAATTTAAAATATGCCGTAATTTTACAAAAATAAAGTAAAAAAATTGAATCAGTCAATTTCTATGCCACTTAATCCTCATTACCTTTACCAAACAAAACGAAATAGTTGGCACTTCTTGGAAATGCAGGTTGGAAAAAAATCTTAGAATGTTAAATTATTATAAAAATAAAGTTACAATATCACGGAAAAAATAGACAAAAACAGTACAAGCGAAATAACTGAAAGGTTAAACAAAAAATGACATGGAAAAACTAGAACAAAGTCAAAATATTGGCCCCCCTGTTAGAACACAACTTAAGTGAGATTTCCTCTAGGAAAATAAGGATGTCCCGATCCATTCTTCACAATCACTTTCGGCTGCCAATTCGCTGTAATTCGGCCCTAAACCACTGCCAATCTGGTTGCCGTATCTCTGAGCCACACTCCAACATGGTGCGGTAATGGGTCTCAAAAAAGCCAAAAAATATGGATATGGATCCCTGCTCAAAATGGTTATAAAGCCATGTCTAAAGCCTTGGGACTCCAGCAAACCACAGTGAGAGCCATGATCCACAAATGATGAAAACAAGGAACAGAGGTGAACCTTCCAAACCAAAATAACACCAAGAACGCAGAGACCACTCATCCAAGAGGACCCCACAACAACACCCACAAACATCAGGCCTCATTTGCCTCAGTTAAGGTCGGTGTTGATGATTCCACCATAAGAAAGACAAAGAAAGTTTTGGTCTTGGCAGAGATCCAAGACCAAAACCACTGCTGGACAAAAAGAACATTAAGCCTCGTCACAATTTTTCCAGAAAACATCTTGATGATCCCCAAGACCTTTGGGAAAATACTCTGCGGTCCGACAAGACAAAAGTTGACTTTTTTGGAAGGCATGTGTCTCGTTACATCTGTTGTAAAAAGCAACGCAGCATTAAAGAAAAAGAACCCCATAGCAACAGTAAAACATGGTGGTGGCAGTGTGATGGTCTGGGGCTGTTTTGCTGCTTCAGGACCCGGAAGACTTGCTGTGATAAATGGAGGCATGAAAAAATCCTGAAAGAAAATGTCCCACCATCTGTTGGTGACCTCAAGCTGACAGAAACTTGGGTTATGCAGCAGGACAAAGATCCAAAACACACCAGCAGGTCCACCTCGGAATGTCTGAAGAAAAACCAAATGGAGACTTTGGAGTCTGACCTGAATCCTATTGAGATGCTGTGGCATGACCTTAAAAAGGCGCTTCATGCTGCAAAAGCCTCCAGTGTGGCTGAATGACAACAATTCTGCAAAATTCCTACACAGTGCTGTAAGAGATGTGTAGCTTTGCATTTTTTCTCCCTTCATGATAAAAAGTTTTATCTACACCCTATAGTTTGATCACGTGATGCCAACATAGCACCTCTCTTTGACCAAACATCTGTGCCAATTTCTTCTTGGTGCTTTCAAGCAACAGCAGCCAGCGGCATATCATGCACTGTCTTCAACAAAGACGCTACTCCATAGCTTGACTGCATAATTGCAGCATCATAGCACTCCCACTTTACTTTACTCCCTACCTGGACTGGCGCATCTTCCAAGGGCTTGATGGGTCCTGAAAAAGCGCACGCACGTCGTTTTGATAGCGGGTCCACGCTGCAGGTTCAAACAGGACGCCCCGCCGAAGACGGGGGCAGAGCAGCTGGCCACAAGGACGCGTAGGAGGTTGGCCATGGTGCACCCACACACACGCAGCAGGAGCTCAGCAGGACAGACTGCACTCCCCCTGAGGAACGAGACAACACGGCCGCGCCGGCGGTTCATAAATGGCATCAAAACCAAGGAAGCATCGCACACAGTCATGCATTTGGTTGCAGGGAAATATTGAATGTTATTTACACTTTCATTCGCACGTACCCAGCACCAGGGGTGCCCAGGATGTAGCCCAGGGGCCATTTGCCGCACATCTTAAATATATAATTTAACAAGAAACTATATTTAAAAAATTGCAGTCATTTTTCAATAAACAGAACATAATTTTGAGATGGAAAAAAATTGCAGTAATTTTATATGAATAAGTCAAAATTTTGTAATGAGAAAAAAGTGCAATTTTATGACAAACTTGTAACATTTTGAGAAAAAATAATTTAGTAGCACATAGTCGAATACATTTTTAAAATATGTTTTAATATTTTATAATATTTTTTAATTTTATGCAAAACGAACAAGACGAAAAGATGATGGGAATAAGGTGAAAATATTATGGGAATAAAGTCATAATTATGGCAACAAAGTTGAAGTAAAATGTTGCAAAATGATGGGAATAAGGTGATTAAAAAATTAAAGTCATAATTATGAAAAAAAATAAAAATAAAACAAAAACAGCAGAAATGCACAATCAAAAAAGGGCTGTAATTTTACGAGAATAATGTCAGTATATTAAGAGAAAATGTTCTATTCTAATGATTAAACATTAAAATGTTATGAGAATAAAACACCAAAACGAAAGTTACTTGGAAAACAAAAACGAAAATCTGAAAAAATGAAAAAAAAGCTGTAACTTATCAAGTATATAGTCAAAATAATAAGAAAAAACAAAAATTACATGACATAATATTACATGACTGAACTCGAAAGATTAAGAAAAACAAGGTCATTTTTCTAAAAGTCATAATATTATGAGAAACAAACCAAACAAAGTTAAAATTTTTGGTATGGGAGTCCAGTCAAGATATTATGGAAATGAAGTAATTAATAAAAAATGTACAAAAAGAAAGTTGAAACACTCGGGAAATTATTATTTTTGAATTATCAGAAATGTTTAAAAACTGATAGAATTTAACAAGAACAAAGTCAAAATATTATGAGAAAAATGGGTTGTGGGGAAAGTTACATAACGAAAATAAAGTCAAAATATTACAGGAATAAAGTCATAATATTATGTGAAGAAAATGTACAAAGACTAAGAAGAAAGCTTAATGATTAGGACCATTAAAAAAACAGCAAAAATGAGAACAAAGGGCAAAAAAAGATACAATAGTATATAACTTTTTTGCATATTTTTTTACAAAATATCAAATTGGCTAAATTGCATCTTTTCATTTTTCACTGTTAGTATGTTAATGTCTTCAGGTCAACAGGACGTTGCTACGTCACTATTTTACGCAACCATTAATGTTGCATTAATTACACACATGCCCAAAAGATGACCTTATTGCCACGTGACTGCACATCAGTACAATAGCAACAACATCGCACACCAATGAAAAACAGCACGCAGCCGGTATCGGGAGTGCTGCGTTCAAATGCACTGCAAAAAGTCAGTATCAAACAATTGTCCACGTCATCTACCACTCCATTCATCCCTAGCGATTTCAATGACGGGCGAAATGTGCTCCTTCTAGGCGGGTTGCAGTCCCAACGGACACCCTTTGAATTTCCTGCCGGGTGAATACAAGCTTGAGCGCCTCCATTGCTTTTCCCCCAGTTTCATTCAACGGTTTCCAAACGCCACATAGCCTGGTGAGTGCAAACCGAGCACGATGTGTTATTTGTAAAATAATAACAATAACAACGAAAAAATCTTGTATTGATGTTAGCCGCGTGTATATTTGACCAATGTTTGTGTTTTTGATTACTATATGTTGTGTCCTCCCTCGCCGGTGAGGAGGGGGGAAGTAGCTAGCACGGAGCTAGCTTAGCATGCTAGCCGCTGATAGAACACATCTGGTTTAGCAAACGGAGGGCGGGCGTGGAATCAGCACCGGACATGTCACACGGACAAAAAAGCGGCTGCACGGCGACAATGATGCACGTCATGAAGTGACAAAAACAAGGGACGTTCGAGTCAGATAAACGTACTGACCTCTGCAGGTGCTCCGGTGTCTTTTTGTGTGTGTGTGTGCAGGCGAACTTCGTGTCGACCCGGAAGGTGTCATCTGGCCGAAGCGGCAGTAATATTGGCGGATCATATAATATCATGCACCGATTATGGATATGCTTTTTTAATCGCGTCATTCCTTACGCTTCCGACATAAATCTAAATGCGGAGGTTATTACGGTGCTATTTTTTAAACAGCGCATGCGTTCATATTTCATAGGCTAATATGCCTCAAAACAATGCAAACCGAGTCTCTCGTTACGTCCAGCAGGAGGTGCTGTTTCAGTTTGTAAAAATAATATATTTCTTCCTTGCGTCCACTAAGGGGTGCTGTTTCACTGTTTAAAAGATTTGCTTACTTGTCTTAGGACAGCCCAGACGTAGACAGAGAAGGGAAAAACCGTGAGCAGTATTATTGTTGTTACTTCTATCATTATTATTGTCAGTTAGTATTATAGTATTTTATTATTTTAGGGTTATTACTATTAATTTGGTGCGAAAAAATGTTGACAATCATATCTTTGAGCATCAATTTGTGGGATGATAAACATTTCAAAACTGACTGGCATTGTTTTTTGACTTGGTTTATTGATAAAGTTTGTCCAGTCATATTTTTTTCTTAAAATTCATCTTGTCTCCTTGGGCAGCCAAACAAGTTGAATCATCGCCACAAGAATTGCTTTTATTTGTATTTATTTGTCTGTGGTTGTTGATCTTCATAGCCAAAAGTGATTCTTGTATTTACACTAGTGTCATAGTCCGCAGGATGGGAATTGCACTCTTATTTTGAAATGCTGTCCATAAGCTGCCGCCGCTTCATGCCAGTGCAATAAGTTGGTGCAGATGTTTTCTATGGCAATTAGTTTGGTTTATAATTCTTCACTTCAGTCACCCTAGTTTTCCCCGCCCAGGCTGTCACCTATATCCTTCCTTGTTGCTACAGTCAAGATTCCGAGTGGAGCTTTTTCCACCTCCTTTCACGTTGAATACTTTCATTAAAGCACTTTTTATTTTGCACCATACTCCTCTGTCTCTGCATCCTCAGGGTCAACCACTCGAGAGCTACTTTAGATCCTGACAATAAGAGGGGGGTCGCCAAGTGTGTTAGGGACTCTCTTGCCGACACACACACACTCATCTGGACTTGCTCATGCGGCTCATAGTGAGGAATGTATCAAAAGTGTTTCAACATTGGATTGTTCCTTTTTCACTTTTTCTATTTCCTGCATGGTAGTTTGAAAAAAAAAAAAACGGCACTTTGGCACAGCCGCGCTTGCAATGACCCGTCCTCAACTTTGACCGACCGGTGTGACCTTTTCTTCACTTTCAGAGTTATTTATGGCGGTCGCTTGAACTCCGGCTGAGTAAACATGGTCACGGAAATTGCAGCGTTTCCCTTTAAAAGAAAAGGAAAAAAGAAGTGTTTAAAGCATTCCAAAAATAAAATCAAAATATATTAGAATGTAAATAGACAATGAATTAAAGATTTCATTAGAGATATTAAAGCCTAATTATTATGCACTAAAAAACAGAAACACTGTAATAAAAAAACAACAGGTGAAGAAAATGAACTAGTTTGTGATTAAGGGAAAGGTTATTGATTGTGTTGCGTTGTCCAAAACCTTTGCTTTTGAGGCCCATTTTCACATGTTTTTAGACTCTTTTTCTTCATATTACGACATTGTTCAGAACTTTAGAATATAACTTTTTCTCTTAATATTTTGGTTTTATTCTTTTCAATTTACAGGTGTTTTTTCTAAATATTTCAACTTTTTTCTTAAATAATCAGTGTCAATTCAAACTTTGTTCTCAACCTAATTTTCCAAAAAGTACAAATTCATTGTTTCTCATACTACAAATTGAAAAAATAGCATCCATCTTTTTTTACTATTTAAATGTTATGCTGCCAAATGATGTTATTTTGCATCATATTACAGCATTATTCTTGTAAAATTAGAACTTTTTTTGATAAGATACATTTCTTGTAAAATGACTGCTGATTTTTTTGGTATATGCTGTTTAAAAAATCTTATTCACTTATTCTTATTTCTAAAACGTATTTTCAGTGTCCCTTCATTCCGATTTAAAAAAAAATAATAATTTTTTCTTTATTCCTAGAAAATTATAACTTTTTTCCAATGCTAATTTTCCAAAAATGACAATTTTATTTAGTTTTGTTTCTCAGATTACAACTTTAAAAAAAAACATCTTTCCTTAATATTCCACTTTATGCTACTAAAATAACATTATTTTATTTCTTATTGTTACAATACCACATTATTATTGTAAAATTATGACCTTTTTCCCCTCTAATATTTGTATTTTTTTCTTGTAATAATATATATATATTTTAATTATCAATTTAGAGTTTTGTCTGTTTCTCATAACATTGTAACTTAAGCAACTAAAATGACATTGTTTTTCCTCATATTACATTATTTTCTAACTTGTTTTACTGATTTTTTTTGCTGTTAAAAAAATGTTAAAATATATATTTGCAATGTGCCACATTCTGACAAATTTTCCAACATTTGCAGTTTTAAAAAAAAATCCAAATATTTAAACTTTTATGCTATAAAAATGACATTTTTTTTCCTCTTAATGTTACAATACAACATTCTTCTTGTAAAATTGAAACTTTTTCTTGTTCGGTTCCAACTTACTTTTGACTTTATTCTTGTAAAATTACGGTTGATTTTGCCGCTGTTTTTGACTAATTTTTTAGAATCGGCAAATGGTCCCCAGGCCACACTTTGGACACCATCCGTGGTGTTTGATGGTCATGTGGTGTTATTATTGAAATAATTTGCTCTTTGCTTCACCCTTATAGGAGAACGACTTTGTGTAGTTGAAGTCTAGCAGTGTTATGTAAAAACAATACAGGCCTTTTTAGTGTTATAGTGATACAATGCGTATACATATATACTTATTATTAAGATTTATTATGGGGTAAAAGTGACCTGAGGGTTGAGGGAAAACATTGTGTCCACGTCAGGTCCCCACTTGTGCAGAAACACGAGGCCGTGTCTTTCTCAGCCGCAAGAAAAGGCTTTGAAGAAAATTCCAGCCATGTTAACGAGCCCGGGGTATAATGCAAACCAGGAGTGCGTGTGTGTGTGTGTGCGTGTGTGTGTTTGTGTGTGTGTGCGCGTTCCTCAGTCTTGGGTCTGCTGGCTGGAGCGTCTCACGTCTTTCTCGTCCTTCTCATTGCCGTTGTTTCCCACCAAATGTGGACTTTAATGGATAGTGAGCAGGATTGAAGAGATGGATGTTTTCATTGTTTGGGAGTGATTGGTGCTGAGTAAATGTAATAAATGCGGTTTCAGACCATCGCTAGGATGTTTAGCAGCTTTTACTCCCCGGGCGGGCTCGTGTTTGCTTTTGCGCTGTGGAGCTTGAGTCAACCCAGCTTGCAGATTGCACGGCCCAGCATGACCAAGGGCAATCTGGACCCCAACGTGAAGGACTGGGGTGACTATTCGGACCTCTCCCCTGGAATGGAGCTGGGACTGGGCTTGGATGAGGACAGACAGCATGGAAGCAAGTTTGCTCCACAGTTGGATTTTCTGTCCGATTTTGCAGGCAAGTAGAAAAAGGGACATGGTTGTGGAATCAAGTGTTTTTGTGACTACAAGCTTGTTTTTGGTCCAGGTAAAAAGCGGCTGTGGGTGATAACAGCCCCCTCTCACAACAACCACTACCTCCGTATGATGGAGAAGCAGCTGGAGGACGCGGATCAGGTCAAACCCAAACAGACTCCTGTACTTGAAAGTGGCTGACATGCTTAATTTGTCTTGTTCAGAAGTCCCTAAACTGCCGTCTGGCAGAAAGAGACACTTTCATCGTCACCGTCATCCAGAACGCCATGATGGAAGGCCGGATCCAGAAGACCACCGTACAAGGAGATGCCACCGTGGAGAACTTGGACCCTGACACTGTGACCAAAATGCTGCACTACCTGGAGCTCACACAGGTACCCACTCAGTGGCATGGATAAGTCATTGAAAAGAAAAATATACTGTATTTTTATTGCTACATGGCAAACAAGTTAGCAATAGGGGCAGTAGATTCTCATAAAACAAACAAGACCCAGCATTCATGACATGCAGCTCTTAAGGCTTTGCAATTGGGCAATTAGTTGAAAAGGGTGTGTTCAGGACATTATTCTGAAGTACAGTGTACTTTGATTGAAAAGTTTATTGGAGAGGGGAAAACTTAAGAAGAGGTGCACACATTTTTGGGCTGTTCAGCTAAAATGATGTCCAATGCTTTTAAAAGGAGAGCAAAACCAGAGACATGTAGCAGAAAACTGAAGATAGCTATCAAAATGAATTGAAGAATAACCAGAAAAGCAAAGACACAGCCTATGATCAGCCACAGGATGATCAATGACAGTTTGGATTTACCAGTAAGTACTGTGACAGTCTGTGTCAAAGTAATCTATTTACAAGAATCCCAAAAGAATCCCACAAAGCCCCTCTTTTTTTTAAAAAAAAAAAAGGCATGCTTAGAAGAGGTTACAATTTGCCAAAGAACACTTCAACTGGCCTAAAGAGGAATGGAGGAACATTGTTCTACCAAGACAACAGGAACAGGAAAATTGTTCTTTTTGGATCCAAGGGCTGCAGACAGTTTGTGAGACGACCCCCAAACTCTGAATTGAAGCCACAGTACACAGCGAAGACAGTGAAGCATCATGATGAGGGCATGTTTCTCCTACTATGGTGTTGGCCTATTTATCCCATAGCAGGGATCATGGATCAGTTTGCATATGTCACAATACTTGAAGAGGTCATGTTGCCTTATGCTGAAGAGGAGTGGCCAGCACAATCCCCGGACCTTCATCCAATGGAGAACTTGTGGTGTGACATCAAAAATGCTGTTTGTGAAGCAAAACCAAGAAATGTTAATGAATTTGTAATGTTGTTAAAGAATCTTGGAGTGGAATAACAGCTGAAAGGTTGGTTGAGTCCATGCCACACAGATGTGAAGCAGTTATAAAAAACTAAATATTAGTTTAGTCATTCACAGGATTGCCAAATCGTAGACACCAAAAAGTTTGTACTAAATAGTTTTGAGTTTGTAAAGTCACTGGTAGACACTGCTAGTTTTTAACACCCCCCTTTCAACTAATTGCCCAATTGCACAACCCTAAGAGCATGCATATCATGAATGCTGGGTCTAATTTGTTTTCTGAGAATCTACTGCACCTACTGGTAACTTGTTTGCCATGTAGCAATAAAAATATACTAATAACAGCGATTCATTGGACTGCTATTGTATGTACACTACTGTACATGTTATTTCTTTAAATTGTAATATTATGAAAAAAAACATCAAACAAAGTTGTCATTTTTAGACAGTTTCAGAAAATAAAATAACAACAATGAAGTCAAAACATGATCAGAATGAAATCATAAATAAGACTTACAAAATTTACAAAAAGAAAGTTGAAATAGTTGGATTTTTTTTAAAGACAGCAGAAAAAAGATCTGCAATTTTACAAGAATAAAGTCAAAACATTAAGAGTAAAAAAGAAAAAAACAAGTAAATTAATAATAGTAAATAATTTTACTATTTATAGTAAATAATATTTATAGAGAATAAAATAGGAATTGCAGTAAATAATTTTAGTAGCATTAAGTTTAAATATTTTTTTTAATAATAAAAATATGAGAAACAAAACATTAATTCATTTTCTATACCGCTTATCCTCATTAGGGTCGCGGTTATGCTGGAGCCTATCCCAGCAGACTTTGGGCGAGAGGCGGGGTACACCCTGGACTGGTCGCCAGTCAATCGCAGGGCACATATAGACAAACAAACATTCACACTCACATTCATACCTTTGGACAATTTTAGTCGCCAATTAACCTAACATGCGTGTTTTTGGAATGTGGGAGGAAACCGGGGAAAACACACGCACGCACGGGGAGAACATGCAAACTCCACACAGAGATGCCCAACAAAAATTCGAACCTTGAACCTCCTGACTGTGAGGCCAATGTGCTACCCTGTCATCCACCGTGCGACCACCAATAAAACAAAATAAAGTTAAAATATTATGAGAATAAAGTCAAAATATTACGGCAAAAAAGTCATAGTTAAGAGAAAAAATTTGCAAGGAAATAGTTGAAAATTTTAAAACATTTTGCAGCCTTGGCGAAAAACAGGTAATTTTACAAGAACAAACTTGTAATATTATGACAAAAAACTTTAATTTTAGAAGCATTGAGTTAAAATCCAAAAAAATGTATATTTTCAAAAACATCCATCCATCCCCACGAGGGTATGCTGGAGCCAGTCTCAGCTGAGCTGGCCGCCAGCCACTCGCAGCGCGCACACAGTGTGCGCCCCTTCCTGATTTGTTTGTCACACTTAAATTAAAGAAATGGCTTCGGCTTATCCCTGCTTATCCCATCAGGGGTCGCCACAGTGAATCATTTTGTTCTGTTAGATCTGCATGTTTTGATTTGGCAAATGTTTTACGTTGGATGCCCTTCCTGACACAACCCTCTATATGAGGGACATGATACGTGTATATTTGGGTGTGACCAGGATGGACAGGATCAACTACAATAACAAATTCCCACATGATGTTCTGAAATGGGTTTGGTCCCGGAGGTTTGCCCAGTGTCTTCCATGTGGGGTAGTCATGGACACGGACCTTAAAGGTAACCCATTATGTTTTTTCTTTTCTGACCTATGAATGTTGTTACAGTGTTGGATTCCCGTGTTAAACGATGCCAACGCGTCATGTAATGAACTTTGCGCATTTGGAAGTGAGCCCTGATAGCAGTTCTGGATGGCTCTGCAAGTTGTATTTCACAGAATTCCCACAAAAACCGGACTTCCTTATATGGGCATGCCCTCCCCACCACACTGCTTCGTTCTGTTGTCAAGAATTTCAGTGTTTTTAGCACATTAAGCTACAGCTCCCAGGAAATGTTTGTTCGGGTGTAAGGGAAAGCTTATTTTGTTTAGCTTTCCTAAAGAGGCAA
The DNA here is from genome assembly GCA_024372805.1 of Oostethus manadensis. Taxonomy (NCBI): domain Eukaryota; kingdom Metazoa; phylum Chordata; class Actinopteri; order Syngnathiformes; family Syngnathidae; genus Oostethus; species Oostethus manadensis. Next base: position 22,099 of record QODF01000181.1, read on the forward strand.
GCATCAAGCAGAAGTGGTTAGACTTGAGGCTTCCCGGCCAGCAAGAGAAAAGTTTTCTATCAACGGCACTTCACACGGGACTGTTTTGTGAACATGGGCCAATATGAAGCTGGACTACCCGGCAAACGGTTGAAACTGTCGTGTTGAAGTTTCGGAAGAGTAAGCTGTAAGTAACAATTCATCAATGTCCTAACTGTGTTCATTTTGTGCAAGTAATCGGACAAAAGCGGTTGTCTGTGTACATCAACATGTACAGGAACATTCATGACAACATTAATACTTACAGTATTTTGCGTACTGTGGTCATTACCGGAATTTGCTTCCGGACAAACACCTACCCATAGCGTTACCACACTCAAAAATAAAAACACAACAGCAATGGTGGCAACTGTGGTATGTGTAACAAAATGGAAAAAAGACCCTAAAACATGCTCCAAAATTACTGAAAAATTTGGAATTTGAGAACAAAAAAATTCCTTAAATAAAAAATAATGACACTAGAAAGTTAGTCATGGTCCACCCATTCCTCAGACATGACTTCCCTGTTGAAGCCACAGACTCCTTGACACACGAATAGAGGAATTCCGTTTTTAACATAACAATATTTGCATTGTTTGATGATCTGAACCATTTAAGTGTGACAAACATGCAAAAAAAAACAAGACATCAGGGAGGTAGTAAACACTTTTTAATACCACTGTACAACCTGCTTGCATATCTACAGTAGATGTGTTGCTTTGTGGCCCTCACTGGAAGAAAACTTTTGGACACCTGAGCTGTATTATCTACAAAGAACAAGTGCTGTCGGCATTGGGGAGCTGCGGTTTATTCAGGGAAAACATGAGGGGTGACACTGAGAAACACGTACTGGCCATAGAACCGCGGCTCTCCGGTGCCGGCAGCACTCGCGCAGCCCCGGACCGTGACGCTACCACTATTTTTTTTAATATAGCAATATCCTTAAAGAAGATAAAGAAAGAGAAAAATGGCTGCCATAATGTGAGCGGCACACTTGAATGACTTTACAACCTGTTCAGGAGCAAACATTCAACATGTTGGTGCTGAAAAAAAACCTGAGAGTCAGCGAGCGCTTCCCCTATCCGGTGCGCGTGGAGGCCATCTTGGAAATCATTGATCAGTTCCCCATGAGGAAGCTGGAGAAGATCACCAGAAAGGGCTCCAACATAAGGTTTGTGCAAGACCCCCTCCTCCTACATTCACACTTCAAACATGACGCCGTACCCACCAGGTGCCAAAGCGCCAAGAAGAAAGTCGTACGGAAAAGGAAAAAGAAGAGGATCGTCCTCAGTCCTCACAGGCACAACGCGACCTCGGTGGTGGCGCTGCAGAGAAAACCTGCGCTGAACAGAAAGGCCGCCCTGAAGAGTAAGATCCAAGACATCCTCAGCGGGAGGTCCAGGTTCATCATCCGTAAGGGGCCCACCGCCAGGAGAAAGCCCGGCGGCAGCGATGCGGGCGACAAACAGGAAGTGGAAAAGGATGAGACGCACTCGCCTCCTCGCGTGTCCTCAGGAAGAGAGGAAGTGAAGAACCGAAGGTAATTTGTTGTACAACCACAAGTACTTCTGGTACTGTAGCGCCACAGAGAAAAAATGTGATTTTGAGAATAAAGTCGTAAAAATAAAAACAAACGTACGACGTTATTGTCGTAAATTCACAACTTTATTCTCGAAATCTCACAATTTGAATTCTCCATCTTAACAGGCATTGCCTGAGACAACTATAAAAACAGGGGACTTGTGTGACCTTTGGCCTGGGTCAAAGGTAGTATTACGTCTTTATTTCTCCTAAAAAACGTTTAATCTGGAAATCTCTTTTTTTGTGGCCCTCATACTCCACCGTAGTGCACGCATGCAATTTCACATGAAAAAAACATGCAAAAATTTAAATACATTTCATAAGGAAGATTCATGCAATTCAAAGCCTTTTCACACACATACAATTCTATCAATCAAAATATAATAATCATAATTATTGTATGATAAAAAACCTTTTTCAAGTTTCAAAATGTTCAAAAATGTCAAAATCATCATGTTCGGATGCAATATAAATCTCATTAAATTGCATTTTATAATGAGTCTTAATACAATACAAATGATTTTCACACATATTCAAGTCTACCTATCAAAATATAATAATAATAATAATAATCATCCTCTAAAATAAATACATTATATACACTAAAACTTTTTTCAAAACACAAAAACCTCAAAACTCAACTGTCTTCTTTTCCTTTCGGCTTATCCCATCAGGGGTCATTTTTCAAAATGTAAAAAATCCTTATTTAATCAAATTATAGATATTAATACTCTACAATAAAAAAATTCCACACATAAAAACCTAGAAATCCAAATATAAAAATAATCATAAATACACACATGCAATTTCACATGAAAAAACTAACATTTTCTGGGGTTTTTTTTAGCTGGGATCCCGAAAAGAGAGCAAAACCAAAGTTCAAATTTGAGCAATTGCTTGTATTTAATTGTACTTGGATTGTCCAAAGAGGCCCTTGTTTTGCATTCTGTTGTTTTGCAGGCCGGAAGCTCCCTTGGATGAAGGGCCTAGGAAGCCCGTTGAGGAGAGCATCAATGAAAAAGAGGGGAAAAGCAATGAAAAGAAAAAAGGCAAAGGGAAAAAGAGAAAGAAAGGGAAAAACGGAAGAGGAAAAAAGTCCAACAAAGAAGTTAGCGAGAAGGACAAAACTGCCCTGAAGGACTTTCTGGAGCATTTCAAAGGGAAAAGGAGGTTGATGGTAAGGACTCTGTAAGGAAAGGAGCACATAAACGGTTGAAATCCTTCACTGAGGTGAGCGAGTATGTTTGTGTTTTTTCACTCTTGCAAGCTGATGTCGACCCCCAGCAGAGACGCAACGCTGTACGCGGAGCAGCGCGCTGAGAACGAGAGGCACCGCTGCCAGCTCGCCGTCAGGAAGGTCACCGTGGCAACCATCGTGGGCGAAGGCGGCGACGCCACGCTAACGTTGCAGCACCACCAACTCGGTAGGACGCCTTGGCGGAGTTCTTTGTTTCATGCGCGCACTAGATGGAAATAAATCTTGTGACATTGCAGACGCTAATGGAAACACAACCACTGCAAATGCGTGCCGTGATCAAAGCTAAAGGCGCTCCAAACATTAGAGTGTAAGACCTCATTTTTGGTGGTGACAGGCAGTGTATATATACCATACCAGTGNTACCATACCAGTGTATACCACTGACACCACACCATACCAGAGTATACCATACCAGTGTATACCACTATGACACCACACCATTCCAGTGTATACCACTATAATACCACACCATATCAGTGTATACCAATATGACACCACACCATACCGGAGTATACCACTATACCATACCAGTGTATACCAATATGACACCACACCATACCAGTGTATACCACTATGACACCACACCATACCTGAGTATATCACTATGATACCATACCATACCTGAGTATACCACTATGATACCACACCATACCAGAGTGTACCACTATGATACCATACCATATCAGAATATACCACAACAGGGTTTCTGCAGGTTTCATAATGTCAAATTTAAGACTTTTTAAGACCTTTTTAAGACCAATAAAAATTAAATTTAAGACCTTTATCGCAGCATCAAAAACACAAACAAAAAATGCAGAATTACATACATTTATTGCAACAGGGCTGAAAACAGGTTAGATGAATTGTTGAAAAACAACAACAACACAAACAGCTTAGCTTACATCTGTAGTGTGTATGCACACACGTGCTACGTTACTCTCAGCTCTTCTCCCTTGGCCAGAAACTCCTCCTCATCATTCTTGAGCTCAGCTGATTTTTCCTTGCTGGGCCTCCTCATAGCATTTGACTTATTAGCTGAGCCATCTTACTGCCAGCCTTGCCTTCAGCCTCCTCTGCAAATTTGTCTGCATCTCTACAAAGACTTTCAGCAACTGTTTTTAAGGCGTTCCTCTAAGCAATCTTCTGCCGCCTTTCTCTTTTGGCCCTGTGCAAGAGATTCTTTCTTTTTTCTCTCTGTCTCAAGGTAGAGACGGTATCTGGTTCTGGCTGATGCCACTGAACCCAAGAGTTCTTTTGTCAGGGGAACTTTGGTAACACCCCCACGTCGGGTGACGTAGTCGCATACTAGTCTCTGTGCTACTAAAGTGTCCTCCTGCATGTTGCAGGTTTCTATTTCTTTATGAACAGAAAAGCCTCTTTCAACAGTGGCCTGTCCATGAGACAAAATCAGAAGCTTCTGGCAAAAAGCTCAATAAAAAAAAGCTAAAAGCTTTTCTCAATAACTCTTATTGAGTTATTGAGAAAAGTGCTTAGGAAGACATTAAGCCTCCTTTGCTTTGAAAGTCCCTGCGTGCAGTCTCTTTTAAACTCAAGGACTCTGAGCTCAACAATTGTTCTGCTCTAGAAAGAGGAATTCAACAGTCATAACTTGTACAATGAACTGGTATGTGCTGCCGAAAACAGTATATAAATGATCTTTCTAAATTACTACACTACCTTGAGGACTGACTCAGCACCCAAGCCAATGTCCACATCCTTTGGTTGGAGCCAGTTTGGTTAGCTGCAGTGTGGTGATGTCTTGTAGGATATCTCTCCTAACAAAGCGTATCAGGAGACTCTGCAAAAAAAAGTAAACTTAAGCATTGTAAATGGCATGTTTACGTTCTTTTATGCTCCGTTATTCTTTCATTTACTTTGAAGAACACGTATTCTGCCACCAGATGTTGGTACGCTTTTATTTTGGTGGGACAGCTTTTCTTTTCCCTCTGTGTGAAAAGTGAAACCTTGCTTGCCTCCCCACACGAAGATGTGCTCTTGTATTTTCCCAGTTGTTGGAAAGTTTCCGGCGGTGAAAAGTCCACCTGGATGGTAGGCTAACGTGGACGACTACCTTGTGTTCAAGCAAGCGCCCTTGGAAGGCGGAATGAGTTTTCACGGTGCTCACGGTGGAAAATCTAAGCCAGAAGAATAGAAGCACCTGTTTGAAACTCCACGTCTGACTAAGTTAATCCATTCAAAGCAGTCTGTTCGACGCAAGACCTTAACCCATTGCAGCAAGACGACTTTGAAGGTTTTGAGAGTCGGGATGAACAATTAAAGGACGATATTGACTCTGCTTGCTTTGGAATAAAATCCGAAGGCCAACTAAATCCAAATGCTACAGCTTTCCATCCTCACCAAGTAGCTCCTGAAGTAACAATGACCCAAGAGTCTGTTAGTTTGGCCCAAGCAATTGCCAGCTCATTAAGTATGAACCGATTGCCGGTCCCTGAACCCACAACATTCAGTGGCGACCCTTTAAGGTTTACGGACTGGAAATTGACATTCATGACTCTTATTGACCAAAAGCCACTCCCACCAAGTGAGAAGATGTTTTATCAAAAAAATGACCCCGCTGGAGAAGCGCGCAAAGCAGTAGAAGGTTTCTTCTCTAGAGATTCAGAGAGTGCATATAAGGGAGCGTGGAAAGTCTTACAGGACAGATATGGGAACTCGTTCATAAGCCTTCCGAGATAAGCTTATGAGATGGCCAAAGATCAACGCAAATGACCCGTTAGCGTTGAGAGAGTTTGCAGATTTTCTCCAAAGCTGCACTGAAGCAATCCCACATGTCAAAGCGCTAGTTCTTAACGACTGTGAAGAAAACCGCAAGATGCTCAAAAAGCCACCAGAATGGATTGCACGCAAGTGGAGTCGCATTGTTGTTGATGAGCTGGACATGTCCGGAAGCTATCCCGATTTTGTGTGCTTCAGAGTTCCTGAACAAAGAAGCCCGGATAGCCTCTAACCCAATTGCCTCTCCAATGTTGATGAATTTCAAACCCATCGATGAAAGACTACCAAAGAGAGCCAAAGCTCTCAACACAAATACACAAGCAAAGAGAGTCCTTCCGGAGAAACAAGAAACAAACAGTACAAGCCAAGATTACCTTGCCCTGCGTGTAAAAATGAAAGTCGTCAGAGGTGGCAAAAATGAACCATCTGCACAAAGAGGAGAACTAGGATGGAGTGTGATCGGCTCATCAAACCCCCACTTAGACAGTCACTCTTTGTACACCGACTCACAGTAAAACAACTGCACAGTCCATCACCAGAGTATACCACTATGATACCATACCGTATCAGAGTATACCTATACCACTACGATACCATACCAGACCCAAGTATACCACCATGGTACCACACTGTACCCAAAGTATGACTATACCATACAATACCAGAGTATACCACTATGATACTGTACCAGACCTGACCAGAGTATACCACCCTGATACCATACAATACCAGACTAAAAATACACCTATACAATACCATACCAAAGTATACCCATACCTTACCAGGTTATACGACTATACTAGTACCACTATACTAGTACCATAATAATAAAAGCCATATTTTGGTAATTAGAGCATAGAAAAACCTGTTTCTGACTTTCTAAATATGATTTTTAGCATTAGAGCCCTTTAGACATTAAATAACACCCCTATGGCTGCCTTTGAGCTCCTATTACCCACTATAGTAGACATAAGAAGAGAAAATAAGCCATTTATACATAAACTTAGTCATAGACTTGTGCTTGTGTGTTTCAATAAATGTCTTTCGGACGTGTGAACAGCAGGTGACTTTGGGGATTCAGAGTTGCACGTGTTGTTATTACTATGACGATGATATTACGCAATTGGCTTCGCCAGTGGCGCATTTAAAAGTGAGGAGAGGAGCTCATTTGGTTGGTGAAGATTTGACCCGCCTTCTTGCGCCGGTAGGAGGGACGGAGGCGTACTTACGCCAAGCAGGCGAGGCGCAAGCGAAGGTGCGCCTCGCCTGCACCTGCTTTATGAAATGTTCTACATGTTTGATATTGAACTGCATCCTGACAAGCACGTTGGCAATGACAAGTCGCCGTTGTGTCTTCTTGCATGTTGAAGAGTCGGAGCCTGCATTCGGCTCGGTCGCAAGCCGGGAGTTGTCGGATTCGGGCCTGATTGCGCTGCTGAGAGCCGAGCTGGGCTTGTCTTCGCCCGACCTCTTTTCAATGACCGTCACCGACTACGACATGAAGCCCCACGTGAGATGAAACGCTCCATTCGTCTGTGTTTGTGTACCCGCTGGGCTTCACTTCCTCCCGCCCCCTCGCAGAGAGTCTTTGAGGCACCCCCAGCCAGCATGGCCATGTTGGAACACATGGACAGCTTTCCCTCACGGCACGCTGAAAAGGAAGAGGAACGGCAACATCCTCCTTGTGGGGCAGACCAGCAGCAACCTGACACAGAGAATCCCCTGATCAGGTGTCAAAAGCATGCAAGACTTCCTTCCGGGAAGGAGGACGTTGACACGACGTTGACGTGATGCAAAACGCCTGCAGGTTCACGCCCAAGAGGAGACTCCTGCTGCTCTCCGCTCCAGCTGAGGATGACTATTCCCTACAACAGCAGCTCTCTGCTCTCAGTGGACAACAATGCCACCTTGGTGAGTACTACTAGTACTGGTATTAGTACTACACTAGAAGAAATACAACAAATCCTCATTTTTCATTGCTATTCATGTAACTATGTTTATAGTGGTTGTGCTTTGCCCCAGTGTGCAACTGGACTGCATAACACACCCAGCAAGTGCGGCCCGGCGGGTCATTTGCAGCCCACCGGTGTTTTTTTCATTGTACCGAAAAATGGAAATAATCTGCGAGAATAATAAAGGTTGCTGAGGAGAAAGTCTTCATTTTATGAGAATAATTTTAGTCGCATGAAGTTGGAGTAAAAAATATTTGTAAAACATAAATTAAAAAAACAAAACGAAAATCCAAATTATGGGAAGTCATAATTACCAGAGTGTTTACAAGAAAAGATAATGGTGTTTTAAAAAATACAAAATTCACAACCTAATTTTCCAAAAATTACAAATGTATTTCGTATTTCTTTAATATTTATTCGAAAAACTAATTTAAAATGATTGGTTTCATTAATAATATTTCAAAATATATTTAAAAAATGCAAATTTAAGTGGCAAAAATGCAAATAGTCAAAACATGAAGAGAAAAAATTTGGAATCTTAACAGGAAAAAGTCATCATTTGTTAAAAACAACATAAGAGGGAAAAATAATGTTGTATTAGCAGCGAGAAGTTGAAATTTTAAATAAAGATTTTTTTTTAAAGCTGTAACGATATGGAAAAACAAACATAAATAAAGTTGCAATTTTTGGAAAATGAGGTTGCGGACAAAGTTATGATATTACAATTCAAAATATGATATGGATAAAGTCATAACGACAAGAAAAGGAAAAGACAGCTGCAATAATAAATCACAAAATTCAAATATGAAGAAAAAAAGTTATGTAAAAAGAAAAAGTCATAATTTTACGAGAATAGTCTTATATTATGAGGGGAAATTGTGTCATTTTAGAAAGTTGAAATATTAAAGAAAGGCCCTGTTATGAATAACAAAACAACATACTTTTGGGAAATTTAGGTTGTGGAAAAAATTGTAATGTTACAACAATAAATTCTGAATATCATGGGAATCGTGTCATAATTACGAGAATAAAGTCTTTATACGTGTAAAAATGTTCCCTCCATGCAGGCATTCGCCACTTCGCCATGTTGAAGCTGATCGGGGCAGGAGACAAAGCCTCGGGGACGGTGGAGCTCTTCCCCCTCAATGGTGAGCGCGGTCGTCCCGATCCGTATCATGGCGTCCGTCACGCGGTTAACCATCCGCTCGCTCCCTGCAGGTCGCAGTCAGAGCCAGGTGGAGGTGTTAGGCCGCCACGCCGTCAACAACCTGCGTGAGGAGCTGAAGATCAGCAGGGACTACTACAGCATGCTGGTGGTGGGCAAGGATGGCGACGTCAAGGCGTGGTTCCCGTCGCCCGTGTGGTCCTTGGACAACGTCTACGACCTGGTGGACTCCATGGAGCTTCGCCTGGAGGAGGAGAAGCTCCAGAAGCGGCTCGGGATTCACTGCCCGGAGGAGCCGGGAAGAGGGGGCGGCGGCGAGGGGGAGCGTTACCGTGGATACGACGAGCACGGGGCGTGATATACAGTATATCTGCTGTGGCATAATAAAGCCTTGAATGACGACACGGCGCGTTTAGCTTGATCACATTTGACATAAAACATTTTAGTCTTGGTAGCAAATTGACTGTCAATCAGCTGTCAAGTGGTACTTAATGAGAAAATGTCAATTTATGGGAATAACGTAATATTTTGAGGAACAATAATTTAGCTGCACAAAGTTGAAATTTTGAAGACACATGATTTTAGTTGCAATATTACAAAAACATTTCATTTTTTGGGGAAACTGGGTTAAAGGAAAAAAATTTACTAAGCAGAAGTTGAAATAGTTGCATAGTCAAAATATTAGGAAAAAGTAGTACAAAAACAAAATATTACATTTTATGGAAAAAATAACGTCCTTTTAGCAGCATATTAAAATATTTTTTACATTTTTTTGATTTTTTTCATATAAAAAAATTTGGAAAATTAGGTTGTAAAAAAAGGGAATGAAGTCATAATATAAGAAGAAAATGTACATTTTTTAAAGACAATTTTGAAAAATAACATGTTTTCCTTAATATTCCAACTTTTTGAGATTGAGAAAATGAGATTATTTTTGCTCCTAAACTCAGACGTTTAGTCTGGTAAAATTACAACTGCTTTTTCTCGTGTCTCTCAATATTCTGACTTTATTCTTGCAAAATTACAGCAGTTTCGTCCATTTCAAAATGTTCTTGTTTTTTTATATAATTTCTAATTTTCTTCTTGTACATTTTTCCCCACATATTGAATTAATACTTGGGCTCTAACTCACAAGTAGGGTGCCATACAAAAAAACATATGAAACACCCATTTCAAAATTGCACTCATATATTCCCACCGCAAGGCATGCTGGGTAGGCTTGTGTTACTCTCTCATTTTTGCTCGATTTCAAAACACGTTGAGGTTTTTTCCTACATATTTAATGACTAACAATTCCTATAAAATTTGACCTTATTCTGACAACTTTTTTCCACAACTTCGTTGTTTTGTTTCTCGTTATATTACAGCATTAAAAATTATGTATTTTTCCTTAGCATTGCAATATTGCCTACTGCTGATGTGTCATTTTTCACAGTTTTTTGTTTTTCATTCGTTTTCTTGCTGAATAATATATTTAGAATGTGCTGCGGGCCATAAAAAACACAGCCGTGGGCCACAAATGGCCCCCGAGCCGCACTTTGGACACCCCTGTGTGGAAGGTTACAATTTGGAAATGCCCAGTGGGCCGGATTAAGATGTTTGGCAGGACCACGGACCACATTAGGCCATGCACGGAATTAACCAGCGACACGCAAATCCATGAGATGAGCACACACAGATCAGAGTGTGACACACACACACACACACACACACACACAGAGAGAGAGCGAGAGAGAGGAAGTAGTCTCCACTTTGGCCACAGTATTTCAGTCTTTATCGCCGTTTGCCATCCAGCGTGGCGCAGGTACGCACACACAAAGGCGCTTCAGTCCTTCCACTGCTCCAGCGGAGGCAGGCGGGCGTCCGGGCGTCTCGGCATGGTGAGTACGACGAATAAAAACTCGCTTTATGACCTTAAAGACAGCAGCCGCCCCGCTGATCTCTTGCTTGTACGTGCGGACGCTGACGTCATTCACACAAGATTTGGTATCCCGCGTGACGGGACGGGAGAATTAGGCGAGATTTCTTTCAAAAGCGAATAAAGTTTCTTTCAATTTTGGCACAAAGTTGTTATTTGTGCAACTCGGGCATTCACTATTTCATCAAAGTGGAAATGGAAATGTTTGCTTCCTCTTTGCCGGGGAGGATCTCTTCTATTCTGGCATATTTACGTCTGTGCTGGTTGCAGATGCTCATTGATATGCATGGTCCACTAATAGAGTCAATAAATGAATAAAACTACACCAAAAGTTACCGAAAGGGATATCAATTTTGGAAATATGGGTCGTTATGTAATTCCAAAAACAATATACAGCTGGAAATACCACTGTTTTTGCATGTTTAATGCAGGCGGCGACTTGTCCCACTTTGTTTGACGGTCCTTGAACGTACCATCTAACTAATCTAACACCAGCGCCTTGGTTAACATCATGAATCCGACTCAAACCAAAACGTACTCTAACCAGAGCAGATTTTTAGAAAATCATGTAAACCCACTAATCCGTTCCAGACACCCAAAAGTGGTAAGAAAAAAACAACTTTAACAGAAAAAAATTTTGGTTTTACGTGAAGAAAATGATGCATAAATAATTTCAAATCCCTTTTACCAAACAAAATAAACTAATTATTCTGCTGCAACCACAGTTTGTAAAGACGCCAAAAAATACACATTTTGATATATACACAATATTCCCAAGCAGGCTGTAAGACACTGGCAGACAAACAGTCAACATGTCAGATGCATATATTGTTTAAACCGCCCCCCAAAAATGTACATTCTATATTTGATATCTATATTTTCACATCCTGCTTCTCTCGCGATATCCGGTAGATGGCGCCACACTCGATTAATCAAAAAATGTATGGCTGATTATAATCCATACAAGAGTGAATCTGAATCGGCATATCCTCAAACCGGATCTCCGGTTGAATCGGTTTATCGTTAACGTCCCTAGTTGTAAAATGAGACAGGCAGGAACAAGAAAGTCTAAATAGTACAGGAATAAAATCACAATAATACTAGAAGAAGAAATAAAAATATATATAGAGAAATATAGAAATATATAATATATATTAATAGATTGACAATAATTGTCAATAATTATAAATATATAAATATAGAAAAATATTTAAGAGGAAATATTTGGAAACTTAAAAAAACAACAACGACAGCAAAAATGGAAAAATCAGCAGTAATTGTACAAGAGTAAAGTCAAAATATGAGAAAAAAGTTCTAATATAACAAGAAAAAGGCAACAGCGTTGTAATATTCTGATTTTGTCTTTAGGCCATAAAATTCCGAGAAGTAAAACAATAAATTAAGTTTGGAAAATTAGGTTGGAGAAAAAGTGATAATATTATTTGATAAAAGGCAAAATATTGTGGTAAAATAGTCATAATAATACAAGAAAAAACTTACAAAAAATATTTAAGAAAATAATATAAAACAAATATTTGGAATATTTTTAAAAAAACAGCAAAATTGGGAAAATCAGCAGTGATTTTACATGTATGAAGTCAAAACATTTTTCAAAAAAAAGTTGTTATTTAACAAGATAAAGTCATAATATTGCAAGAATAAAATCGTAATATTATATGGGGAATTTTTTTTAGCATTTTAGCAGAATAAAGTTGAGATGATGTTAAAGAAAAACCTGGTTTTAAAAAACGTGATATTTCAAAAAACAAAGTTAATTTTGGGGGAAAATTAGTTTGGGGGCAAAGTTATAATGTTACAAGAATAAAATAGTATATATATTTATATATGTTATATAAGGTCATAATTATGAGAAGAAAAATTGCAAGGAAGTTAAAATAGTGGGAAATTAAAAAAATATATGAAGGTTATTTAAGAAAAAAGTTTAAATATTTGGGGGAGAAAATATGGACATTTAAGAGCAGAGAATGAAGTGGATATTAATAAAAGGCTGTTGTGGTAATATATATAACTTGTTAGCATATCTACATGTGTTGCTTTACGAAATATCAAAGCTGCATCCTTTCAGTTTTCATTAGGAGGCCCACGCCCGGAAAACACCGGGACACGCGTAGGTTAGCCGGAACATAATACGGACGGCTACCGCTGCGTGACTTGCGTTACCCGGAGGGGCGGTTGCAGCAACACTTATTGGCACATCTGAGCTTTTTGCTGCTTGAGAAACAGAAGTGGGATTGGGGTTTATTTTGGACTGATTTCATGTTCCGCCTCCGCCATGTTGACAAGTGGGGCTCTTCCTGCCTTTCTCAGCTGCACGGGGCAGCGGAGCGTTCCCCGTTAAGCGTCCCGGAGCCCGTGTTGCCAAGGAAAAGACACGCAGTGCACCATTTCTGTGTTCTGAAACCAAATCTTTGGGCACAGTGATACATTCTGCCTAGCAACACACATGTTTGTCCCCCTTCCTCATTTGTTATTGCTCTGCCTGTTTGTCAGATCATCAGACAAATATAAGAATGACTCAATCAAGAAATCACTTAAATGGGATCTGCCTGACAAAGTGAAGTAGACTAAAACACCCAAGCAAGACATCATGCGGAGATCTATAAAAATTCAGGGATAAGTGAGAAAGAAAGCAACTGAAATCTGACACTCTGGAAAAGGTTAAAAAGCCATTTCTAACGCCTTGGCACTCCAGCAAACCACAGTGAGAGCCATTATCCACAAATGGCCAAAACATGGAACAGTGGAGACACGAGTGGCCGGCTAACCAAAATGACTCCAAGAGCGCTGCAATGATTCAACCAAGAGGTCACAAAAGACCCCACAACAACATCCAAAGAACTGCAGGCCCCACTTAAGGTCAGTGTTCATGACCCCATAAGAAAGACACTGGACAAAAACGGCCTGCATGGCAAAGTTCCAAGACCAAAACCACTGCAGAAGACTTGCTGTGATAAATGGAAGCATGAAAAAATCCTGAAGGAGAATGTCCAACCATCTGATGCTGACCTCAAGCTGAAACCAACGTGGGTTCTGCAGCAGGACAATGATCCAAAACACACCAGCTGGTCCACCTCTGAATGGCCGAAGAAAAAAACAAATGAGGACTTTGACCATAAAAAGGAAAAGCCTCCAGTGTAGCTGAATGACAACAATTCTGCAAAACTCCTCCTCGGCGTTGTAAGGGACTCAATGCAAGTTATCACAAACGCTTAATTGCACTTGTTGCTGCTAAGGGTGGCCCAACCTCTTATTAGCTTTAGGCTAACATCACTTTCGCACATGTAGATTGGATTTTTTCCCCATCCCTTAGTAATAAAAAGTTTCATTTAAAAACTGCATTTTGTGCTGAGTCGTGTTGTCATCGACTGATATTTACGTTTCTTTGATGATCTGAAACATTTAAGCGTGACAAGACTGACTGGCGACCAGTCCAGGGTGTACCCCGTCTCTCGCCCATATTTAGAGTGTGCCGTGGGCCAATAAAAAACAGGCTCACTTTGGACACCCCCGCCACACACGCCCCGAGCATCGGTATGTGAGTGTGTTAGCGGGTGCATGCAGAAGTGAACTTTCAGACGGTTGTTGTGCAACGCCGCAGTAAAAGATCAGCAGCGGCTTTATGTGCTTATCTCCACTTCCTTGTGCTGTATGCTCACACCTCACCAGTAAAAGGTTAGGTTCTGTTGGGTAAATGGACAGTTGGGCGGAGACATAAAAGAATCGAGGCATACAAAGATTCAGGATTCTACCATGATTGACCTTCGTTGTCTGGATTGTTTATTACTAACGGATACACACCGCAGGCCATCTGACAGATGTGACTGAAACCATTTGAAGGCAGTTCTAATTGCTGTATAAAAAATAGTAAAAAAAAAAAAAACTTTCCTTGGGTGTATTAAAAGTAGTTATTAGTCCTAAAATGTAAAGCAATGCCCAGTTATTATTATGATTATTATTAAAAACAGCAATTTTTTTTTTCCTTTGCTGACTGGAGAGGATGTGCAAGGCAAGAGCTCGGCCGAGGATACTATAAACTACAACTTTTTTGGTGCCTTTCTGAATACATTTCATGAACACAAGATTGCAACTGGTTGCCGATTCCCTCAACCTTGACTTGGATGCAGATTCCTCGAGCTAAACGAGTTACGTGTGCTAGAAGCTGCAAGGGAGCCGAGCTAAGCGGCTAGTTAAGGAAGTTTAAAGCAGTTGCCTGGCAACAAAGCCAAACAAAAGAAAAAAAATCAAAGAAAGTGAGCCTCTGTTAAAATTGCAAAGGATGCAAAAGGGGGTTGTTGACCTTGAGAAATTGCAGTCACAGATTCAACATGTACAATCGCAGAATGACAGCATCATCGAAAAGATCCTAGGGGTCCATGGTGGTGTCATAAACCTTAGGGAGGAAAAAAGAGCACTGAGCAAAGAAACTAAAGAGCAGCACACAACGCACTAAAAATGGTGCGTTGTGTGCTGCTCTTCAAGAGGTTAAAAACCCTATGGCCGATAATAAAGCACTACGCACTGATATCAAGGCTTTGCAGGATAACATAAAGCCACTATTGAAAGAAAATGCTGCCTTGCGTGCTGCCCTCAAGGAGGTTAAAACGCCCAAGGAAGTAAACAATGCATTTTGCAACAACATTAATGCTCCACAGGATGATATCAGGACACTATTGAAGGATATTGCTCTGGAGGAAGAGAAAGAAGCAAACGATAACATCACTGAGCAAATGAAAACTATAATGGATGATATGGATCTGAATTCGCGAATGAATGATGTGATCCGCACAGGGCTCAGAGTTACACCCGGGTCAAAAGATAGGGAACCTCCTAACGGAGGAGAACCAGATGGAGGGAATGTTCCTTCCGCAAAGCAACAGATTGTCAGCTTCCTACAATCAAAGGAGGTGGATATCGATATCAACACCATTGATACTTGCATCCCACTGTATGGCAGAAACAACACCACACCTTCATCATCAAGTTCACCAACAGGGAATTCAAAACGGCACTGCTGAAACAGAGGGAGAACCTGAAAGGCACACACGTCTACTTAAATGAGCATCTGACAAAACGCAACGCTGACATTGCCAAGAAAGCACGAGACTTGAGGAAGCAGGGAAAGATGCAAAGTACTTGGAGCTCCAACGGGAAAATATGCTTCAAGCTACATGGAGAAGCAGGAGTGCTGGTTGTCAAAGATATCAACGATCTGGATACATCCTAAACATCATATCATCATGACAACAAGGATAAAAGAGGATACAACGTACAAAACAGTAAGATTACATTCAATATGTAATCATTACAATGTATGTGTCTATACATGTATATACACAGTATATATGAGTATGTATTAGCAAATTATGTGAGAAGGGGGTAGGTTTAAATAAGCTCTACTTCTTCCTACTCCTTTTCGGACATGTAGAACCGAGGAATGTAACATGAATAATGTTTGCATGCAGTACAATGTATGCATGTTCCAAACAAATTAAACCAAACCAATATTATTGACAATAGGCTAGTATACTACCAATATTAGCTTGATGCTAATTTACATTGGAAATCCCATACACATGCTAGCTATTAGCACCAGCGAGTTACACTGCGAACACCTCTAAATATGAAGACTAATTCCACATTTAAAAGTACATTCCCCTTAAAGACACCATGCATGATATGCATAGCATGACATGACAGACAATATCTGAGAAGCGCTGACAAAAAATGCAATCATTCATAATTGATTGTGGTTTCGTGGTAAATGAACCAACTAAAAGAGCAAAAATACAAATACAAGGCGGAAAAAGCCTTCTAATTGTGAATGTAATACACTACATTGGCCACTAGGTGTCGTTGTTCGGTGAGACACATTGAGGTGGCAGGGTGATTTACAATAGAGTCAAGCTAACGCACCACAGAGAAAACAGGCAAAAGCGTATGAAATATATGAAAATTGCATTTAAAAAAAAATAAAAATGAATTTGATAAAACGATTAAAATCAATGTCAATTTTATGTCATGAAAACTTGATTCGCATCCACGCCCGACTACGTTAACACTCGTCCATTGCTCCATTATGTTCTTGGTCAGGCGGAAGAAAAAGTAGTTCCCACCAACTGCGTATCATTTAGACAACAGCTATACCATTTTGTTACTTCTCATTCTCTTCATTTTAATCATATACCTTACTTCAAATGTCAGAGGTATCAAAAGTATCGATATTATCAATTTAAGAGCAAGACGAGCTGGTATCTCAAGTTGCGATATTTCAGTATCGATCCGCATATGACTAATAATAGACTCGTCACTAAAGGTAGGAACACATTAAGTGTTACACTGCTCACTGCGGGCGTTTTATTTAAGTATTAAAAGGCTTATTTACTTTTTTTATATACTATATTGGGTAGTATGAGTAAAAGCTATTTAATTGTAATGTATTACAGCGCATTCGTGTATTTTAATGGCGGAAATACGCTGGAAATACACAGTTAATTAAAACGAAAAGGTAACCGTAAATGAGTTATTGAGGGCTCTGATAATGCTAAAACCGTATGTGGAAAATTTTAAACAGCATTTCTATGACATAACTACAAAAATCTTCAATTTAGTAATCCTGTCCCTCACTTGGTGGAAATACGGTACATCTACAGGGACGACTGGGCTGTATTCTACTTTGGCCACTAGGTGTCGTTGTTCGAGGGGGATAGGTACTATAGTCGTTACTACGGTTTTCTAAGGGACACATTTACTGTGACGCTGCTCATGCGGGAGTTTTATTTACGTCTTAAATGGCTTATTTACTCTTATTTTGTCTACTATATATGAGTGTAAAGCCACCATGAACTACTAATGCGTGAGTTATCTTATTTATGTCTAATATGTCTTATTTCCTCTGCTTATATGGACTATACTTGGTAATAAATGTAGAGGTGACGATATGGGTGTTATTTTATGTCTTGAGTGTTCTAATAATGTTAACAACCCCATTTGCACTGTTTTGTAGGACATAACTACAAAATTATTCCATTTATTATTATTGAATCCTACTTATGGTTGGGTCTGGACCCAAATTACCCGTGATAATCGAGGCAGACTGCAACATGCCACGTGTGTGTAGTGATTTTGAAAGGGGAAGTCACGCGTTTCCTCTTTTTTCCAGGAAAACAAGGCTGATGTAAAAGCCATCACGGCTCGCTTCCAAGCCAACGCCGCGACCACTGAAGAGAGCTCCTTGCCGTCGCTGGGACGACCTAAAGCGCCTCTCAACCTTACCCTCTCCAGCGGTCCCATCATCCTGTCTAAGAAACCTGTCTTGGAGAGCCTCTCGGGGGGCGCCATCACAATACCCCCCAAACCTTCTCACCTTAAAAACACGGCGCCCAATGTGCCCCAAAAAACCAAAGCACTGGCTAGCAGGTTTGATGGCAGCCAGGATGAGAGCAGCAATAAAACAACTTTCCTTGATAGAGGACACACACCCTTGAAGACACCACCCACACCGAAGCCCACCCTCAAGCCTCCCCTGAGCACAACCCTCTCCAACTCCAAACCTGCCTTCCCCAAACCCCCTCCAGCTGCATCCAAACCCAGCAGTGGGGACTCGTCTCCCAAAATACCTCCTTTGACCCAAAAACCCAGCAGCAGCGTCATCAAACTCTGGCAGCAGAGTGAAGCTCATGTGGATAAATGTCCAGCTGAACTGGTCAAGCCAGTAATGCACAACAAACCGCCAGCTGGTCACGGCGACCCACCTCCAAAACCTCCGGTCAGCAAAAAGCCCAGCTTGAGGAAACCCGCAATAGAAGCTTCTCAGAACGGCGCGGCTAATGACGACACCGCCTCTGGCCCCAAACGCAAACCGCTCCCCAACAGTCTGATTTTGGGTCCTGCTCCTGCTAAACCCAACCGACCCCCTAAAGTGAACCTGGACGACTTCAGAAGAGCTGCCGGGGTCTTTACTGGTAAGATGTTAGCAAAATACAATAATGCCCTAATTGGTTTCAGACCCGACTGTAATAAGTGAATTTCCCCCAAGTAGGATTCCTTATTTGTAAATGATATATTTCACAGTTAAAGCATAGAAATCCAAACCTGCGTACAACCTTTTCAATATTGTTTATAAGGTTGTTAGAGCCCTCTAGACATGAAATAACACCCTTATAGTCACTTTCACACTCCTATTACCAATATAGTAGACATACTGTAATAAGAGGAAATAAGGCACATGCATAGAAAACCTGTCTTCAAACTTCTAAATATGTTTACAAGTTTAGAAGTCAATAAATGTACATTGTTGGAGCCCTCTAACCACAACCAACAAAGCCAAATATGCATACTTTTTTCAGTAAGCTGTCCCGGGTGATGTCATAAAAGTGTAAAAATAAGTTAACCTCTGAATATTTTAAAGGAAGAATACAATAAAACTGAACTCTCATAACGTCTAAAAAACGACTGACAAAGACATCGTCACTTTTTACTATTCTCACTCACCCGAGGTTGTTTATTTGTCGGCCAGGTTTAACAAAATAATTTAAAAAAAGAGAAAATCAGTCATTTTAGTAGCATAATATTGATATAATAAAGAAATTACTTTTTTAAAAAGTTACTGACATTGTGAAAAACAAACAAAAGTTGTAATTTTTTATTAATAATATTGGGGAAAATTTCATAATGTACGAGCATAAAGTCAAAATATTATTGTTGAATAAAAATAAACCATGACCGAAATGAACACGGTAAAACAACATTTAAAAAATTGAAATACAAAATCAAAACTTACAAAAATAACACGATAAAAATTAAGAATGAATAAAGATTTTTGAAAATTAAAAAGTAAACAATCAAAAAAGGTGGCCACGCAGTTTCCCCAAAGGCAGCGCGTCAAAGAAAAGGAAAGCCATCACTGTGGCCATGGAAATGAACATCATAAAGCTACAACATACAATCAAATTACCACATTAAAATATAAAAATACAAACTGACAAAGTCAAATTCAAAATGCAGGTTAATTGGAGACTCAAAGCTCAGAGAGAGGAGACATCCTTATGGATAAAGATGCGTGAATCCTAGAGGAGTCATGCATTTGATGAAAGGAGAAGGCAAATCAATAATTAAAGAAAAACCCGCACAACTGTTTATGGTATCTTCTAACATTGAATATGACAACTTGGAGATTAGTTCAGATTAGAGAAACATCCCTGCACACTTAGAAAAGTGCAGATATACTGTATATCACATACAGTAGGAAGGTGAGTTTGACAGGAATTCTACACGCAAGTCACAGAATTACTTCCTCTTTCTGTCCAACGCGAGCCACGGTCCGCTTTCTCTCTTTACTTCTTCTCCAACACTCCCTGCAGTTAACTTTGCTTCATCATCTACTTATAATAGGACTCGGATATAACTTTTTTTTTTTTTTAAACTCTTTTCTGGTATGTTGCGGACCAAACCGCTGACTCACGGGTGTCCAAAGTACGGTTTGGGGGCTGTTTGTGGCCCAGGCACATTCTAAAAATATAATTTAAAAGCAAAAAATAAAAAATAAATCAGTCATTTTATAACAATAAAGTAAAATTATTAAGAGAAAAAGTCATAATTTTACAAAGAGTATCTAAATATTATGAAAAAATATATATAATTTTATTAGTATGAAGAAAAAGTAGTAATATTATAAAAAACAAGCAAAACAAGGAATAAAGTTGCAATGTATGGAAATTATGTCCGGGAAAAAGTTATAATTTTAAGAGAATACAGTCAAAACATTATGGGAATAATGTCATTAGAGAAGAACAAAGTTGTAGCAGTTGTAAAGAAAAACAAAAAAAAACACCAACAACAGCTGAAATGGAAAAAAAAACAGCTGTAATTTGAAAAAAGTCCAAATATTAAGAGAAAAAAAAGTTGCAATTTTATGAAAATTTTCTGAGAATTAGTAACATTATGAGGAAAAAGAATGTCATTGTAGTTGCATATTATATTTTAAAAATACCTTACTTTTTAAGTGTCATAATATAATGGGAAACAAAACAAAATCAATTGTATGTACAATGTCATGGCGATAAAGTCATAATTACTAGATGAACATTTACAAGACCAAAATTGAATAGTTGAAAAATGCAAATTTGAAAAAACTGCTGTAATTGTACAACAAAAAAGTCAAAATATTAAGCATATTAAGTCATATTTTATCGAGAAAAAAGGTTGCAACTTTACGAAAATAAACTTAATAAAATAATGTCATTTTAATCACAAAGATTTCATCAATATTAAAGAAATATGAATTTGTAATATTAAAAAATTTAAAAAAAAACACAGTCAGAGCTTCTCTTCCTGTCACTCACATGCACATCAGGGACTGTGACTTGTCTATCCAAAGAGGGGCCTTGATAAAGAGGTATTGCATGATTGATGTTTCAATGCTTTTTCTTCACAGGGAGTACTTCCAACAAAAACCTCAGCCCGGCTTCTTCTGCCCCTGGTAGCCATAGCAACTGCACCACCCAGCCACCTAAAAGTGCACTCCCCAGTCTTCCCCCGCGACCTTTTGGAAGCATGTAAACACACACACACACACACACACACACACAAAGGCTAATACAATGTAAATTATATTGTACTATATTTGTACCACTCAAAAAGGAAATATCAAAAAAGATTAAAGTTTATACAGTTATACAGTATTATAAAAACACACACTACAAAGAATAAAGGAAAAAAACAACTTGTGGCACCTTTCAGCTGTTATTCCACGCCAACATTCTTACCAACATTCCACAATTTATTACCACATTACTCACAGACGTCTTCTAACTGTCACAGTACTTACAGGTAAATCCAGAGTGTCTTTGAGCTGATCGTTGGCTGAGCCTTTGCCATTTTGGTTATTCTTCCATCCATTGTGATAGTTGTCTTCCATTTTTTGCCACGTGTCTCTGGTTTTCTCTCCATTTTTAGGATTTGGAGATCATTTTAGCCGAACAACCAAACATTTTTTGCACCTCTTTATAAGTTTTCCTCTCCCCAATCAACTTTCTAATCAAAGTACGCAGTTCTTCTGAACAATGTCTTGAACAATCCATTTTCTTCAGGCTTTCAAAGAGAAAGTGCTGGTTTCATCCTTAAATAGTGGCCACCCGATTCACACCTGTTTTCACAAAACTGATGACGGATTGAATGCCACACTGCTATATTTTTGACCACGCCCCTTTCAGCTAATTGCCCAATTGCACCGCCTTAAGAGCGTGGATATCCTGAATGCTGGGTCTTGATTGTTTTCTGAGAATCTACTGCACCTACTGGTAACTTGTTTGCCATGTAGCAATAAAAATATACTAATAACAGTGATCGATCTGGTTAGTGACATTGCACGGCTGTTATTTTCAACACTACTGTACGTTGCAGCACGCACCAGGAAGAGTCCTATGACGACGTTGAGGGTGTGAAGACCACAACTCCTTCTCCTCCTCCTCTCCCACCATCCACAGGTTGAGTCACGTTTGGACTGGGGCAAATGTGGCAAATCATTTCCAATGATTTTATATTCATTGTTTTTGTGTTTGTTTGTTTTTGCTCCCGTTCAGCTCATCCAAGTCAGAGGGCAAAGGTGACGCACGTTCAAGGCATCTGTGCCGTACTTGGCAGCACATTCACATTTTTATTGTGCTTTTAACGGCCAGGAAGAACACCACCACGACCACGACGACGACGACAGCGGAGACACGTATGAGCCGCTGGATGAACCGTGGTGAGAGAATGCAAATATAAATAAACACATACATTTATACATATTCATATTTTTATATAAATTTTTTACTTTAAACGAGCCAATTTTTTAAAACTACTTCTGCCTTTAAGAGGGCAGTATTGTTACGTATAACAATGTTTTTATTTCAAAAAACATTCCTATAAATATATATCATTTTAAAATTGGCGGCAACATTGGACTTCATGCTTTTTTTTCATGCTTTAATTTTTTCTGCACTGTTAGAAAAAAATTCACCCTTAAGGTACTTATGAAAAAAATTGTCATTGTTTCCCAAATATTAAACATGAATATTTTTTCCCATTTTTAATAGGTCAACTATTTCAGCTCAGATCATTTTTAACGTATTGACTTTAAATATATTTCAGGTAGTATTTTCTATTTATTATTTTTAGGGTATCAGATGGGTCAGTGATAGGCAGCAAGATTGATTTTCCTACAGTGTCTCATTTTTTAAAAATCATACTGGAGGTCCTAATGGCAACTGCTGTCAGCTTCTCAAAAACGGCGTCCAAAATATAGTATTATTATATGTATTATGTAAAGTATCATTATAGATTCATATTTGTATCTGCTTTGAATTAAACGATTTCTTAAAAGTACTTCAGTCTGAAATACACATAAAGTATGAACTATTTTTAACTTTTTTAAAGGCCAGTATGGTTACAGTATTGAAAACATTTTTTTTATTTAATATTGTTTTTGATTGGCAGCAACATTCATTTTCATGCATTGTTATGTTATTATATATAAAACTTCACACTGAAGGCTTTCATGACAAAACATGTCAGAAAACCGACGGCAAGATATCGAATCAAATAATTCAACATTTTTTACCCATTTCTTAAGCCAGTTTCTTAAAACTACTTCAGCCTGAAATATACATATCAAATATAAATTATATTTTTGCATGTTTAACACTTTAAAGGCCATTACATCGTTCTCGGTTGAGACTGGAGGTATGCTTCTTTCACCCCTCTTTCAAACCAGCTCTTTTCCCTAGCTAAAATCTTGACCTCGCTGTCTTCAAAAGCGTAGTTTGTGGCCTTCAGGTGTAGAGGCACTGCTGACTATGGACCACTGCTGTTCTGCCTCCGGTGTTGTGCCATTCTTTTAATCTTTGTATTCCTCACTACACTCCTGTTATTTAAAAAAAAATAAAATTAAACTTGATAAGCCAGTGGTCCAATTTGAAATTCTACCATAAAGGATTGGTAATTCATGTTAAGATGAATGTAGGCTCAAAAATTGATATTTTTCATGGTTCCTCGTAAGGCTCCTTCCGCGTTTTGAACGCTGCCAACTTCAATGGTGTTTGCTCTCAACAGGGAAGAAGAAGAAAAGAAGAGAGAGGAGGAGAAAAGGCAACAGGAGGTGGAGAAGAAGGAGCAGAAGGGGCGAGAGAAGAAAGAACAAGAAGCCAGAAAGAAATTCAAGGTGAGCAAAGTGCTGAGGCGCAATAAATCAAACCCGATCCAAACAAATCTGGGATTTTTATGTCTCAGCTGGTGGGGCCCTTGGAGGCCATCCACCAAGGCAAGGCCTGTGTGGACTGCAGAGGCAGTAGGACGGACCTACCGCTCAAGCAAGGAGAGTGTCTGGACATCGTTCGAGTCCACGGCAACCCGGAGGGCAAATGGCTGGGACGGAAACAGGACGGATCCAGTAAGTTGCTTTCATCATCAGACGCCAGATAAGGACGCCCTCTAGAGGTGGCAGTCAGACAGCTATGAAGACCCGTTGCTGCACGGCACCCCCACTTCCTTGTTTTACTAAAACGTGCGGCCTCAAGTCGACGTTGACACATTCATTCATTCATTAGCTGGGATAGGCTCCAGCATACCCGCGACGTCGACACATTTCTGTAAAAAATGTATCCGTTTATGTCGCGTGTGTTGTAGTATCGTTTACTTCCTCCGTAATAACGACTTTAAACCTGCACACGGCGACTTCCTGTTCAGTGCAAAGTAAGCTCAAAAGAAAAGCAACAAAATACACCCATCTATTTATTTGTATTTGTTTTATTTAGTTTATTTTTACATTATTTTATACATTTTATTTGTATTTATATACATTTTTATTTTATAGCTTTTTATTTTTGATGATTACTTATTATATATTTTATTTGTTATGTATTATCATCGTATTTGTTACATTATTTTATAATATATATTAAAATATAATACATTTTATTGCATTGTTTTATTTTCTATGTAAAGTTACATAACTAACAACATAACGACTTTAAACCTGGACACGGCGACTTCCTGTTCAGTGCAAAGTAAGCTCAAAAGAAAAGCAACTAACAAAATGCACCCATTTATTTATTTGTATTTGTTTATTGTATTTGTATTTATTTACATTTTTTTGTTTTATAGGTTTTTATTTTTGACTATTATATATTTTATTTGTAATATATTATTATTGTATTGTTTTACATTATTTTGTATTATATATTTATTTGTAATCCATTTTGTTATATTGTTTTATTTTAGATTTCATTGTAATTATTTTATTATTTTCACATATTTAATTTGAAATATTATTTTACTGAAAAATATTTATATATATATAATATTTGTCATCATGATAATTATGTAATTATCATAAGAATAATAATTAGCATAAGAATATATATATACATTATAATAAAAATAATAACATCAATAAAATAGAACCATCTAAAATGAAAACAATGAACACGTTAATTAGTACAAAAATCAGAACATTTATTTTGAAGAAACATGTGCTTTGCGGTCAAGACACAAAACGGAAGCAGCACGGCAGGGCAGCTCTGTCAGATAAAGGCAAGAAAAAGATACGCAGAAATGAAGGAAAAGAAAAGAAAAAGAAAAATCACCATCATGCGTGTAACGGCTCCCACTGTGTAAACTGTGTGTGAATTGCGTGACAGTCGGCTACGTGAAGACCACCTCGGTGGAGATCGACTTCAACACCCTGAAGCGCCATCAAGCCCAGCAGGGGTCCAAGTGCGACGTCTACGATGACGTGGACGTGGCCTCGTCCGACAGCAGGTAACCGCAAGCGTTCGCGGCTCCTCCTGTCCACGCATGTGCGCACTTTGGACACCCGATTGTGCTCGACTGTAATGTTACGTTGTGTCTTCTCTCCTCAGTGGCATCAGTGGGCATGGAGGTACACAAAGTCACTTCTTGTATCAGCATTTTTAACTCCACCATACATTAGCCATGCACCTTTGCTGTTTGTTTTTTATTTGTCAACTGATTATTTATCATTCTTTTTTCTTTATTTTTTATTTTTAAACTGTTTATTTTCTTTTATGTTACTTATTTTTATTTATGAATTATTGCTATTGTTAATTATTATTTCTTTTACTCTACGGATTATTTTTAAGTATGTATTATTTGTAATTCTTTATTATTATCTTTACATTTTTGTTATTTGTATTTTATTTATGTACTATTAATTATGTATGTTTGTATGTATTTTCAAAATACATATTTTTTATGCTTTATCATTTATTTCTCATATTTCTCATTTCTCTTATTTTTAATTCATTATTATTATTGTATTATTTTAAATGATCATTTATATATTTTAATGACGTATTATTTGTATTGATTTGTAATTCTTTATGAATTTTGTATTTTTGTGTTTGTAATTATGTACTCGATTTACTTATGATTTTAAACTATGCAATATTGATATTAGATAGTTTGTATTGATTTAGCATTCTAATTTGTCTTCCTTGTTCCTGGTAGTGCTTCTCCCGCCGCCGCCAGATGAGGACGGGGAAATTTACAACGACGTCATGGATCCAGACTTGGACGTTCGGTGAGTAGCGATGATGAAAAAAGATGAAGGGCTGATCATAAAAATGGGGGAAGTAGAAGAAGAATTGCAGGTTTGTTTGTGTTTTTTATGAGTGCTTGGCTCTTTAGTCCCCTCCCGTCCAGGTCCTCCTTCACAAAGCCTCACGCCCTCCTCAAGATGTTTGAGAGAAGCCGACGTCCAGCCAGCGTTAAAGTGTAAAAACCCGCTGAGTATAGTAAGACTACGTGGCCTGATGACGGCGAGATCCCCTCCAATGATTGGCTGACAAAACAAGGACATTCTTGCATAATTCTGCATGGCTTGGTGGCTAATATTGTTCAATCCACATCTACATCTATCCTGAGATGAATCTATCTTGAATACATCTCATTGCGTCTGCTCTCACTAACCGTGCCGTTATTTCTCTTCCTACCACCCAACCCACACCAACTATGATTTAGTCCTTTCTTCCATATTATTATGACCCTAAATGGTCATCCTGCGTTCCTCACTTCTCCTCTCATGTGCCAGATTGCCTCCACCCAGCCAGTTCACGGCGGCAGATCACTCAGGTTGGCTTCCGTTCACGACGACACAGAAAAGCACTCGGCGTTTCATGTCAAGAGAAAAGCTAATAACAATTCACTTGACTATGTTGATTTTTTCTCCCACGTAAATAATGACAAATGAAGCATTTTTGAAATTAAGGATTTTTTTTAATTTAAAGAAACGATAATTGACAAAGCAAAAGGATAAAATGGGTATACACTTTTTTCATAATTTTACATCATAATACTTTTTTTTAAACTGCATTTATAACATCAAACTATAATTCAGGAATTTTATTTAATGTAAAACATATTTCAAAAAGAGCTTCTAGGTTTTGTGTTTAAATAAATAAATAAAAATAAAAGAATAATTCAACTATTTTCTTTTATATAATAGAAAATATATAAATATATTAAATTCACTTTTTTTTTTGTTAAATGAATTTTTTTTTAATTAAATAAATATACCAAACAATAAAACATTTAACTTTAGAACAAAATAAAATGTATTATTTATTATTTTTATTGTACAAATTATTTAATTTAAAACAATAAATAAACGACCAGTCCAGCGTGTACCCCGCCTGCCACCCATAGCCAGTTGGGATAGGCTCCAGCATAGCTGCGGCCCTGAGGACGACAAGCGGCTTAGAAAATGGACTAAAGGCTAGTTCAGGATTGTTTTCAGTTTAATAAAAAAGGATGAGGATAGTTAAATTTTAAAATGTAATTTACAATAATAACAACTTTTTTTTTACTTAATTAAGAATAGATCAAGGTGATTCTGTTTTGGTATTTAAGAAAAAGCAAACAGGAAATTCTGGATTTTTTTTTTTACAAATTATAACATCTAAATAATGCAAGGATTGTATGATAAAATTGTGTTTTTTTAAAATTTTAATAAAATAATTCAAGTATGTTTTTGCATGTACTAAAAAATTACAATATATCATTCACATTTTTCACATTTTTTAAATTAAAAATATACATCACATTGATATACTAAATAAAAAAAATACATTTAAAAAGCAATTAAAAATATATGTATCATTTTTAAACTAATATTTAATTTCATACAATAGATTAAGGCTAGTTTGTGTTTTTTTCTTTCCTATGAATCATGAAAAGATAAGCATAGTGTTGTTTATTTAACAAATTAATCATTTAAGTTTATTTGACAAAGTAAAAGGATAAATCTGGTATATTTTGCATTTATAACACCAAATTATAATTCACTGATTTTGTTATTTCATTTAAAAAATTTAAATTTTAACAATTAAAAAAAATGTATGTAGAAACATAAAATGTTATACAATATTTTTAAATTCATAGAGATAAAAATGTGTTTGATTATTATCAAAACAATTATTTGTAATGTGGATTATTTATTCATAATTGTATTTATTTTTGCTAACAGCAAAATATTTAATAAATAAAGACAAATCAATGGCAAATGAACGGTTTAATTCCAAATTTTTCTGTTTTTTACTGATCCAGCAGCAGTGGATGATGAGATCTACTACGACGTGGACGCCCAAAACCAGCCGCCTCCTCCGCCCATCAGCAGGTACAAATAGCAGGATAACACTTTGTTTTTTTTAAGACTACTTCAAGAGTTGTTTCTTCCCCAGCATTTCCGTCCTNCGATTGACTGGCGACCAGTCCAGGGTGTACCCCGCCTCTCGCCCAAAGTCTGCTGGGATAGGCTCCAGCATCCCCGTGACCCTAATGAGGATAAGCGGCATAGAAAATGGATGGATGGATGGACAATAAATAAACGACCAGTCCAGCGTGTACCCCGCCTGCCACCCATAGCCAGCTGGGATAGGCTCCAGCATAATTGCGGCCCTGATGAGGATAAGCGGCTTAGAAAATGGATGGACTAAAGGCTAGTTCAGGATTGTTTTCAGTTTAATAAAAAAGGATGAGGATAGTTATTAAATTTTAAAATGTAATTTACAATAACTTTTTTTTTTACTTAACTAAGAATAGATCAAGGTGATTCTGTTTTGGTATTTAATAAAAAGCAAACAGGAAATTCAGGATTTTTTTTACAAATGTATAACATCAAAATAATGCAAGGATTGTATGATAAAATTGTGCTTTTTTGCTTTTTTAAAATTTTAATAAAATAATTCAAGTATTTTTTTGCATGTACTACAAAAATACAATATATCATTCACATTTTTTAAATTAAAAATATACATCACATTGATATACTAAATTAAAAAAATACATTTAAAAAGCAATGAAAAATATATGTATCATTTTTAAACTAATATTTAATTTCATACAATAGATTAAGGCTAGTTTGTGTATTTTTCTTTCCTTTGAATCATGAAAAGATAAGCATAGTGTTGTTTATTTAACAAATTAAACATTTAAGTTTATTTCCAAGTAAAAGGATAAATCTGGTATATTTTGCATTTATAACACCAAATTATAATTCACTGATTTTGTTATTTCATTTTAAAAATTTAAATTTTAACGATTAAAAAAATTGTATGTAGAAACATAAAATGTTATACAATATTTTTAAATTCATAGAGATAAAAAGCTGTTTGATTATCATCAAAACAATTATTTGTAATGTGGATTATTTATTCATAATTGTATTTATTATTGCTCACAGCAAAATATTTAATAAATAAAGACAAATCAATGGCAAATGAACGGTTTAATTCCAAATTTTTCTGTTTTTTACTGATCCAGCAGCAGTGGATGATGAGATCTACTACGACGTGGACGCCCAAAACCAGCCGCCTCCTCCGCCCATCAGCAGGTACAAATAGCAGGATAACACTTTGTTTTTTTTAAGACTACTTCAAGAGTTGTTTCTTCCCCAGCATTTCCGTCCTAAAAGTCAAAGAGTCGGACCCAAAGAAGATGAAAAAGTTTGAGAAGGAGGAGAAAGAGTTCAGGAAAAAGTTTAAAGTGTGTATCTGTGCCCCCGTATCGTTCCTGCCAGTATCCGTCTATTAAAAGAACAATGTCCCTCAGTACGAGGGGGAGATCCGGGTGCTCTACGGGGCCACCGTCACGACCCCCACCGCGCTGCTCAACAAGAAGTGGGGCGGCAAGGAGCTGGCGGTCAAAGCCGGGGAGAAGGTGGACGTGATCGTCAAGGCGGCGGACGACAAAATCCTCTGTCGCAACGAGGAGGGCAAGTGTGAGTGAGTGCAAGATTTCACCTGCGCTTATTTCTACCACTCGCGCTCTCCTTTGTCCTCCTTCACAGTTGGTTACGTTTGCGCCGGCCATGTTGCCACCGAGTGAGTAGCACAAACACGGCAACGAAAGCAGCAAGTCGACTCAAACGAGTGACTCGTTCTCTGCTTTTTCTTTGTTTTTTTGTACAGCGACGGCGACATTTACGACGACGTCGGCGATGGTATGTGCCCCCCCCCCCAATAAAATATTATATTATTATTATTATACAAATGATTTAACTGAATACCATAAATACAAATATTTTCATTTTGATCAAGACAAAAGAGGGATTGTTGGTGTTAATATACCAAATAATACATTTAAAAATATAAATTAATTATATTGTTTATTATATTTGTGAGACAAATGTAATCAAATAATTTAAAAATCTGAATTATTATAAAAATAAATGTAATACAATAAATTAAAGGCTAATTCAGATTTTTTATTTTCATTTTAACGCAAGAAAGGTAATTAATAAACCAAGTAATACATTACAAAAGTGTCAATTAAATGTATTGCTATATTTGTGATACAATTTCAGTCAAATATATTTTATTATTAATTTACAAATTATTTTACTATACTACATAAAACTTTCCTTTGACTAAAAAAGGGAGATTATACTAAATAATACATTTAAAAATGAATTATTATATTAGTGATACAAATTGTTTAACTTAATGAAATACACTGGTAGTGTTTCAAATACCATTTTAAAAACGGCATCATTTAAATGCTCAAATCAACTCATTTCAATAAATAACTTAAGTATAAATGCATTACTGATATTTCATATTTGATACATGTGTATATATTTATAGATTCCATACATTGTTATTGATTTTTTAGTTGCTACTTTGATACGAAACATGCTACTTTTTCAGATTTACCAGACACATTAGGTGAATTTGGAAAAGTATCGTCTCGGTATCGCCGATACTAGTGGTATCGCACATCACCTAACTCTGATCTTCGTTATCCAAACGTTGAAAGTCTTTGTACGTCATGTTTTACCCCACAGATTGCATCTACGACAACGAATGAGAATCTCCGCGTACATTTTCCTTTTCTTTGGTGAATTTTGTTATTTAATTGTCTTTCGAGCCGCTGGGCCTTGCGGGAACAAAGCGTCATCAGCGGCGGCCATTTCGGCTCCAAACAAGCAAACAAGCAACATCAGAATTTGAACGCTCGCTTTGCCTTCTTCGGCCTTAACAGGATGGCGTTTGAAAGTTGAAATGTATATGAATGAATGTCTTAAAGGAATAAATGTTAAACCATTATCTCGGCGTTATTGTTTTTAAATATGCCACGGTTGCATTATTATGTTATATTATACTATATTATATTATTATGCTGTGCTGTGGTTGCACTAACGCGGTGCAAACTGGTGGGGGCCTTTGGTTGCCTGACATGCCAAGAAGAAGAAAGTGTAATTACAGTAGTCCCATCTAATTTACCGTTATGATTCACGACATATTTATCATTTCCTGTATACTTTAATTAATCCTGAACACAATTCTTTCCAACACCATAGATATTTACTTTCAACACATCTCCAGTCCTCGTCGGAACCTCAAACCGAATCACACTTCATCATTGTCATGAGGCCATGACATGTGAGGTGCATTCAAGGGCACTCCGAACATCACCACAACGCGCTATTGTGCGTGTATGCGTGTTCCAAATGAAAGACAGGAAAAATCAACAAGTGGTTACTCTTATCACTCACTTTGTCACTCTTAATGCGAAGGTATGCTCGGAAGTCCCAGAATACACACGTGATGTCAATTTTAAAAATGACGCGGTGGCTTTGAATGCAACTCTTGACACGTGGTACAGTGAACGCGACTAGTGTTAGATAATAGTTTATCTTGACATCTTGAAAAATGTCAGTTCTTTTTGGGGCTGTTAATAAATACAAATATGTGCAATTGTGTCCTGTTCTTTGTAGAATCTGTTTTCATTTGTATTGATTTGTTTTTGTCATCCCCCCCTTAAAAATCCCAAACTTAATCTGTGTTGATATTGTCCGTAAACCACGGTGATCATCCGCTTCCGCAAGGTGGCGGTATTGTATTACAACATGATTTGCATCCGCCGTTAAAGGACAAAGAAGAAGAAGAACCCGGAAGTAGAATCTAGAATCTAGCGTATGATTATTATTTTAAGTATATTGTATGTATTTTATTAGCAGTATTATCAGTAGCATTAGTATCTGAATACCAATAAAATAATTTTCATGACCTATGTTACATACTCCATTGTATGAGCATTGTTTCTCCGTGTCTTGTACGGCAAGCGGAGGTTTGGCGAGTTCCTTTTTTAAAAAAAACAATCACGTCCGGTGGCCGATAGGGGGCAGGCAAAACACCTGCATGGGAGAAATGCTGCAAGTTTGCTGTGTTACCATGGGAGCCAGGCCTCTGCTATGCAAACTGGTTGCTGTACTACGGGGGTTCTCTTAACGGTCCAAGTCTGGGACCCACGTTTTCCAAGTGTTTTTCCTACTTTTTGGTAGAAGAGATATTTACTTTAATATTATATAATACGTACATGTAGGACAGAACACTACAAATTTAAGTCGATCCAAACAAATATATTTTTAATTGACTGTCATCTTTTTAAAAATCCTCACGACCCCGTAATTTTTGCCACTCTTTGGAGGCCGTGGTGCCAACAGCATTCTCTTTTATTGCCTAATGGCCCAGACGGCTCCGCAAATAATGCAGAATGAAATATCAAATTGCAGAAAAAAAGACCACTAAATCAGACTTTTCCCTTCTAATTGTGCAACTGGTTGTAAAAAAAAAATACTGCATTTTAATGTCTTAAAATGTAATAATTTGTAACTCTTTCTGTAATTGTAATATTTTAATGTAATACCCAAATTGGATGGGTGACCCACTCTGCTCTTCTTTATTGTCAAATATGACCCCCTCAAGTGTACCTTTTCATGCTGCCAACTTTCCTCTGGACACGCCGCTCAGGTCTGGCTGGACACGTCCGTTTTGCTCTGTGGACTTGCAACATTTCTCTTAGGCTGTGGTTTTTTGTCTGTTTTTGGTATTTTGGCTTGCTTTTGTTTTCTGGGTTTTGGTTTGGAGTGTTGCACCTGCACAGTCAAATATTATTATGAAAACCCTCTACCTATGTGATCCTGCAAAACGTGAATATTACTTTAACCTGTTTGTTACGTGTGTACAATCGTAATTTGAGCAAGCAAAGCTGTGTACTGTCGAATAGTACCACGTTATAAGTCGCTGCTGTTGTTCAGAGTACCTGACGCCCATTGCAGAGGAGAAGCGGAAGGTCGAGGAAGCGGAAAAGAAAGCCCGCGAGGAGCAGGAGCGCATTTACAAGCAGCTGTCTGAAGGTGATGATCCCTTCTTGTCGTTTTATTTACGGTCTTTCTTCTCTTTGCAGCTAATTCAGACACCATCCTAAAATGAGCCAACTAACACGTTGAATAAAAGCAGATTATTTATGTGAAGTGCTAATTGTGGTGTGTGTGTGTCCTTCACTTAAAGCGAGGTGATGGTGGTTGTAATCCTGGCCTAGTTTAGCTGCAGCAATCCCAGGATTGGGGTCACTGGTAGGTAGAAAGTGCAGTGTGGACAGAAGCTGTGGTTGCGTAACAATGCGCTGTGGAATCTATTCTAAGTGGCATTATTCAACAGGCCATTGATTTAAAAATACATGTGTTTTATTTGAATCTTTTCGTGTGCGTGTGCAGAAGCAAGCTATTATGGTACACTTTTTTTTCCTGTTAGTCCTATAAGTCCTTTTTTGGTAGTGGTAGAATACGACAGAATAATTTTGCACTTAACGACAAACAGAATAAAATGATAATATGAGGGGTGGGGGGGTTCATAGTTTTTACTGTACTGTACAGTCGTCCCTCGTTTATCCCGGTTCCAGACTCGATCGCCTTAAACAAATTGTATCAATATACATTGGTGGGTGTTTTTTTCTGCCGATGTTTGTCACACTTAAATGTTTCAGATCAAAGAATAGTAAATATTATTCAAAGACACGGCCACTGAACACAAAATGCAGTTTTTCAATGAAACTTGTTAAGGAAGGGGGAAACAATCCAAACCAAGAGGTCACAAAAGACCCCACAAACACATCCCAAGAACTGCAGGCCGTTCATTGCCTCAGTTAAGGTCAGCCACCGTAACAAAGACGCGGCAAAAACGGCTTGAATGGCCGAGTTCCAAGACCAAAACCACCGCTGGTCTTTTTTGTTTTGCCAGAAAACAATGGCGATAGGGGAGCGATATGTTCACACGGCGGTGGAACGAGGGACGCTGTACAGGACAATAAATCAAGATCACTGTAAAGAATGTCCGATAGATTATTCAATGTTTTGTAATGTACTCTCACACTTACAGTATATACAGTAAAAAGGCATCATGAATAAGCAGCTAGCAAGTGTACTGTACAAAAGTCTACTTTGTTCTAGTGAGGTAAACAAAGTCATGTGTGACTGGAAGGAGTTGATGGAAAGTTTTTCTGCCAACAAATTAACAATACAGTATTAGTTTTTATACTACTACTACTGCATGATGACAGTGATGTATTTACATGCCGCGTATACAAAAGTATCAGATCAGTCCAAAAATATAAGACTAAATCAAAGGTACCTCCATTCTGAAGAGCACCAGAAGAAACCCTACCGCACCTTCCTGATCCTACGCCGTTCAGCTCAGCGAGCAGGTCTTGGAGCCGCCGCCGCCGCCTCGGGTATCCGCTGAAGAAAAATGGAAATCCTAAGACCGAATGAACGGCGCTTGGAAAGAAGGGTCCTACCTTTGCTGGCGGCGGCCCCCTGCCTCGCCGCCTTCTCGTCCTCGATTGCTTTGAGTTTGGCCTCGTACTCTTCTTTCTTGGCGTTCCACTCCTTCCTGTTGTTGAGGATCCCGTCCAGCATGGGTTGGATTTGCGGGTGGAAGCGCGAGAACTCCTGGGACAACAAAAACAAAGGATCCAATTAGGAGCCCTGCGCTGTTTAGGAGCTCTACACCAGCGAGGAGGACCTACCTTGTATACAAACGTGCAGACAAAGTCAATGAAACCACACTGGAGCTTGGGGAGCTCTGCTGCTTTCGTCCTGTCCATCATGGGCTAGTGGGCGTCAAAAAACCAAACATCCCGTGATAAACATTCCTGGTCAAATTGGACGTGTGTTTTGGGCTCGTTATGTGGGAAAGCTACCAATGAGGCCCATTTTCATGCATGCTTATGCACTTGAACTGCCACCTATTGAGACACTAAAGGTGTGTGATGGCTCCTTTTCATTTTTCATTGTGTATAGTAAATCTACACTGCTATACAAGCTGTACGCTGACTGCTCTGAAGTACAGTCATGCCTTGTTCATCGCTAGTGAATTTCCGCCAAGTAGAATTTAGTTAGAGCAAAGAAAACCTGTTGTATGACCATCTAAACCCAGTTTTTAATATTGTTGGAGCCCTCTTCAAATGAAATAACACCTCTACAGTCACCTTTACACTCCTATTACCCAATATAGTAGACAGAATCAAAGAAAAACCTGTTTTACGGCCTTCTACATATGATTTTAAACATTATTAGAGCCCTCTTCAAATGAAATAACACCCCTACAGTCACCTTTACAATCCTATTACCCAATACAGTAGACAGAATCAAGGAAAAACCTGTTTTACGGCCTTCTACATATGTTTTTAAACATTATTAGAGCCCTCTTGAAATGAAATAACACCCCTATAGTCACGTTTACACTCCTATTACCCAATATATTGACATATAAGATAAAATAAGACATACAGACTTGCACATGCTAAGTTTCTTAAAGCATAGAAAACATTTTTTACAACCTTCTAAATAAACTTTTTAAGTGTTATTTCTCTACCCATGAAATAACACCCCTATAGTCTCTTGAAACTGATTGATTGGGTTATCGTCAGATTGTCTAGTCGTATTTGGTTGCAGAATATTTTGGTTTTGTCAAAGCAGGGCTGTCTCAGCATCCACTTGACTCACAATGGGTTGCTGTTCCAGTACCGTCCTCTCCAGGTCGCCTTGCTCCCAAAATTCTGCTGCCACCGACAAGGCCACCTGCAACCCGCCCAGCCCAAAAAAACATTAATTTCTGCAAATGTATGTTTGATTTCTTCAGTGTCTCCCACCTTGCTCTGGACCTCCCAAGGCTTGGTGATAGCAGACAAGTCGCACGCCGTCATCATCATGGCCCTGCAGCCAAACACGCCGTTTAGTAAACGAGACGAAAAAATCGTCCAAGTAGAACCTCTACTCACATGACTATCTCTTTCCTGGTGGTTTCCAGAGACAGGAAGTCCACCCACTTCTTCTCGTCCTCGTACGTGTGCGACAGGTCCACGATCTTCTGGAACATGGTCCTCTTCCTAGCACGGCGCGCACAATTGTTTCAGTCTGTCTTGTTATGTTACGTAACAAGAGAGCGAGCAAACTGGAGCTCACTTGAAATAAAGGGCGAGGTCGGTGGCGATGATGGCGATATCCGTCAGGTGAATGACGTGATCCACCTGCCGCCTGTTCAGGTTCTGGTAGATGTTCAGTGACTGCAAAAGTGACAAGAGCAAAAAGTCTACTCAGCTGTCGGTGCAACAAAAGTGTGCTGCAGCACAAACAAAACGAGAATTTAGGTCTCTGCAATCGGCCTCATCGAAAAGATCATGTGGGTCCATGGTGATGTCATAAACCTTATGGAGGAAAATGGAGCACAGAGCAAGAAAACCAAAGCACTACAAGAAGAAATTGAGGAGTTGCAAGATGATATTTAAAGAGGTTAAAAACCCTATGGAAGAAAACAGAGCACCATCCAATGACGTCAAGGCTGTGCAGGATATCAAGGCATTATTGGAAGATAATGCCGCCTTCTGTGCTGCTCTTAAGGAAGCTAGAAACCATAAGGAAGAAAACAGAGCATTATGCAAGGATGTAAGAGTTCAGCAGGATGATATCAAGGCATTATTGGAAGACAATGCTGCCTTGCGAGCTCCTCTTTAAGAGGTTATAAACCATACGGAAGGCAATACGGTTGTATGCACAGATGTCAGGGTTCTACAACATGACATCAAGGCGCTATCGGAAGATAACGCTGGTTTACGCGCTGCCCTCAAGGAGGTAAAGAACTCTAAGAAAGAAAATAGTGCATCAAGCAATGACATCAATATTCTATAGGATGATATCAAGACACTATTGGGGGATATTGCTGCCTGGCGCACCACTCTGGAGGATGAGAAAGAAGCAAAAAATAACACTACTGAGCAAATGAAAAATATAATTGATGAGATGGATCAGAATGCACGGATGAACGATGTGCTCCTCACATGGCTCAGAGTTACACCCAAGTTCCATTTTAACCATTTGTCTCCAGCTCTCACCTCGTCAGACAAGAGGAACTTCCCGAACTCCAGATGGTGGCGCTCCAAGATGGAGGATCCGTGCAGCTTGGCCAACGGGTTGCCTGACCTGCGGGCAACAAAAGCCTCAATGGAACACCTCAAAACAAACAGGAGCACGCATGGAAACCGGCGTTGTTGGCTTTGCAGCAGGGAGTAAAGCATCACTTACTTGACCTGGTACAAGTTGTTGGTCCCCCGGTGGTCGATGTCATGAAGGAAGCCAGCAGTGATCATGGCCATGACCTCCAAGTCTGTGTAGTACCTCTTCAGCATTCCCGTCTGGTAAAAAAAAAAAACTAAATATCAGTACAGTAATCAGTCCTTCCAGGATTTTGATGGGGTTTTTGTGATTGTTGTAGCACAAACATTTTCCAGTAAAGGCCACATGGTGAAAAAAATGAAAGGATACAACTTTTCCATTTACATACTTTGTAAAATATGCTAAGAAGTTATATACATTAATTTTTCTTGTTTTTATTTCAACTTTCTTCTTACATAATCTTTGTATTTATTTTTGTACTATTATGACTTTATTCTCATCATATTATAACTTTTCTCCAATGTAATTTTCCAAAAATGATATATTTATTTTGTTTTTTTCATATCACCACAAGTTTATTCTCATTATAATATGACTTTTGTTTCATATTTTGACTTTTTTTTGTAAAATCACAACCGTTATTTGAATTATTAAATTATTATTGTTTTGCTTTGTTTTTCCTCATTATATCACAAGGTTATTTTATGAAAATTGCAACTTTATTGCCTTAATATTTGAACTTTTTTCTTTTAAAATTACAGCTTTTATTTTCATTTCCATTCATTCATTCATCATAATATTTGAACTTTTTTCTTTTAAAATTACAGCTTTTATTTTCATTTCCATTCATTCATTCATTCATTTTCTGTACCGCTTATCCTCATTAGGGTCACGGGGATGCTGGAGCCTATACCAGCTGGCTTTGGGCGAGAGGCGGGGTACACCCTGGACTGGTCGCCAGTCAAACACAGGGCACATATAGACAAACAAACATTCACACTCACAATCATACCTATGGACAATTTCAGAATCGCCAATTAACCTAACATGCATGTTTTTGGAATGTGGGAGGAAACCGGAGTACCCGGAGAAAACCCACACACACACGGGGAGAACATGCAAACTCCACACAGAGATGCCCAACGGAGATTTGAACCCTGGTCTTCCAGATCTCCTGACTGTGTGGCCAATGTGCTAACCACTCAGCCACCGTGCGGCCATTTCCATTTCTATTGATTTAATAATATTGTTAAAATATACTGTTTTAACTTTGTGTAAATTTTCTTCTTGCAGTTATGGCTTTATTCCCTTAATATTTTGACTTTATTCTTATAACTTTTTCCGCAGTCTAATTTTCCCAAAATAACAGATTTATTTGCTGTTTGTGTTCGCTTCTCTTAGTAATACTACTTTTAATAAATGATGTTATTCTAATAAAATGACGACTTTTTCTCTAATAGTTAATAAATAAATAAATAATAAATAAATAATAAAATACATTAAAATGAGCGTAAAAAAATACGAATAAGTAAAC
Organism: Oostethus manadensis; assembly: GCA_024372805.1. Classification (NCBI taxonomy): domain Eukaryota; kingdom Metazoa; phylum Chordata; class Actinopteri; order Syngnathiformes; family Syngnathidae; genus Oostethus; species Oostethus manadensis. Next base: position 61,070 of record QODF01000181.1, read on the forward strand.
ATTTTAAATACATTAAATTACAGTGTAAAATAATCAAAGTAAATATAAACATAAATGACTAAAGTGTAAAAAAGTAAATAAATGATAAAAAAGACTTCCATAAAGGCGTAAAAAATAACAACAAATACAAATAAAAATGACTTCAATAAATCGCAAAATTTATAAAAACAACAAAAATAAATAATATAAGTGCTTAAAATAATTGAAAAAAATTCATACAAAAAATGACTTAAATAAAAGCATTAGAATTTTTTAAAAAGACTTAAAAGTGTAAAAAAATTTAAAAATAACTTCCATAAATGCGTAAAAATAAAAATGGCTTGAACAAAAGTGGGTCACAACTTAATGGCCACAGGAAAATGGGGGTCCCAGGCTGAGACCCCTCCCTGCCGCCTCTTAGGCGGCTCAATCCACTACCGTCAAGAGGGTGAACATGGTCTGTCCCACGTTGAAGCCGTGGCGCCAGTTGTGGTACGTGATTCTTCTGTAGCCTTTGCTGACGGAGTACATGAAGCGGACCAGCACCTGGGGAGGGAAGCACAATTAGCCGGGAGAAAAGTAAAACGGCCGATCGGAAGTGTGTGAGACAGCGCGGTCACCTCCTGAGGGATTTGGAACTTCTTGACCACCCCGACTTCGTAGTACATCTGTATGCCGCACTTGACCAGCTCCATCTCTGTGCAGTTGAAATCTGAAAAGCGGAACTCGTAGATCTCGAATTTCTTTATCAGAGGCGGAAGGTCTTTTTTCTGAAATCAGTTCAAAGGATTGTCTGTGACGCGCAACCCACGCAGTAGCTCCTTCTGAAATGTTTGCGTCTTTTACCAAGATGTTTAAAAGCTCCTCTTCCTCGCACTCGCACGGTTCGCAGTCGTAGACTTCTTTGGTGTTCTGGGAGACGTTAGAAAAGAATCCCATCGCGTTACGATACCCAAACCCAAACCATGTGGACATGCTAACAAGCGATACAGTACGTTTCAGGAAATATGCTGCAGGTGAAAAAGCATATTAATACAATCAACTTCACTTCTTGCCTTTTTTCCACATTTCCCAAGTACAGCAGTTCTCGCAATATCGCGGTTCGATTATCGGTCTTACTACATTACGGTATTTCAAAGCCACCGTTTCATGGTTTGAATGGCCTATTATTAGAAAAATGCATATTTAAGCAAATCGTACTTACAGTGAGGGAAAAAACTATTGGAACCCCAGCTGATTTTGTACGTTTGCCCGCTAACAAAGAAATGATCAGTCTATAATTTCAATGGTAGCTTTATTTGAACACTGAGAGACAACAATGACAAAAAAAATCCAGAAAAATGCGTTTCAAAAAGAGTTATACATTAATTTGCATTTCCATGAAGGAAATAAGTATTTGATCCCTTTGAAAAACGTGCTTCAGGACTTGGTGGCAAAACCTTTGTTGGCAACCACAGAGGTCAGCCGGTTCTTGCAGTTGGCCACAAGGTTTGCACACATCTCAGGGGGGATTTTGGCCCACTCCTCTTTGCAGATCCAAGTCATTAATGTTTCATGGCTGATGTTTGGCAACTCCAACCTTCAGCTCCCTCCACAGATTTTCTATGGGATTAAGGTTTGGAGACTGACTAGGCCATTCCATGACCTTAATATGCTTCTTCTTGAGCCAATCTTTTGTTGCCTTGGCCGTGTGTTTTGGATCATTGTCATGCTGGAATAGCCAACCACGACCCATTTTCAATGCCCTGACTGAGGGAAGGAGTTTCTCACCCAACACTTGACGCTACATGGCTCCATCCATTCTCTTTTTGATGCGGTGCAATTGTCCTGTCCCCTTGGCAGAAAAACACCCCCAAAGCATAATGTTTCCACCTCCATATTTGACGGTGTTTTTGGAGTCGTAGGCAGCATTCCTCCTCCTCCGAACACGGCGAGTTGAGTTGATGCCAAAGAGCTCAATTTTGGTCTCATCTGACCACATCTTCACCCAGTCTTCCTCTAAATCAGTCAGATGTTCAGTGGCAAACTTCAAACGGACCTGTAGATGGACTTTCTTGAGCAGGGGGACCTTGTGGGCACAGCAGGATTTCAGTCCTTCACGGCGTAGTGTGTTATCAACTGTTTTTGTGGTTACTATGTTCCCAGCTGCCTTGAGATCATTGACAAATTCCTCCCGAGTGGTTCTGGGCTGATTCCTCACCGTTCTCATTATCATTGAAACCCCACGAGGTGAGATCTTGCATGGAGCTCCAGACCGAGAGAGATTGGCAGTTAATTTATGTCTTGTAGCCCATTCCAGCCATGTGTAGGTCCACAATCTTGTCCCTGACATCCTTGGAAAGCTCTTTTGTCTTGGCCATGGTGCAGAGTATGGCATCTGGATTGATTGATTGCTTCTGTGGACAGGTATCTTATATACAGGTAACGAGCTGACAGGGCTGCCAATGTCAGCTCGTTACCTGTATAAGATCCACCTGGGAGCTAGAGATCTTGCTGATGGATTAGGGGATCAAATACTTATTTTCTTCATGGAAATGCAAATACATTTATAACTCTTTTTGAAACGCATTTTTCTGGATTTTTTTTGTCATTGTTGTCTCTCAGTGTTCAATAAACCTACCATTGAAATTATAGACTGATCATTTCTTTGTTAGTGGGCAAACTTACAAAATTAGCTTGGGTTCAAATATATTTATTCTCCTCACTGTATTCTTGAATGTGGTACTGTATTCTACATTGGCCACATGTCTTATTTTCTCTGATTAGATTGAGTAATACAAATGAAAAGATAACTATAGGGGTGTTATTTCATGTCTTGAGGGCTCAAATAATGTCAAAGCGTGTTTTTAGAAGATCGTAAACAGCTTTTCTATGCCATAACCACAAACAATTTCCCATTTATCAATATTGAATCCTAATTCATGGAAATTGACGTATATAAGTGGCCCACCGATATTGGTACCGGGTTTTTTCTCTGGAATGAAAACCATTCCATATCCATTAGCTTCACAACACATACAATGCTAACACATAAATTTTCAAGATTTTCCTTTGTAGATTTTCCTTTATAAATCATTAGTTCTTCTTTACAAAACTTCTCCATTTCAGTCAGGTTTGATGGTTTCCGAGCATAGACAAGCGTTTTAAATCAAATCATAGTCAGGTCTGGGGACTGAGATTCCATTCCATAACGTCGTGCGTGTTCCTCTGTATGAATGCCTCTGTAGAATTTGAGCAGTGTCTAGGGTTGTTGTCACGTTGACGTATCCAGTCCCGGCGCAACGTCAACGTTGTCACTGATTCTTGAGCATTGTTCACAAGAATCTGCTGATACTGACTGGAATCCACGCGAATTTCAGTTTGAACAAGATTGCCAGTACACAGCCCCACACCATGATGGAGCCACCACCTAGTTTGACTGTGAATAGCAAGTGTTTTGGAATTTGTTTTGGAATGCTGTGGTCTTCATCCGCCATTCACCGCCCCTTGTTACGTCCAAATAACTCAATTTTAGTTTCATCCGTCCACAGCACCTTGTTCCAAAATGAAACAGCTTCTTCCTCATACAGCATCCCCTTGTGCAAAGTGCAATGAATATTTACCGATGCACAGTGACATCATCTGCAGCAAGGTCGTGTTGTGGGTCTTTGGAGCTGGTCTGTTGGTTGAGTGTGACTGTTCTCACCATCCTTCCCCTCTGATTTTTCTTGGCCTGCCACTCCGGGCCTTAACCAGAACTGTAATTGTGGTCTTTCAGTACCTCACTGTGTTCCCCACAGTGGAAACTGACAGCAGGAATTTCTGAGCTAGCTTTTTGTATCCTTCCCCCAACCCATGATCTTGAACAATCTTTGTTTTCGGGTCATTTGTCAGTTGTTTTAAGGCTCCAATGTTGCCGCACTTTGGGGAAGATGCAAAGAGAAGAACAACTTGCTATTGGCCAACTTACATACCCTTTTTCATGACTGGCATGACCTGTGTATGTAGGTCAAGGGTCAATGAATTTTGTGTTCCAATAATTAGTGCTGAAGGTATTCAAATAAAAAAAAAAAAAGGAAACCAAAAAAAAAAAACCTGCCTAATTTTGCTCTAATGATTGCACACTTTCTGTAAATCCTTAAAACTTCATTTGACTTCTCAAATATCACTCTGTTTGTCTGCTATATGATATAATTAACAAACCAAACTTTAGCATACCACTGCACATGTTCATTCCACCACAGGAGATATGGGATGTTACACATAACGGTATCGGTTGATATCAAAATCGGAAATTGAGAGTGGGATAATATCGGCAAAAAAAGCCAATATCGGATATCCCAAGTTGGGTCTGAGACCAATTAACTGCCATAAAGAAGTGGTTCATGTTTTTCAGCTTACTTCTACTTATTTTTTTCTCATTATTATTACTTTACTCCTATAGTAATTTCCGTATTTTATTCTCGTATAGCTACTTTATTTCCATCATATTTTAAATTATTATTTCAAATTTAAATAAAAAATTTTTTTACTAAAACGGCATTATTTTTCCTCATAATTTTACAAAGTTAGAGTAGGAATTTTCTTGTTAGAAACCAACTTTTTTCTTTCTAATATTTGGACTTTTGTCAAATTCATTCCATTTTTTTCCATTCGTGCTCTATTTCCTCTTCTACTTTTGACCTTATTCTTTGAACTTTTTTTGTAACCTAATTTTCCAATTTTGACAATATGTAATACATATTAAATAAGTATAATTTATTCTTTAATACATATACATATTTACATAATATGAATAGTATTTACATATTCTTGTAACGTTACAGATGTTTTTTTTCCCCCCACCAACTATTTCCTTTTGGTAATTTTTCTTCCCCTACTTATGACTTTTTGTAACACTACTTTGTCTGTAACCTAATTCCCCAACAATGGCAACTTTATTTTGCTTTGTTTGTCATATTATTAGGACTTTTTTCTCGTAATATTTGGACTTTGCTGTTTTTAACTTCTGTTTTTTTTCCTCCAACTATTTCACCTTTCTTCTTTAAAATGTTCTTTATTCCTGTAATATTATAACATTTTCCCGCAACCTAACTTCCCAAAAACTTTAACTGTTGTTTTGTTTATCTTCAATATTTTAACTACGACATGTTTTTTCCATAATTTACGGCATTCTTAGTAAACTTCTTTTCTCTTAATGTTTTGACTTTATTCTTGTGGCATTACTAACTCTTTTTTTTGTTTTCTTGTTAAATTATATTTTTTGAATGTGACGAGTGCAGCAAATGGGCTATGGGTCGGGCTTTGCCCTAACAGAGTACACAAGTACAAAGTACTCACCAGGATATTTTGAATTTCGTCGTTCCGGCATTTTACGTGGTATAGCACCATGTCCTGGGCGATGTCTTTGCGGTTCTCCAGCTTGTTCATCTTGTCGTACGTGTCCGTGTTCAAAGCCGACCAGCCCAGGAACTGCGTCAAAGCCTAGGAGGAGACACGAGTGCCGCCAGGATGCTCCATTATGGCTTTTCTTGCCAATATCTCACATCCTACAGTCTATATCGGCAGACTGTATCGGACATCCCTCGATACGACTGTACCTCCATGAGCTGCTCATCTTGGTCGTCGAAAGGCTTTCCATCTTTCCTGTTGTAGAAGGTGGCCACGCCCACTATTTCTTCCTTTTTGTTGACAATTGGCAAGGACAGAACGTTCTTTATGGTCCATCCGCTGCTGTCGAGGGGCTCCGTCTGAATAAACAAGACAAAAAACACAAAAACAATAAGTTTTTAAAGTCTTGTAGGTCGTCTCGTTTCACTTCCTACCTGAAACTGAAAGGTCTCGTCTGCTCCTGCGTTCATGATGTTGCAAATCTAACAAAAGAGTAAAAACAACATCTGAGCGATTACATGCCCAGGGAATGGTCACATTGCCCAGCCTGATGTTGGAATGGAACTCACAAAGCCACTTTCAGCAACGTAAGTAGGCAGGCCGCTACTCAAGGCCCAGTGATCTGCAGGGGGATTTCTGCATGACAGCACAGGAAATCAATATGTTTGCTATCTTCAACTACATGCACACACATCATCATCATTATTATTATTACACATATTTTAGCACGCCAAACTTGAACCTAGGGCTGTATCCTCTTCCAGGCCTAAGTTAGCGTGTTCCTGCTTGTAATACCAGTTTATACCACTAGAGGTGAATACGTGCTTCTAATGTTAGAAGAACTAAAACTGCTCAAAGGCAATTCGGTGTGCAAAAACATACCAAACAACGTTCAAACTGTAACAAAACACTTTCGCTTTTATATGTTTGTTATTTAATTCCTACTTTTCACACTTTAATTGCATAACAACAAATCTTCGCACTACCAGAGAAAGATTCTTTTTGTACATTCATGCACACACAAAACTGAAACCACTAATAATCACTGCTAAAATGAAATACAAATAAATAAATTAGTGCAAAAAAACCAAATATACAAAATGTTATAAAATGGAATTTAAAACATTATTACAATATATTCATATGATCTTTATTATAGTTATTATGAAATGTAGTTGATTTTTTATTATTAATTTTTTAATTAAACGTAAAATTAATTTTGAAAAATGTAAAAAAAAAATAAATAAATAATTATTTAAAAGATTACATTAAATTGTCAGTTATGTATTTTTTTAAATTGTATTTACTATAATTATTACAGATTTTACTCTTCTTTGTTATGAGTCATGTTTGAATTAATTAAACATAAATTTAAAAAATAAATATAAATATGAAATTGTTATTTATTATTATTATTATTATTATTACATTGTATTTACTCTAGTTATAAAATGTACTTTTATAACTGTGCTAGTCATTATGTGGACTTTCTTGTGTATCATTATATTCATATTATTCTATATATTATTCTATTACTAGTAACTGAAAGTAAACATGTTTTTACTTACGGTATTACTTTGATCTCCTCCTTCCCATGTAGTATATAATCAATTACTTTGTAAAAGTTTACTTCCTGTGGGGGTGAGGGGGAAGTAATTAAAACATGTAATTGTAACTTAGTAATTACAAAGACGCACTAAAAAGTAATATCTGCTTACCCTCCCATCAGGCGTTAGAGGCCCCGAGTAAGGTGGCTGCTCTCCCATCAACACTGGCCACACGTCAAAGAACTCCTGGAGGACAGAAAGACGGATACTTCATTCATCTCCAAGAGAATTTACCATTTCAACAGAAAAACAAAAGAAGACAATGCGGAGAGAAAGAAAGCTCACCTTCTCCTTTGTCATGTCGAGTAAACCCACAGAGTAGCGGTCACAGTTGAGGTAGGCGCGCACCGTGTACAAGGCCTTGTGGAACTGGCGCTCGATGTCGGTCAGCTCTTCAAAGACTTTGTTGGCCGACCAGAGCAGCAACTTGGGCACGCACACACACACACACTTTGGAATCACTCCATTAAAAACCATCAACACACACGCGTTTAGGTACACCTGTGCAATCTGATTAACGTTTACAACTCCAGACTGTATGGGTATGTTGATCATCGGTGTCAAATTCAATTTAGCCAATCAGAGCTATGAGAAAACTCACAACAACCTTATCAACCTATCAAAAATCGCAGAAAGTCATTACAAAAAATAACAATCTGACTCACGGTGTCATCTTACAAAGAACGCTAAAATCATCACACAGCAACTTAACACTCAAAAGGTAGAGAAGAAATATACAAGTACCAATAAGAATTTAGAATAGATAACTGAGTTTTAACGTCATTATCATGCATAGCTTCCCAGGGAGCCATGCCTTGATGAGAAGCAATGCATGACGGGAAGTTAAAATACTTGTTGTAGACCAGTGGTTCTCAATTATTTTCTGTTTTTTACTATATTCAATATTATATTAAGCCACAGTGACAGCACAACCTTTTGCAGTTTTTAGGCGCCACAATGCTGGCGTTTCAGGTGGCTGACAAGCTTTTTTGTGAGCTCGATGGTTTTTTTTGCCCCCTCATTGCGGAGCATTTGGTAGAACTAGCATGCAAAATGTCTTCCTCGAAAAGTGAATGTTCGTTTGCAAGTGACAGGTAATCTCGCCTAAATGGAGCGTTTTTTTGTTTTTTTTTGATGGTTATCTGAGCTATTTTTAATGTTATCGGCTTTATCGGTACGACGTCCTAATTTCTTCATACCATACCAATAATTACTTTAATAATAATAATTAGACGACTGCACATGAATATTGTTTCACAATTCCAGAAGGACCTCTTAGGCTACCTGCAATGTGGCCAACGTTGAAAACAAGTTTGACGCCCCTGCACAAGATAGTTGTATTTTCTTTCACTGTGGGTCTCAGGGAGGAACCACATGTTGAAAATAACATTAGTTTGAATTTGTAAATCTTAAATTGAATCATGAATGTCCTCAATAATCACAATAACAAAGACATTAAAAAGTGCGCAATATTATCTGTGGAAAGGTAAATGCAGGCCTCAGGTTGAATGAAATACGGTGTACCTAATAAATGGTACGTGACTCGGCTACTAAACAGTCAAATGATGACGTGCACCTGTCCTTTACGTGTCTCGCAGTTGTGCAGGTAACTCAGGTGGTAGATCTTCAGGTTCAAGGTGGCGATTTTCAGGTACTTGGAAAAGAGCTGCAAGAGCAAAAGAGGCAAAGAAACTTAACGGCGCTCCAAGTGCAGGCCCGGACGCCGATGCCTGCGCACTTACGTCCTCGTCCTCGTCCGTGAAATGCGGGCCCGAGGTCTTGTTGAGAGCCATGATGACGGCCACCAGGTCTTTGCCGTTGAGGATGGGCGTGGCCAGGACGTTCCTGGTCTCGTACTCGGTCAGGTTGTCCACGAAGGAGCTGAAGTGCTGGTTCTGAAAGACAGGAAAATGCGAGGGTCTGAGTCCGCGGCATAACCTGAACGACAGTACGCAGCATTTTTTGCGTATCCTTGTAATACGCCACGAAGTTGATGTGGTTCAAAACCGGGAACCAGACTGTCTCAGTGATTATTTACTGTGTCTGAAACACATCATGATAACAAAAATTGGTGTAGCAAACTTTTAAAGCTGCTACTGTGTTTTTCGGGTAAAAATGTTATTTATAAAAATCTCCGTCACACAGCAGCAATATCCTATACACACATACATACGCAAACATTTTTGTTTGTCATTACAACTCCTGTATGTGTGGGAGACACTAAACACATTACTGCTGACTAAATACAAGGGTGCTGTGTAATCCACTGGGGTGGAGCTGCAAATAAATGGATTATGTCTGTCAGGGGAATCTAAACCTTCACTTGTAGTAAGTATAGCTGCGTGGCATTACGATGCCATTGGCTTGTCTGCAAGTGTTGAGAAGAACCATCACGTCCATCTTGCAGCAATTTTAGTAGCACACTTGCTAGCCTGTCGTGTAAACCATTAGATGCTGCAAAATGTCCCATTTTTGTTAAGCGTATTCTTATGTAACTTTGTTCTTCTTTACCTTCTAGTTCGGCTTTGTTCAACAATGTAATTGGAATATGAATTGTGTTCATTTTCCACGTCATTTCGAGGGTTTACAAACGCTCACAAAACTACTTCCGCGTTTGCTTCTTCTTCGCTGATTCTCATTCTTCTTCGTTTTCTCAACCAAGAAGGAACAGCCGCGATGACAGCGGCACGCTCATTTTCACTGCCTTATCTTACATTTTACAGATTTCGAAAGCGAAAATAAAAGTTTTTTAAAAAGAGATTTGGGTGTTGAACGCATGTTGACTGAGAAGTTAGATTTTACTAACAAGTACACGCGAGGTGAGAACTTTGTGTAAGATTTGTCGCCGCCTGGTGGTAGCACTGTGAACTGCCGCTTACCGCTTTGACATCCTTGACATTAACGGTTTTCTTGGTCAGGGCTACGTGGCCCACTATCCCCATGTCCAGCGGGTAGACGATCTCAGAATCGGGCGGCACCACGCAGTCGTCCAGCTCAGACTGGGTCTGCACGTTGAAGAGCCTGGTGGCCAGCTCGCCAACGCCGTTCCTCTGCCGGTACATGAACAGGCTGCAGCGGTCGGCGTGGATGAGGGCGCTGATTCTCTTGAGGATCTTCAAGACGACTTTTTCCATGTTGATGTTCTCCTGCATGTCTGTTATGAGGTCATACATGATTCGGCTCTCCTCCACCTGAAAAATGGTTGACAGATCTTTAAGACTCAGTGCTGCTTTTCTTCATGGGAGGATGCTTGAAGTTTGTACCTGGCTGAGCTCCTGAAACTGGCTGAAGTCCACCTGTTTCTCCGAGAGCGCTGATATCTTGGATATGGAGCTTTGGTTCATCTTCCTGGCAAAGTACTCTTTGGCGAATGCCGGATTCCCTTTGAGGAACTTTTCCACATCTTCCTTTTGCACTCCCATGCTTCCCAATGTGACCTTGACCGTGCTGTCGGCGTCCTACCTCCAAAAGATTACAACCCGGTGCAGAAGAAGTGCTGCTGCAGTATCCAGTGTCGGCCTCCGCTTGCTGTCAGCGAGGTGCGAGTCCCCGAGGAGACGGCAGACAATCCTTCTGTCCTCGAGCAGAGAGGGCTGAAGGTTAGCTGGGATCTGTCTGGTCAGGTGATCATCTCCCAGCGTGCGAGTGGTCCCCGTAGACGTAGTCAGCACAGCGACATCACAGCCAGACGTTGTTATGAAAAGCTCCACGCAGGACTCATCTACGGAGAAATCTCACAAAAGTTGAACTTGTCTTTTCCTATTGCAATATTTGGACTTTATTCCCTTCTTCTTCTACATTATATATATATAAACATGTATTTCAACTTTATATTACTAAAAATGTAATTTTTTGTCCCATTAGACTATGACTGTTTTCTCCTAATATTTTGACTTTATTTTTGTAAAATTACAGCGTTTTTTTAAAATTTTCTAGTAATTTCATCTTTCTTTTTGTTATTATGACTTTATTTCCATAATATTTTCACTCTATTATCATAATAACAAATAATAAAAACTAAAAACCCCAACCAAATTTTCCAAAAATGACAACTTTATTCCTCTTTGTTTGTTTCTCATGGTCTTATGACCTAAAATATATACTGTATATTTTTGTCTGTAATAAAACTGTGACTTTATTTTATTTTATTTTATTTAAAAAGACAGCCATTTAAAACATTTTGCAACAATTTCTCCTTTATTCTTGTACATTTTCTTTTTGCAATCATGACTTCATTTCCATACTATTTGGACTGTATTATCGTAATACTTTCCCTCTAACCTATTTTTCCAAAAATTACAACTTTTTTCAACTTTATCAACAATTTTTCAGCAATTTAAGCTTTAGCCTTGTAAATTTTGAAAATGTTATAATATTACCATAATAAAGTTTTTAAAAATGAGAATAATGTCATCATTTTATTTAAAAATGTACAAATACAAAGTTGAATTTGTCGGAATTAAAAAATAAAAAATTCAAAAAAATAAAAAATGTATTCAAAATTGCTCCTGACTTGTGTGTATGTGTTGGTTTTTTTTGTCAAAATATATTTTTGGAATGTGCCATAAAAAATGAAAAATAAACAGCCGCAGGCCGCAACCTTAGGTGCACCTGTGGCTGGCCACAATAAAAGGCCACACATCTCCTTGGCACAGAGTTGATCACGTGATGTCTTGTGGAATGCTGGCCCACCATTTGTTGAGCGTATTAAATGTACTAAATGTTCTTTAGTCGGAAAACAACAAACACATCATAACCGAATATATTCATAATATTTGATCTACATATCCAAATCATGAATATATGTATTCTCTTTTAATTCAGAAAAAAACCATGTAAAACACAATTGTAAATATACAGTATCTGTGTGACTTGCAGGCCCTGTGCAAGCTCTTCAAGCGCTTATTAAACGAGACCTCGTCCAGCTTAAGCCTTAATTAGTGAGGACACCTGCTGATTATCTCAACACCGCGCGAGAGATCTCCCGCCGCCGCTCCCTTTAAATGCCAAGCGGCCTCTGATCTGCTGCGGAAACAATAACAAGGCTCCGTAAACACGTGAACGAAACGGTCACGTGGCTAATCCGCTTTCACGACAACAAAAGATGTCGTATTTTCACGTTTTAATATATTTTTTTTTAAGCAATTGTCATTGTCGGTATTGTGAGTCTGGTCTTTTGCTCCATTTCCTTTGTTAAAGATGAATAATAATGCAGAATAATTACAAGTAGTGAGAATTATTGTTTCCCAACAGCGGTTGCAATAACAGTAATGGCCACAGGAGGGCACCAAAAGTGCCTTTTATTAAAAACATTTTACATTTTCAGTCCCTTCTTTAAGGAATAATAATCCTCTGATGTAAACAAGCATGTTAGATTGCGTACCTAATGTTCTTCAATGGCATTTATTTGACTTCTCGTCGATTTTTGTCATATTTCTTTTACCATAGCAGACAATGTACACTGTTTTTGGAAGACACATAACAATTTGTCCGGAAGGTGGCGCCACATATACCGTTTCTGTGCGTTTGCTTGTAAATGAAATTACACTCAGGATGAGTGGAAAGAAATGCTTTCCAGTGGGGTTGTGATAATTAGCAATTATTCATTCATCCATTTTCTATACCGCTTATCCTCATTAGGGTCGCGGGTACGCTGGAGCCTATCCCAGCTGACCTTGGGCGAGAGGCGGGGTACACCCTGGACTGGTCGCCAGTCAATCCCAGGACACATATAGACACACCAAGACCTTCAACCAGTGTGTCCAAATTCTAATTCAGTCATTCATTCCTCTCTCCGTTATCTTGAGCAACACAAAAGAAAACAAATGCTACGTAGCTCTTGCCTCATAACATGATCCCAGTCTGTGGTCTTTCCATGAAGATTTGTGTACCAACAGTACCCCCCAAAACAGTTTGTGACTGCTCCTCTAAATTGGTTACATAAAAGACCAATTGTTTTTCTCGCAAATCTACGGTCGGTTCCAACATAGAAGCCTGATTACGGCAAGGATTTCTCACCAAGGATTACCTCTAGATTTAAGAACCTTATTTAGTTCCCGGCAATGAAAGTCAGGCATAAGCTGGTCTGCGTCTGCCTTATATAAAGACGGTGGTGGCGGATGCCAGACCCATTCTGGTGTTTGTCCAGGTCCACCTCATACTTCAACTTTGCTTACACTTTGAGAAGGTAAGAAAAATATATTTGTGTCTGTTTTCAAGTGTTACATTTAAACGTTTCAGTTTCAAGACCCTCAGTGACGTTTTCTCGAATAGAATGCAGGAAACAGGGCATGTTATCCCTTCATCGTTGTTTGGGGTCTTTGACCCAGACCCACAGTTTTGTAAAGTAAATAAAAATGTTTCTTCTCCCAGAATGGCGTCCTCCAAACTGGTTCTTCTTCTGGTCCTGCTGTCCTGCGTCGAGAGCTGTCTGGCCACCTCCTGCGTGATCGACAGCTTCATGGTCAAAGAGGACTTTGACCCCAAGAGGGTGAGTGCAGCCGAAGCTGTTTCTCTGATAGCAAAAACCTACAAAAAACAAATGACCGACATCTGTGATTTTCCGCAGTATTCTGGGAAGTGGTACGCCCTGCAGAAGAAAGATCCGGAAGGCTTGTTCCTGCAGGACAACATCTCTGCAGAATACACCATTGACGATGACGGCAGCATGATAGCTTCCTCCAAAGGACGTGTCACTCTCTTTGGGTAAGTCGAACTAGAAGATCACCACCTTTCTTTCCGCCAAAGGATCAGTATAGTCCAAAACAGTTGGAGAGTGTTAGGGTGCCTTGTCAAAAGGGTCTTGTCCAGGATGTTCTTGATCATAGAGATGGAGAAGTGGGAATGCTCTCTGTTTACATATATCTGATTATATATGATTTCTTGCATGATTCCAACATAGCTTCTGGGTGGTATGTGCTGACATGGCCGCCCAGTACTCCGTCCCTGACCCCGCCACCCCCGGCAAGATGTTCATGAACTACCAGGGACTGGCCAGCTACCTGTCCAGCGGAGGTCAGTACCAATGCATACCCCCTTTCATCTCCACTCCCCTCCTTCTTCCTAACACTTATCCCTTCCGCCGCCAGGCGACAACTACTGGGTGATTGACACCGACTACGATAACTACGCCATCACCTACGCCTGCCGTACAGTGAAGGAGGACGGCAGCTGCGACGACGGCTACGCCCTGGTCTTCTCCAGGAACCCTCGCGGTCTGCCCCCGGCCATCCAGCGCATTGTGCGTCAGAAGCAGGAGGACATCTGCATGGCCGGACAGTTCCAGCCCGTGCTGCAGTCCGGAGCTTGCTGAGGAGCGGAATGCAAGTGCCAGCAAGGTGCAGTCTTTGTGGTTTCAACGCAGGAGATGTGTGACTGAGTATGTTTGTATGGACAGATGCTGTGAAAGCATACGAGAGCGACCACACTTTACATCCTCTACCTGATGTCTAGGAGTTCTGTTGGTCTACGAGTGAATGTGACATCAAGACATGAAATAAAATATTTTTTTCTAACAAGTCTGTCTTTGTTTTGTGGTGGTGTAGGGTGGTGGGAGGTCTTTGCTATGCTAGTTGAGGCTTGGAAATATGCTGAACTTTGAGCCGTTGATCCCTCCTGAGCCCATAAGATCCTGCAGCCAAAACCAGACGGTGAAACACAGAACAGTACTGGGCTTACTGGTGGTCTGATGTTTGCGTACTCTAGTCCTAAGCTTGAGGATCAAACTGTATGATTCTGAACTCGCCTACCAAAATATTTAGTAGCCATGCACTGACAAAAGCTCATCTTAGAGCTTTCTTGGTCAGAAGTATCAGATAAGCAGTTCAGCTTTTGAATTAAAGTTTTTTATGGGCAGCGTTCTAAGATAAACTGGCTTAGCTCAACTTGTCTGAATGTTGATACGAGAAGCTCCTTCATTCAACAAGTTGGTTGATAAAAGAGTCTTTGTGTCCAAACTACTTTGGAGCCTCAGAAGGGCCTGTCATCACTCATGACCGGAAGATTCATGGGACAAATCTGGAAATCCGAGATATTCCAAGCGTTTGATCTGTGGCTGGGGAGGAATTTGGATATTGAGCTATGTTGATCAAACAAAGGAGGGCTTTTGTATTAAAATGGGCCATCTGTTGAGATAAGGAACCTGTAATAATATAATCCTATAGGACGATGTCCTATGAAGTAGCGCTGTCTGTGTTTGTAACTTTCAGGAACCCATTCATCCATGTTCTTCCGCTTATCCGAGGTCAGGTCATGAAGGCATCAGGGAAGCCCAAAATTCCCACTACCCAGCTACTTCAGCCAGCTCCAGGCATTGCCAGGCCAGTTGAGAGTTTCTCCAACATGTCCTAGGTCTTCCTTAAGGCCTTCTACCAGTTGGATGTTCCCTGAACATTCCCCAGGGAGGCGTCCGGGAGACTTCCTGACCAATGCCCGAGCCACCTCATCTAGCTCCTCTCAATGTTTCTCACGGATGACAGTGCTTCTCACCCTATCTCTAAAGGGAGAGCCCAGCCACCCCACAGATGACACTAATTTTGGCCGCTTGTAACCGCAATCTTTCCCTTTCGGTCCCTACCCAAAGTTCATGACCATATGTGAGGGTAGGAATGTTGATCGTTCGGGAAATTGAGAGCTTTGCCTTTTGGCTCAGCTCCCTCTTTACCACAACGGATCGATGCAGAGTCCGCATCACTGCAGACGCCGTACCAATCCGCCTGTCAACTTCACTTTCTAGCCGTCCCTCGCTCGTGAACAAGGTCCAAGGTACTTAAACCCCTCCACTTGGGGCCGGATCTCATCCCCGACCCAGAGATGGCACTCCATGAACCATGGACTTGCAGGTGCTGATTCTCAACCCAACTTCTTCTGGAACCTAATGTGTATTTATTTATTTCTCGGAAGTTAAAACTGAAACCCTACCTATTGTGCATGGTGAACCCTAGGAACAGACCCCAAAACTGACCCAGTGTTTTCCAGCAAGGGCTACATAGTGAAAAATCAAATGATGCAACTTTATATTATTTTGTAAAGCAACACGTCGACAAGCTAAGAAGTTATATGTATTTCCAGAAAAAACTGGAAGGCAAAGCTCTCTGTTTACAGATAAATCTACGTTCCCACCCTCACCTATGGTCATGAGTCATGGATCATGACCGAAAAAACGAGATTGCGGAACAAAGCGGCGGAAATGAGTTTCCTCCGCAGGGTGGCTGGACTCACCCTAAGAGATAGGGTGAGGAGCTCGGCCATCCGGGAGGAGCTCAGAGTAGATCCGCTGCTCCTTCACATCGAGAGAAGCCAGTTGAGGTGGCTCGGGCATCTCGTCCGGATGCCCCCCGGGTGCCTCCCTGGTGAGGTGTTTCGGGCATGCCCAGAAGGCCCCGGGGAAGACCTAGGACACATTGGAGGGACTATGTCTCACAGCTGGCTTGGGAACGCTTTGGTGTCCTCCCGGTGGAGCTGGAAGATACTCTGAAAAACTCTTGGTAAATTTTCTTTGTCAAATATTTGGACTTTATTCCCATAATATAACTTTTTTGTTTGTTTTCCAGTGAAGTAATTTCCCATAAAGTTTTTCTTTGAAGTAATGTTTTCTTCTATAATATTACAACTCTTTTAATACTTCTTCTTTTAATAATCTTCTTTTAATACTCTGACATGATTCTTGTAACATAAATTCATAACCTCATTTTTCATAAATTACAAATTGATTTCATAATTCACTTATATTATATTAATAAAATTATATTTTCCTCATAATATTACTTTATTCTTATACATTTTCAACTGTTGAGTTATATTATCTCAACATTAATATTTTCACTTTATTCTCATAAAACTACTGCTGATTTTTCCAGTTTTGCTGTTGTTGTGTTTTTGGTTTGGTGTTAAATATATAACAATTTGAATTCGACAGGGGAAAAATCAGATCTTTTTACCATACTATTATATTTATACATCAATATCATACTACTGTATATAATATCAATAATAACGTGGGAACACCACTGTGAGTTTGTCATAAGAATGGCGAAGGTAAGACAACCTTTATTCCAAGAAACACAACCAAGAACTGTCTTAGCTGCACTACACTAAACTTTTTCTACACTAAGAAATAAATATCCCCTTGGAGTAACATTAATGTTTTCTTCAAAACTCTTTTATGTGGTCTTTCACCCACAAATCGAATTTAAACTCGGTATGAACATGCATAACTATGTTACTCTATATTTCTAAAGACAAGAGTATTCAAAGCCAAATTATGCCTCCAGTAATGAACATTTTCTTTCGGCATCTTATTTCTTGGTCTCCTCGATTTGCTCCACCTCGCTGGATTCGTCCACCACCTTGCCATTGACCATGGTCTGGGTCACCACCTTCACGATCTTCCTGGTGCGAACGTCAGGCTCTTCTGGAGAAGGCACAACGTTTTATGATTTATTTACAGCTACTACCCGGTACCCTGTCATTCAAGTGTTTTACTACCACCAAAACCCCAAAACCCGGTATCTACTATACCTACATTCTACCCCCTATGCCAAAAAACACTTTCTGGTACTTGTTATGCAAATATTTTATTGCCTATTACCAAAAAACAACGTCCGTTAACTGCTACACTGCTACTCGAAACCCACAACTAAGTACTAACTACTCCTGCATAACCTACTTTCTTCTTAAAACCCCAAAACCAGTAAGTACTTTTACGTACATTCTACCACCAATTACCAAAAAACAAACACTACTATATAAACTTGTTACTATCAAAAACCCAAAATTACTATATCTACATTCTACTACTTGTTACCCACAAAATACTATTTGGTACCTGTTATACAAACCTTTTCCTACCTACTACTAAAAACTCCAAACCTGGTAACTACAATACCTACATTCTACACTACCTCGTACCTACTATACCAGCATTTTATGACCTACCAGTCCCACCCAAAAACCCTACCTGGTACCATACAAACATTTTACAGCCTACTACCAAAAACTTTTGTTCCACTGCCTGGTTACTTTCTACTACCTACTACCAAAAACCCAAAACCTCGTAACTACTACCCTGCTACACATTACCCAAAACCCACAACCTGGTATCTACTATACCTGCATTCTATGACCTACTACAAAAAAACACTACTTGGTACCTGTCAGACAGACATTTCACTACCTACTACCAAAAACCCACAACCTGGTATCTACTATACCTGCATTCTATGACCTACTACAAAAAAACACTACTTGGTACCTGTCAGACAGACATTTCACTACCTACTACCAAAACCATAATACTTAGTACCTACAATTCAAAACTTTATATTACCTACTACTAAAAACCCACAACCTGGTATTTACTGTAACTACTTTCTAACTACTTGCTACCACAAACTCACTATCTGGACTATGTGTTGATTATTATGCACCATTCCTGTCTTTCTTAAAGCAATGAATGTACAAATCTAGAACAAATCAGCTAATTCATGAGGTAAAAAAGTTCTAATATTGCAAGATCTGGATTATTAAGCTATTAAGATGGATTCAAACAAAAAAAGTACCAAAAGAAATGTAAATATTACAA
Organism: Oostethus manadensis; assembly: GCA_024372805.1. Classification (NCBI taxonomy): domain Eukaryota; kingdom Metazoa; phylum Chordata; class Actinopteri; order Syngnathiformes; family Syngnathidae; genus Oostethus; species Oostethus manadensis. The sequence continues at coordinate 79,607 of QODF01000181.1, forward strand.
AAATACATCTGAATTTTAATCAGTGTCAAAATGCATGTGTTGGCATAAAATTAAAATGTTACTTTTATTATTTTCCATCCATCCATTTTCTATAGCGCTTATCCTCATTAGGGTCGCTGGTATGCTGGAGCCTATCCCAGCTGACTTTGGGCGAGAGGCGGGGTACACCCTGGACAATGCAGTTATTTTTTCTTGAAAAAAGTGTAATATTTTCATTTTTCCCCCCGTACTTTTTCCATTGTGTTTTATTTGTATAGTCTGTGCTGCTCTAATGCTTTCAAGACATTACCAGTCCTGATGACATTAATGCACGTTACAACTTGTGTGATGGTTTAAATATTGAAAAATACTCACTTTTTGGTGGAGGCGGAACTTCCTTAACACTGATGGAGAGAAAAACAGAAAACTTTGAACCGGACTGAAAATAAACAACTTGTAGCTAGCAAGACATGTTCACTGTGCGCTCAAGGTCCGTTGCCGATCCGCCTTCTCAGTTAAAAACCACCAGGTTCGGGTTAAATATACATAAAATGTGTTACTAAGTGAGTAGAAACATGGACATTGTTGTTGCTAAATGCTAACAGCGGGTGTTAGCTAACAGCACAGCACATGCTAACCAAAACGCAACCTAGTTAGCGGCTAAAGCTACATGCTAGCAGCCATTAGAGACCGAGGAAATAAAATAGGCTGGCTAATAATACTCAGTATCTCGTGACCTTGAAGTAGTTGTCCACCAGTTTTCAGGCGTACGCCAAGCTAAGTGGTTGTAGCTTTCCTGTTTAGCGCGCGGCATAAGCAGCAAAAACTGAAACATCTCAGCTAGCTGTTGGACACCTAAATGGTTCTCACCTCTCCTCGCCCTCCAGCAGGCGCCTGTAGGTGGCGATCTCCATCTCCAGGTTCTGCTTGATGCGCAGGAGCTGCTCGTAGTCGGTTTTGGTGCGCTGCATGTCCAGCCGCAGCTGCGAGAGGTCTTCCTCCAGCTGGTTGAGCGTGACCTGCAGACGCTCCATCTCGGCCGAGTACTTTTGGCTCGTCTCGCCCAGATTACCCTCCAGGGCGGCGACCTGGGGGGTCATGGTGGGAATGGAAGGAGAACTAGAAATCGGGATACTACCCACTACCCGCTACAACTCTCAACTACGCACCATACCTGCTTTTTACTACCTTGTACCAAACATCCATAACCCAGTACCTACCATACCTACATTGTCCTACCCACTACCAGAAATACACTACCTGGTACCTGCCATACAAACATTTTACTGCCTACTCCAAAAAAAACATTACTCGGCACTGATCATACCTACCCTCTACTAAAAAAGCCAAACCCAGGCCCAACCCCGCCTATAACCTGCTACCTTCTACTGAAAACCCACTATCTGGTACCCACTAGACATGCTCTCTACTACCTTCTACCAAGAACCCAGAACCCATTATCTAGTATTGTAAGTATTCTATTCTTCTACTGTACTTACGGTACATTTTGCTACCCACTACAAAAAAAACACTACCTGGTACCTAGTATGCATACTTTATACTACCAAGAACCCCAAACCATTTTTCTACTGTACTTTCATTCTTTTACCAACAACTAAAAATCCATTATCTGGGTTACTGTACCTACTTTTTACTACCTACTACCTGGTACCTACAATACAAACTTTATAGTACCAAAAGAACCCAAACCCCATTTTCATTCTACATTGTAATACCCATCAACACCGCACTACCTGGTACCTAGTATGCATACTTTATATGCACTTTATGGTACCTAACTTTATAGTACCTACTACCAGAAAACCCACTACCTATTACCTACCGTTCAACATCCATTCAACATCCATTTCTAAAAAGCAACTACTAGGTACTTCAAATACCTACTACTAAAACCCACTACCTGGTACTTATTTGGCCTACTTTTGACTACCAAAAATCCCAAACCCTTCTACTGTACTTTTATTCTGCTATTGACAACTAAAAACTTATTATCTGGATTACTATACTTACTTTTTACTAGAAACTACCAGAAACCCAAAGCCTGGTGCCCACTGTACCTACTTTCTACGACCTACTACCAAAAACCTACTATACCTGCATTCTACAACTGAATACCAAAAAAGGTACCTGGTACCTACTGTATGTACTCTTTACTACCTACAATACAAACTTTATAGTACCTACTACCCAAAGAACCCAAACGCCATCACCTACGTGACTTACTTCCAAAAAACACTACCTGGTACTTCCCTAGTTATTACTACAGACTACCTGCTATGACAACCTACTTATTATCGGTTACTTACTGATACTTTCTATGCTGACTACCTATTACCAACTTCAACTAGCAAAAATTCACTAACAATGACCTTGTACTACAATATCTACTTATCAACTGCCAGGTTCTGGATATCCTCTATTGACCCAAATGGAGCATAGTGGTCGTACTGTATATTCGGGGTTGTCTTATTGGATGTGAGGGTTCTTTTTGCAGCGCAACCAGTCCTGACCTGCTTGTGCAAACTCTCCAGCTCCACTTCGAGGTTCTGGAGGAAGCGTTGCCTCTCGACCAGCTCGCTCCGGGCACTTCTCAGGGCCTCGTTGCTTTCCTTGACGTCATTCTGCACCGTCTCCAGCTGCGCGGGAAAACGTTCGGTCCAACTATGTACCGTGAAAGAACAATGACACAGGCAGCACGCTACCTTCTTGCAGTACCAGTGCTCGGCATGTTCCTGGTTTTTCTTGACAATCCCCTCGTACTGGATGCGCAGATCGGAAAGAATGGTTGCCAGTTCCGGTCCCTGGGCCGAGTCCACCTCCACGTTCACCTCATCCCTGGCGATGCGGGACTTCATCTGCTCCATTTCCTGCAGACGGGAGGTATATCTTGTATGTTTGGTCTAAATGTACATGTCTCTGACATACGCGAGAGGCAGTGGAACTGATTGGGAACAGGAGAACATCTGCATTATTTACAAGTCATCCATCAATAGTTAACGAAGCCACACTCGGCTTACCCTCCGCCTTTTGGCATCCCCAACTTTCGCACCCTTTGTGTCCTCTAGTAGTCTCCTTCCCTCCAAAGGAGAGCGGTTATACTATACGGGGCTATTGCTCGCATACGCCGAGTGGACAGACACCGGAGAAGCAGCCGCTTGGAGTAATAGGAGAATCCTGCCATCCTTTTTGTCCGCTGTAACCAGAGGACCCCCCGCCCTCCCCCCAAAAAGACCACTTGAGACCAACTAATTGGGTCATTCTAATACATGGCAGTACCGACTACTTGCTGTTCCAGTGGATTTTTATTAAAATTATTATTATTATTAAAAGCCAAGGTCATAAAAGAAAGCGAAATATCGACTGAATGGGAGCATATTCTTGACTAGCAGCTAATAAATATGAATAGCACACACATTATTAATATTTAACAATAATTACAACCACAATTTAGACTGGATGGGGCCTAGTGTGGTAAATAAATACGCGAAGCAACGCCTGAATAAATATTCAGAAAGTCTCGTGTTATAATTAATTTTGTTACTTTTAGTTTTTTTGATGAAAAAAATTTAATAAGCCTTTAAAAAAAATGAAGGATTACAACATTTTATACGTAGATAAATAATAATAATAGTAAATGTATTCGCTTTTACATACATACATAAAATTTCTTTCGTTATGTATGTACTTATCTGGGATAATAATCAAGAAATCAAGTAAATATATAATAAAATAAATAAATTTTTAAGAAGTGGATATAAACATTTAAATATTTAGTTTTGATTTATGTATGTATTTTGTTTTAAATATGATATCCGAATAATATACAAGGAACAAATGTATCTCCCAATTTGCTTTTTAAACATAATAATTAATGAGTAAATTCTTCATTTTTCTTAAATAAAATAGTAAATAACAAATAGTACGGACTTTACAGTCAATTTTCACACCCGCCTAAAGCCGAAAAATTGTTGGTGTCCAAGTGAAAACATGTAATATTTTTTATTTAAAAATAATTTTAAAAAAACATATATTTTCACGCACTCCAACAAATACATTTTTATTTTTTATGATTCTAGAAAAGGTAATAACATGTATCTCCAAATTTGGTGGATTCAAATAATAATAATAATAAAATCTAAATATAAAACATACAAATAAATAAAGAAAATGTAAAGTATTTTTGCTTTCCAAGTACCTCCAATTTCTTTGTGTTAAAAAAACTAAAATAAAATAAAAACTACTGGAATCTGGGATGTTTTTTGAAAATGAAGATTAAAATAATAAATAGCAAAAGTGAGTGGGGGGGCGATAAAATCAGACAATGACAATTCCTGGCATGGTTCCAATAAAAGGATGTCTTTTACCCAAGGGTGAATGAAGAGTACCTCCTCGTGGTTCCTCCTGAGGAAGTAGAGCTCCTCTTTCAGGCTGTCCAGATCTCCTCTCAGGGAGGCGATGATCTGCTCGTGGTCGGTCTTGGCTTTCTTCAGCGCCACGCAGTCTCGCTCCACCGACTGGCACATCACCAGCTCCGTCTCCCACCTGGATGGACCCCCCGTGGAACCACAAGTATGAGCCAACTACTTGCTCAGCAGGAAGTACCAAAAAAAAAAATCAATCATTAACCACTCGCTTGATTCTGAAGTCGTCAGCGGCCAGTTTTGCGTTGTCAATCTCCAGCATGAGGCGAGCGTTCTCCAAAGTCTTCTTCCTCAACTGGCAAACATTAACACCACGAGCAGGGTGGTAGGGAGCCGATTTACATTTTAACTTCCTGTGCTTTGCAGAGCTCCTACCTCCTGCTCCACGCCGTGGGCCTGGGCCATCATAGAATCCAGGTCGTGGCCCTTGGGGATGCGCGCCATCATCACCTGCTTGATCTTCACCTCCAGGTCGGCGTTGGAGCGCTCCAGAGAGTGCACCTGAAGAGACGACGCATCAAAGCCCCCTGTTGTTCCAGCTACATGCTCCAATGTACACAATAATAATGTAATATAGATCACAATATATATATGGAATATTACTACTTTTTTTTCTTATTTTCTCTAATTTTGCTTCTTACAACCAGACACAAAACCACATTCATATTTAATAAAATATTTCTGTTACAGTCCCTAAATTTGGCTTTCTACCACCCTGGATTTATATTTAATACAGAAAAGTGTTTCACGTGCACGGAATATTCCAAAATAATTCCTGTAGTATAGATGTATATTTTTATTATTTTCTCTAATTTTGCTTCTTACATCCAGATCCGTACCGACATTCATATTTAATACAAGCAGTGCTTCCAAACACATGGAATACAACAACTTTTTGCCTATAATTTTACTGTTTTTGCAGACGATGTGGTCCTGCTGGCTTCATCAAGCCTGCAGTGTCATTTAACATTTTTTTAAATAAAACATTTTTCTCATACTCCCTAATTTTGATCTTGATTTATATTTAATACAGAGCAGTGCTTTGCGTGCTTGGAGTATTACACCTTTTTTAAAATAAAATATTTTCCTTAATGTTGCAGATCCAAAAACACAATGATTTTTTTTTTCTGTAACTTTACTCTAATTTTTTTTATATGTGGAGTGTAATTTTGCAATTTTTAAACAAAATATTTTCGTTATATTCCATAACTTTGCTGTCTACCACCAGATCTGGATGTATATTTAATACAGAGAAGTGCTTCACGTGCATGGAATTTTTTTTCTGGAACTTTCCTTGATGTTTTTTTTTGTGCAGATGGTGTGGAGAGTAGTTTTGCAATTTTTAAACAAATTAATTTCGTTATATTCCATAACTTTGCTTTCTACCACCACATCCGGATGTATATTTAATACACAGACATGAATGTGAACCAGGCACGGTGTGTATTATTATTTTTTTTTTTTTGCAGCCACAATTGAGCTCTACGAAGTCTGCCTAGCAACAAGCGGCTGCATAAAGGTGACCATTGAAACTGCATGGGTCTCCTTGATCTGACCTTGTCCAGGTACTTGGCCAGGCGGTTGTTGAGGCTCTGCATGGCCTCCTTCTCGTTGGTGCTGTTGCCGTGCAGCCCGTTGAGCGGGAGACTAGATGGGCCGTTGAGGTCGTGGCCAAAGGAGGCCGACCGGGTCAGCGGGCCGGCGGAGAAGGCGACGGCGGCGCGGGAGCGGCCCGTGTCCATCAGGGAGCGGCAGGAGAAAGATGGCTGGCGGCTCACGGAGTAACCCCGCAGTGACATGCTGGAGGCCATGATGGGGGGGCTGTTGAGGAGGGATGGGGAGGTTACGAAGCAACATAAATGGTATGATGATTTTTTTTTTTTCGGTTTTTGCTCAAGTGTCACATGAGATGTGTGGACTTGAAAGCCCTCCAAGCGAAGAGCTTTTATTCCTGCACGGAGGAAGACTCTCAAGGAGCCTCCAGTGCAGACCAGCACTCCACATGATGAAAGCTTCTCTTCCAAGCAAAAGTCGGCATCAGGACATTGAGGACAGACACACTTCAGCACACGCACACACACACACACACACACATCACATTAGAATTGTATATTTATATATACATTTAATTACTTTTAGGTAAATATATAATAAAAACAATGACATTCGTTTTTTGTCATATTGTTATTTGCATTTAATTGTCAAAAATAAAAGCACATTCTGATTATTTGATGAAAATAACGCAATAAAAAGTAGTACTTTATAGGTTATGTGTATAATGTAACAGGAATAAATTGGTTGAATTCCAGTTTTCGTGTTTTAGTGCAGGGGTGTCAAACCCCCGCGGTCGATTTGAATAATTCCACACGAGGGAAGGAGCTCACCCATTGAAGCACCTGCTGGAGAAACTGGTCGGGGAGACAACTGGCAGTGTCTCTGACGCTGAGCTTGACGTTTTCAAATTTGCAATCAGAGTTTTTGTTTGAATTTAAAAAAAATAAAAATTGTTGGAATTACCGGGTCCCCTTCTCTCTTCAACCGCCATTGTTTGCTGGGGGCCATCATTATTGTGCACCGTGAAGTCTGCCTAGCAACAAGGTGAGCTTTACAATTGTGTGCTGAAATTTCCTGACATTTTGTAAAATATAATATACATAATATAATTTTTTTAAATATATAATAAGAATAATGGTCTTTCTGTCGCCGTCGCCACATTTGACATTCTCATTTCTAGGTGTCACCTTACTTCCTGTATCGGGCAGGTTAATGTGTGCATGGCGGACAGGCAGCCTTTGTGTGTGCGTGTGTGTGTGTGTGTGTGTGTGTGTGTGTGTGTGTGTGTGTGTGAGGGGTTTTGTCGGGGATCGCTGGCCTAGAGTTCTGGAGGCGGGTCAGCCGTGAAGGGAAGCTCTCTTGTGTCTCGGTCACCCGATCCTCCCCAGATAAGCTGGAGGCAGGAGGGCACAGACGCGCCTTGTTGATGTGGGAAAATGATGGCAGGAATACGAGTTACTGCCAATTCCACTGTCCCGGACATGGGGGGGGTTGTTTGTATAATAGTAATATTACTAGAACTTGCAGCCATCTCATGCAAATATAGTTATTAAGCATTGACACCACAGAGAGAGACGGTTAAATAAACACCCGACTTACCGAGGTTGTCTTGAGACCAGAGCTTCAGCGTGACGACCCGGTTCTGGCAGAGCGGCGGGCTGTGTGCTGCCGATGCTGCACCTGCGCTTCTTTATATCCAGGTGTGCCGGGAGTGGGTGGAGCCTGCAACTTACCTTGGTTTTGTGTGTTTCTCATAATATTATTACTTAATGTGTAACACACACACAATTTTGCTACAAAAATGACACTTTTTTTCCTCCGAATATTTTTTTCCTTTCTGCTGTTGTTAATTTTCAGACTATTGCCACTTTTTTTCTCGCAGTTTTTAAAAAATAATTATAACTTTATTCCCATAAAATTTTGACTTTATTTTTGTACATTACACATTTTTTCCCCCAACCTCTTTTTGCAAAATATACCACTTTATTTTAGTTTGTAATATTTACAAAATCAACTTTATTTAATATTTTTATTGTTTATTGAAACCAAATTTAAATATACAAGAGGAACTTTATTGACACTTTACAACCTTAATTTACTTTATTTTGGTTTTGAAATATTGAGACCTTAAAAAAGCGTCCTTTTAAAAAGTTGTTTAAATGAATTAATTAATTAAATATTCCACACAGTTATTAATAACAAATTATTTATAAATAATTTAATTTAATTCATTACTTTACTAATTTATTAAAACTACATTTAATATTTAATAATACGTTAAAATATTACATTGAAGTATAAAAATAAAGGAGGAAAAGATTGTCACTTTACAACTTTCTTTTGTTTGTGTTTTGCAATATTTTAAAAACTTTAAAAACTTTAAACAACTTTTAACAGCTTCCTTTAATTTCTTCATAAAAATAAATAACTAATTGTATTTCATAAATCATAAAACACATGCACATTTACAGCATGCATAAAACATTAAACACAAATTTAAAAATAAAGGAGGAAAAGAGGAAAAATATTGTCGCTTTAGTCACGGAGAGTTGATATAGTAAAGAAAAAACATCAGAATATGAGACATTTTTGGAAATAATGTTAAAATATTACAGGAGCAGCGTGGTAATACTACGAGAAGAACATTCACAAAGATTATGTATGAAAATCCTGCAGTAAATTTACAATGCTAAAATAAAATATTGAAAGGAAAAAATTGGAAAAAGGAAGGAAAAGAAAGTGATGCTCTGTGAAAATATTGACAAATTCAGCTGTGAGTTTTGGAACGTGAACAAAAGCAACATTTTTGAGACGGGGCGTGATGATGTGTCTGCGCCTCCGGTGAATTTTCCTTTTATCACCAAAGAGTGAATTTTAAGTCTTGTTGCAGAAAAAAATGTCTTTAAGAGAGGAGGACCGACTGCAGTCTGCAAATGCTGATTGTGTGTGTGTGTGTGTGTGTGTGTGTGTGTGTGTGTGTGTGTGTATGCAAACACTTAGTGATACGTGGGAGCTCGTTTGTTTGACCGAGATATTGAATATGCTAATATTTCCGCTGCCTTCATTTGCATCCTTCCCTCAACACGTCTTACTTGTTCTTCCGTCACGCAGCTTTTGGAGCCGTGACGTCGTTTCTTTCGGACAATCTGCGTGGAACATTGTTAATGATCGCTTATTGCAGAATGTCGTCACGGGGAAATTCCTTATTTTCTAAAAGTTATACATTCTTATTTATTTATTTTATTTTAGAATTATTATTATTATTATTATTATTAATCATACATTATTTTCCAGATTATTTTTATTATTATATTAATTGTAAATATTAATGATTTTATTACATGCATGATGAAAGACAGATAGCTAGATAAAATTAACTTAATATTAAAAATAATTAATTAAAATATAATAATAATATGTATATGCATTATTATTGATTATGATAATTACTAATATTATTCTTGTGTATAATATATTTTTTTCACCAGTGAACCATCATCACAGTGTGGAAGTGGTAAAGACAAGCCATACCTATTATTGTTTTTTATTTTAAAATATATTATTTTGTAATATTCTCTTATTATTACAGTTGATTAGGCATTTGTAAATATTAATAATTGAATTACATGTATGATAGATAGATAGATAGAATGAAATTGATATTTTATTGAATAATTATTAAATTAATACAAGATTAAAATCACATTATTAATAGAACTGTTATATGAATTATTATATATCATTATTAATTATATTATGTACTCTTGTACATAATATATTTTTGTCACCAGTTTGGTCAAGACAAGCCACACTTGCAGTTACGTCTGGTGGCCAAAAGAGGGCAGAAACAAGCTGCACTGAAAATCCGACCTATTAATATAAACTTTTGGAAAATACATGTCAATTATATAGAACAAATTATATTTATTCATTTTATTGCATTGATTGTTTCGAAATTAACACAAAGCTTGTTATGTCAATTCCATTGTAATGCAAACATAAACCTGTTTTCTGTGACTTGGTGTGCTATTTACTTGCGCAAAGGAAGGGCTTAAGGGTTGTAGTAGAGCATATATTAAATATTAACTTTCACTTCCTCCTTCGCCTTTCTCTCCTGGAGTTTGCCCGTTAAATAAATAAACGTGTGATTAAACGAGCGGGACGTCAGGATGCTCGCTGTGACCCCACTTGACCCCAGGTGACCCCTGTCACTAGTGATCATGTGACGCCCTCGGCGGTCGCATGCGGCTCGAAACCCGAGGGGGTACAAGTCGCCGGCGACTTTGCCCGTCTTGGTTGGATCAGGTCAAAAAGAAAAAAGAAAAAGTATAGGATAGGATGCCATGAAAATCGTGGAAAAGACGTCCCCTAGTGGCCGTCATTGGTATAGCAACAAAAATAGAGAAAAAGAATACAACAGCAAAAATGAAGACATGGCATAAAAAATAAAGAAAAAAACATAAGGAAATAAAGTTGTCCTTTTCGCTTGCAAATAAAATAGTTTTTTAAGATACGAGGAAAAAATGCAATTAAAATATAATTGAACAAATAAAAAACATCTTTTTTTTAAACAGCTTAATTATACAAAAAAGTCAAAATATGAATAGAAAAAATAGTCATTTTATGGGAGTTACATTTTGCTAAAATGTTTGTAGCATAAAAGTGAAATATGATATTATTTATGTAAGACGTACATATGTACATTGTAAGTGGTAACATGATTAAGAAGAAAAACATTGGAAACATACATTAAGAAAATATACAAGAAGTCGAAATGCAAAATTTAAAAAAAGCAGTAGGCAGAAATGGGAGCAAAACAGGAATATTTTATGTGGAAAAAGAATATAGTTAAAATATAATAAAAAAACACAAGAAAAAGTGATAATTTTATGAGAATATTGTCGTAAATGAGTATTGAAAAGAAATACTTTTGTTAAACATTGTTGTAATAGCATTAAGTTAAAATATTAAAGAAAAAATATGTATTTTTAAATGGTAATATTATGAGAAAAAAATTTTTTGGTAATTGTGGTTGTGAAAAATGTTAGAATGTTATGAAAGATGAGAATAAAGTCATAATTAGGAGAACATTTACAAGAAGAAAGTAGAAATTAACTAGACGGCTTTCACTAGATTCCGATATTTTATGCCGATATCAGACCGATAACATCGGCGGGCTGATATAATTGGAAGAAAGTCATGTACTGAATAAAAAGTTGCAATTTTACAATAATTAAAAAATATATTATTAGAACAAATAATTTCATTAAAATATAATTTAGGCCGCACGGTGGGCGAGTGGGTAGCACATTGGCCTCATAGTCAGGAGGTTCAGTGTTCGAATCTCCATTGGGCATCTCTGTGTGGAGTTTGCATGTTCTCCCCGTGCGTGTGTGGGTTTTCTCCGGGTACTCCGGTTTCCTCCCAACATTCCAAAAACATGCACGTTAGCTTCATTGGCCGCTCTAAATTGTCCATCAGTATGAATGTGAGTGTGAATGTTTGTTTGTCTATATGTGCCCTGCGATTGACTGGCGACCAGTCCAGGGTGTACCCCACCTCTCGCCCAAAGCCGGCTGGGATAGGCTCCAGCATCCCCACGACCCTAATGAGGATAAGCGGTACAGAAAATGAATGAATGAATGAAAGTCATAATTACAAGAAAAACAATTAGAGGAAGAAGTGGGAATTCAAAACAAAGAAACAGCAGAATGAAAACAAAAACAAAAATTAAAAACCAGCTGTAATATAATGGGAAAAAGGCAAAATGTTAGGAAAAAAAGTTGTATTGTAATGAAAACATTTTACAAAAACAAATTTGCGAGATTATCGAGAAAAACACCTAACGAGAAAACAGAAAAAATAATAATATATGGTGAAAAATAATAACCTTAAAATAACAAAAAACAGCAAAATGAAAAAAAAAACATCAGATGAAATTTTTATAAAAATAAGTTATTAACTAAACAAAATAAAGTTGTATATTTTTTTTAATTTGAGTTGGAAGATAATTTTATGGGAATAAAGTCAAAATATTATGCAAATAAAGTCATAATTCCAAGAAGAACATTAACAAGAAGAAGTGTAAATAGTTCTAACAAAAAAGGTGCGATTTGACAAGAAGAAATTTGTAACATTAAAAGGAAATAGCAGGTCACTTTAGTAGCATCCAGTTGAAGAATAAAAAAATATGACTTTGTGGGGGATTCTTGTACATAGATTAGCTTCACACAGATGTCTTCTAACTGTCACAGTACTTACCGGTAACGCCAGACTGTCTTTGATCATCCTGGAGCTGACCATCGGCAGAGCAATTCTGGTTATTTTTCCATCCCGGCTTTTAAAGAGAAATGCATGTTCAACAAGTGCTGGTTTCATTAATTTGGGCCACCCGAGTCACAATTGATCACTGATTTCTGATTGGACGCCACACGGCTATTTTTAACACATCCCTTTCCACCAATTGCACGGCCTTAAGAGCGTGCGTATCAGGAATGCTGGGTCTTGTTTGTTTTCTGAGAATCTAATGCACCTACTGCTAACTTGTTTGCCATGTAACAATAAAAACATACTAATATATACAGCATATATAAATAAAAAAACAGGCACCCCAAAATTCCTGTCTGGCCTGCCTGTTGGGGCCCCAACATCAGCTTGATGGGCGCATTTCAGCCCAGCAGCTATTTTCTGATAAGAGTGTACCATTCCAAGGAAAGAAAAAAATATATACCAACACACGTTAACAGTTCTATAAAAGTGTTTGCGGAGATGATGATTTGAGAAGACTTGTGATGTGTTTTGAGATAAGCATCTACAAAGCCGAGCTGCAGAGTGGATGGGAGGTTGAAAGGGGAAAAAGTGTGTGTGTGTGTGTGTGTGTGTGTGTGTGTCGTGTTTTAAGCTTTTATTTAAGTGGAAAGTTGGCCAGGAGCCCGCTGTTGTCCTCTGCGTGGCCCGGGGAAGTTCCTCCTCCTCCTCCTCAGTCGGCCACTGCAGCGGTGACGTTAATGGGGGTGCCTTGCTCCGCAGCACTTCCTGAACGAACACGCAAACATAAAACACTCACTATTTGCACAAACAAATGCAATCGCAGCCACACCCAAACTAGAAGGGCGTGTAAGGGTCACATTTAAGAAAACGAAAAAATTTCAGATGAATTGTCATACAATATTATCATTACATTACAATAAAAAGTCGTAATATGACCTTTGACCCCAGGCCAAGGGTCATATGAGCCCCCTGTGTTTATAGGTGTCTCGGGGGATGCCTGTTAACATGGAGTATTAAAATCCTCTGAGGTTTCCAGAAAAAAGCGGGGAAAAGAACGCCACATAACTTTGCGAGAGTATTAGAGAGTAACGGTGAGATGATGCTAACTCATGCTAACCTGTTTTGCTGTCCCATTATAAATAAAAGCTTGTCCTTTGTCTGTTTTTTTTTTAGTTTTCTTTGTTAAATAATAAGTGTTGGGGGCCAAATAGGCCCCTGGGCAGCACTCAGGACACCCCTGATATAAATGTTATATTTATGTAATATAATTAAGCTTCCCTTTATCACGGTTTTTCACAAATATGTTCATTAATACATCATTGCAGTAAATTACAAATATAAGACATTCACAAAACATATTCCAACACATAGTGGTATGTAGTCGCTAATGTATTTGAGTGTATATTATGTCTTATTATATCATATTATTTCTTAATATGTTTTCTACATTGGGTAATGGGAGTGTAAAGCTGACCATAGGGGTGTTATTTCATGTTAGAAGGTTGGAATAATGTTAAGAAGAGTATTTAAGTGGTTTTCAATGCTTAATGTGTCTTATTTACTCTTATTATGTGTACTATATTGGTAATGGGAGTGTAAAGGTGACAATAGGGGTGTTATTTCATGTCCTGAGGATTCTATTAATGTCAAAAGGCGTATTTGGAAGGTTTCGAACAGGTTTTCCATGCTTAATGCGTCTTATTTCCTCTTATTACGTCCTCTACATTGAGTAATCAAAGTGTAAAGGTGACTGTAGGGGTGTTATGTCATGTCTAGATGGCTCTAATAAGCTTAAAAAACATACTTAGTAGGTTGCACACAGTTCTCTACCTGTGAAACATTCCATTCATAAATAAGGAATCCTACTTGGGGGAAATTCACTTATCACGATCAGGAAGTACAGGTAATAACAAGGAACTCTCTCAATGTTAACATATACGTGTCTATGTTATGTCTTATCTTCTAAAGGTGACTATAGGGGTGTTATTTCATGTCTAGAGAGCTTTAATAATGTTAAAAAGCGAATTAAGAAGGTTGTAAACAGACTTTCCATGACTTATATGTCTTATTATGTCTACTATATTGGGTAATAGAAGTGTAAAGGTGACTGTAGGGGTGTTATTTCATGCCTGGAGGGCTTTCATAATGTTAAAAAGCGTATTTAGAAGGTCGTAGTCAGCGTTTCTATGCTATACTATGAAAATATTCCATTTATAAGGAAGAAATACGGCTTCTAATATATTTTATCAGTAAGTCTGTGCTGTCTTCGAGCATTCATTAAAAAAACACTTCATACATTTAGCGCATTTTTGTTATGCACGTTGTATTGTGTCGTGCTTCCAACGCTGCCGTGACAATGAAGAGGCCTGCTTGGGCCAGCCCCCGATGTCCAAAGATGGCATTAGCCACGGAGCCGCGTCGTTATTGTCTTCTGTGTCATACTTTCATGGCAATAATCACCGCATTATTGATTTTTTTTTTTTTTTTATGCTAGCAGGAGAGGAGTTGAATTTATTTGGGGGTATTTTTTGCGGCCATGAGTGCAGTTTCTGTTGCCTGTTGACAGTAAAAATAATAAATAAATAAATAAAAATGTGCATTTAAGTGGAATGTGTGCAGCAGTAGGAAAAAGACATTTTTGCCACGTTCTTATTTTCAAGCTATTTTGGCTGTGTTGAATTAAATGGAGGTTGTTTTTTAAAATGTATTTAAATGTATTTTTTATGAATCTATGTTTCTTGATGTAGTCTAAAATAACTGCCAAAAAGACTTTTCCCCAAGGTGAAAAACTATTGGAAGTACCACATTTATGAACTAGCGCTATCTCTTTATGTTCCAATTTCTATGTGGACTACCGGCTTTGGGTTTTTGATTTTTTTACATTTGTCCACCAGGTGGCACTGCTATTCCCCATTCAAAGCATGCAGAAAGCCTTTCAGCCTCTTCTGTGACTTGCTACGGAAAGTGCGTGAGGATCAGGGTATGTATGTAAAAAAAAAAAATAGGGTGTGTGATATTATTTTTAGTTTTTTTTTTTTTTTTTACCTTTACCTTACCAGTCTAATTATATATTTACATAATATTTATTCATTCTTTCATTTATTTTTTATGCCACCTGTCCTTGATATATGTATTTAATAATGAAAATTAATTAAATGTTTTATATTTTATGATATGTTTTATATGTCTTAAATGTCATATTTATTTTTAGAAAAAAACCTAATTGTAAACTGTTATCTTTACATTGTTATTTTTATTTATAATTATAGTATATATTATTATAAAATACCTTTTCAACATACAGTATAATTTAAATTTTAAGACTACAATAAAAAATAATATATTTATATAATGTACATTTTTACAGAAGTTTGGGGGAATTTGACATTGTTTTCTTTTTACGAGTTTTTTAAAAATCTTTGATAATTTGTAATTCAGACTGAAGTAGGAAAAACATTTTTCTTTTTTTTTAAATGAATAATTCAAGTGTAGATTTTAGACTGAAATAATATCTTAAAAGGCAGACTCATTTAAGGTGGCGGGGAAAATATTATTTTACATTTTTTGGTATCCTTTTTTTTTTTTTAAATTACAGCAGTTTTTGAAAAGCTGACCTTTTTTTATGATTTTTTTTTTTATACTTGTTTTAAAAACCCTTTAAAGCCTCATTCAAGTAGAGGGAGTATACGTAAACATTTATAAAATATATATATTATTTTTTTTTACAGCAGCTTTTGGGAAGCGGCCATTTTTGGTCGTTACATTTTTTGTTCTATATGCACATTTTCACTTTTGGACCCGTGTCTGATCCTTTTGCGTCACCGCCTTTGCACAGGCCACACCCTACGCAGCGCTCAGGTGTGTTTAGTGCAATCAAGTCGCATCGGTTTGTACTGTTTTTGGCCTTTGTGGACTCGCGTGATAGCAGTTAGCACGCATGCTAAGGCCGCCATTTCTTGCCAGGGGAAGTTAGTCAGTCAACAAGGCCGCCGCCGCCGCGCCTGATGAATATGCACAAGGCGTCCTCCTCCTCCCCTCCTCCTTCTTGGCGGCGTCGGCGGCGGCCCAGTAATTGCCGGTCGTCAGGGGTGGCAGGAACCGTAATTTGCATCTTGGGGGGATCCTGCAATCAGCGTTCTATTCATTAGCGCTGCCAGCCGCTTCATCTGCCGGCCACTCAGAGCTGCCAATCTCCCCGCGGCAGGCAAAGCGGCAGACGGATGGAAAAGTTTCAATTACAAGCCGTGGCGGCGGCGCGTAGTGGCGTAACACGTCCTCGGGCCCGTATTTAGGCGGCTTGTCGTGCAGGTGATTGACTGGCGGTGCATTGTGGGAGAGAATGGGCCGGGGAAGGCTGAGTGAAAGCGAGCTTAATGGCGCTCGGTTTAAATGCCGCGAGACTCGGTCTCAAGAGGTCCTTCCAGACGCCCGCTGAGAGCAGAGCCCGACAATTGTCACGTTTCGGGGCTACCGTCTCAAAGATGACAGTTTGCCGCTTGTTTCCCGCGCGGCCGGGCTGACACGGACGTGCACGTGGCTTCTACTGGCGCACACTGGCATGCAGTCTGCATGTTGGCGCTCACGTGCCGCAAAACAAACACGAAGGATGACGTTTGGCCGGCGTTTCATCCTTGCACACTGCTGGCTTCACCCTCGTGACCTTTTTGACAATTCAGACTTTGATTGCATTCTCTTCATTTTGGTTCATATTATTCATATGAATCTTGAATGATTTCATTCACAAAATATTTCTTGTGATTGGGTAGTAGATGCAGGTTTCATTGTAATTGTCTCCATTATTTATCCCTGTATTTATGATTATTTATGAAATTGTTTTCATGAATAGTGATTGAAAACACGTTTTCCAAAATATGAATGCACATCTACCTTTCATTATTACTGTCATTATTATTATATTATTGCAAATTCACTATTGTAGTATTATTTATTACTATATTAAATAATATTAGATTATTATTCATATTAATATTACATTTGATAAAACATTGTTTTCCAAAAATATTGTGATTGTATAGTGAATCTTGCAAATTCAGTATTGTATATGTATTATTTATTACTATGTTTAATATTATTAGACTATTATTCATATTAATATTACATTTGATTAAAAAATATGCAATGATTGTTTTCCAAAAATATTGTGACTGTATGGTGAATTTTGCAAATTCACTATTGTACATGTATTATTTATTACTATATTAAATAATATTAGATTATTATTCATATTAATATTACATTTGATAAAACATTGTTTTCCAAAAATATTGTGACTGTATCCCTGCGCATGACATTATGATCAATTATGAATGATGTATTTCTATACTTCACCGCGCGTCTGTATTTAGTCCAAACCACGTTTGAGGCAAAAAAGAAGTCAAGACAGCGCCATCTGCTGGATGTGGCCCAAAGTTAGTCACCCCAAACTGACCCTGGGACAACCCCGCTGAGCTCCGACTGGGAAATGCCCACTAATTTGCCACTTTTCCCGGGCGTACTCCATCCCGCATGGCAGCCAAATAGCGCCTCAGGGCTCATGACACGGGCTTTTCTTTTTCCCCTGGCTCTGCGCGGCACCCCGAAGGCACCTTTGACGAGTCAAAGCCGGCAGAAACAACACGGCTCTTGACAGGCCCGTGTCGGATGATTAGGGCGCGTCGTCCAAAAACCGCTGCAATAACACGATTACGCTCGCCATCGCCGTCTCCAAACACTTCTCCTGTCTCTCCAGCGCCGCGCGGCCCGGCCGGCTGTCAAAATTCCACCTCCTGACACAAAAATGAGAAACTTTCGCCGCTCGACTTGCGAGAAGACAAGCGGAGGAGAAAAAAACAAGGCCTAATAGAAATGGGGGCGCGCGGGGGCCACCTTGACACGCACCTGTCAGAGACGTGCGTGGGGCGTGCGAGACAGGGAGCGCGCGGCGCGGTGGGTGGCAAAGCGCAGCGATGGCCGCCTCTGACAGGAGCTATTTGGCTAATCCAAAACAACAGCTGGAACCCACCAGGAGGGAAAAGGGGCCTGGGGGTGGGGGGGCAATATCAAAATCAGTCCCGGGTGTAAAAGACCTGTTGGGTGATGTCACTGACAGTTGAGGTGGGAGGGGCTAAGGTGCACGTAGCATCGGCAGGTGAGAGTGATTACACGTGCGGCGACGCTCACGCTTGGCCTTCATCAAACGTCTGCTTGGGTTGCGGGGGGGGGCGGCGGCGTGAGGGTGGTCCTCCCTCCTCCAGCAGTCCTGTTAACACGACGGCAACTACTGCAATGCACAAAAAAAAGTGTAAGCAAAAAAAAAAAAAACATTTGTTATCGAAGAATTGCAGACAAAAAAACACATATGCACGAAAAAAAAAGTGATTTGCTAACAAAACAACGATTTGTGAGCAAAAAACTGATTTGCAAGCGAAAAAACTGCAAACAAAAATAATGGATGTGCAAGCAAAAAAGTGATGTGAAAGAAAAACAATGACGTGTAAGCAAAAAGTTCTAAGCAAAAAAAAGTTTTGCAAGCAAAAAAAGTGATTTGCAAAAAAGCAAGCAAAAAAAGATTTGTAAGCAAAAAAAAGCAAGCAAAAAAATGTAAGCAAAAATGGTAAGCAAAAAATTGCAAACAAAAAAACGATAGGCAAGAAAATAGTGATTTGCAAACAAAAATAATGTATTTGCAAGCAAAAAAAGTTATATGAAAGCAAAACAATGTAAGCAAAAAATTGAAAGCAAAAAAAAAAAAAAGATTTGTAAGCAAAAAAACAACAACGATTTGGAGCCAGAAATTAAAAAAGCAAGCAAAAAAAATGTCAGCAAAACTATTCAAGCCAAAACCTGCAAACAACAGTTTGCTAGCACAAAAGTGATTTGCAAACAAAAAACTTGTAAGCATAAAAATTGGAAACTAAAAAAACAATTTGCAAGGGAAAAACTGATGCAAGCAAAATCAAGTTTTGCAAACAAAAGCTTTGATTCATCCCACCAAACAAAACAAACGATTTGCAAACAAAAAACAGACTTGCAAGCAAACAAAACAGAGCTAAAATTATTAGATTCATTTAATTAAAATAGATTCGTGAAATCAAAAATTAAGATGTACAAACTCAAAAATTAGATGCGCATCCAAAGATTCCAGGTTTGCAAAATGTTTTTTTTTGTTTTTGTTTTTTGCTTGCAAGTGTTTTTTTTTGCTTGCAAATAGTCTTTTGTTTCGACCGGATAAAAAGACACAAATTTCTCTCCTTATCAAACGGACCCCTGAGATGGTGAAGCAATCGATGAGGGGGTGTGTCCAAATACTACAGACTGTTTATTGGTGCTGGAGAGCCTGCGACCATATATGGTCATGCATGATGTCATGAATGAGGATGCAGATAATACACCGAATACCCATCCGCATATTACACGCTTACAAAACGTCCTTATTATTCACATAGCAACACTCGTTCTTATTCATAACCCTTCAATAATCATACACATTTTGAACGATTATGCGCACTCATAACCCGAAGCACCATTCATCCCAACCTGGACTCTTCTTGAAAAGTCACTTTGGGAAATTTTAAACAAGCTTTCATGTCTGATTGGCTCCCACTTGCTTAGTGTGTGTGTGTGTGTGTGTGTGTGTGTGTGTGTGTGTGTGTGTAAGTAGCAACAGATGCTGTCTCTGACCTCAGAGCCTTCCTGGAAACTCAAATTTGTCAAAATGAAGCAGGAAAAGAGAGAAAGAGCGGCAGTTTAGGTAAGTGTAACTCATACAGGACACACACACACACACACGCACACACAGGGATACTCAACTGGTGACCTGCGGGCCAAACCCGGAAATTGAACGACATCCGAGTGGGGCCCACGAACTAACATTTTTGTCACAGATTCCTAAAAACAGTCCTGCATTTAGAGGATCTTTGCCTTTTGGTAGCAGGTCCTTCAAAACAACACATCACTCCTGTCATATTGGAGGATCTATGACTAGTGTGTCTGGAGCAGGTCCTTCAAAACAACACAGAGCGCTTGTCATGGAGAGGATCTTTGACTTTGGTTTTGGCACCAGGTGCTCAAAAACTGTAGAGTGAGCCTGGCTTATAGAGGATCTGTGACTCACGTTTTTGGAGTAAAAACTCAGAAACAGCAGTGATCCAGTCACATAGAGGATCTTTGATTTGGACTCTTTCAGCAGATCCTCAAAAACAGCAGAGCACTCCAGTCATATAGAGGATCTATGACTAGAGTTTCTGCAGTATGCTGTTAAAAACAGCAGAGCACTAGTCATACAACAGCTCCTTGACCAGCATTTTTGCAGTATCTCCTCAAAAACAGCAGAGTGATCTGTCACACAGAGGATCTTTGACTAGAATTTTTGCAGTAGAGCCTCAAAAACAGCAGTGATCCTGTCATATTGAGGAACTACAATTACAGGTTTCGCAGTAGGTCTTTAAAAACAGCAGGGTGCTCCTGTCACATAAAGGCTCTTTGGCTTGTATTTTTGCAGGAGGTCCTCAAAAACAGCAAATTGATGCTGGCGCACAAAGGGTCTTTGACAAAGCTTTTTGCAGGAGAGCCTCAAAAACAACATGATGCTGTCATATATAGAGGAACTTCAACTAGGATGTTTGCAGTGGAGCCTCAAATACAGCAAAACACTTCTGTAATATAGAGGATCTTAGCGATTCTGCAGTGTGTTGTCAAAAACAGCAGATCGCTCAGCTCTTTTGCATAAAGAGTTTACAAACATCAGGGTGCTCCTGTCGTATAAAGTGTCTTTGGCTAGCTTTTTTGGCAGTATGTGCTTAAAATTAAAACAGCAGTGTGCTCATGTCCTATAGACAATCTGTGACTTGCGTTTTGGCAGCAGGTCCTTAAAGAAAACACAGCACGCCTGTTATATTCAACACAATACAAGTCAAATACAATAGAGGATCTTTGACAAGCTCTTTTGGCTGTAGGTCCTGAAACTTAAAACCAACACAGTGCTCTTGACATATAGAGGATCTTTGCAACGTTTTTTTGGCTGTATGTCCTTAAACTTAAAACCAACACAGTGCTCTTGACATATAGAGGATCTTTGCAACGTTTTTTTTTTTTTTTAGCTCTAGGTCCTTAAACTTAAAACCAGCACAGTGCTCTTGACATATAGAGGATCTTTGCAACGTTTTTTTTTTTAGCTCTAGGTCCTTAAACTTAAAAACAGCACAGTACTCTTGACATATAGAGGATCTTTGACAAGCTTTTTTGCCTGTAGGTCCTTAAATTTAAAACCAGCACAGTGCTCTTGACATGTAGAGGATCTTTGCACAGCTTTTTTGGCTGCAGGTCCTTAAACTTAAAACCAGCACAGTGCTCTTCACATATAGAGGATCTTAGACTCGTGTTTTGGCAGCAGGTATTTCAAAACAGCAGAGTGCTCCTGCCACATGGAGGATCTTTGAGTTGCATGTGTTCTTAAAAACAGCAAACAAAAATATATTTGAGTAGCGTTTTTGCAATAGGTCATTAAAACATAAAGTCATGGTAATGGGGGGAAAGAGGAAATGCAATTTGCTACGTTACAGATGAGAGGAAAAAAAGCCGAAATGCGTTGAGCTGTTATTTTAAGCCGTGTAGTTTTGGATGAGGGGTAATTTCCTGCTCATTTAATGACAGGCCGTTTAAAAAGAGCCAAGCAAATCCTGCTCAGACGCACGGCGTCACAAACTCTGCGGGTTTCCCTTTCCCGCTATCTCGCTGACAAACCAGGCGGCATCATATCACCTCTTTAGCCAAACGAGAGGAAACGCGTGCCAGCCGCTCTCTCTCACATGCCACCAATTATTGCAAAGTCCAGCAGGCAGGAGAGCCGGAGAGGGAGGAGTGTGTGTGTGTGTGTGGCGGCGGGGGGTGTGGATTTGGCCATTTTCCGCCATTAGCCCTTTAGTGGAGGGATCACCGTGGGGCTAATAGTGACTAAACACTGGGTAAACACATTTGGCTAATAGGTCACCCCCAGCTGATGCGGAGAAGCTGCGGGTCAGCTGATTGGCTGCGAGCGTTCCAGGACGCCATCATGGCCTCCAGGTGCAAAACACAAAATGCCTCATTAATATTATCAATACTCATTCCATTTGAGTCCATTATGTTCCCAATATGAAGTATATTACACAGCATAAGAGCCGATGTTGGGATCGTTGAGTATTGCCACGCAAAAAGAGTGCAACATTTTTTCCACATACGTTTATTCACGGCGCGGAAAGGAACTCCCTGGCTGCTTCCATGATTGTTTATTGGTGCGGAGGCTGTGCGAGCAAGTGGGGCGTGGGGGGCGGTGAGCGGGGGCCCCCCGAGCCCAAAGGCGAGTCATGTTCTCAAGGAAAAGAGCAACTCTCCACAGAGCTGATATCAAAATAGTTTAAAAAGTGAATTGGCTGATAGTTCCCAGTGAGTGCAGAGCCCCGACAAACGCTTCCAGATCGCCCTGCCAGCGGAAAGTAAACACAGCCGCCGGCTGGGAGAGAGCAGCGACGCAAACCTGTGTGTGTGTGTGTGTGTGTGTGTGTCGTTGAGGTATGTGCTGCACAGCAGGGCTTGGAGATGTCTGAATTCTAAGCTGGGCCAAGGTTCCCCCAACAACAACAACGTGTAGGTTTTTGTCAACACGGTGTAACATTGCTGTGTGCTGTCTAGTCCTGATCAACAGCAGCACACTTTTCTCAAAAAGGACACTCAGTGTGTGCACAGGCGCCCTCCTGCATGCACGAGTGTAGATACGGAAATCCCGCGCTTACGGCGGCTACGTGATAAGTGAATTTCTGGTGAGGAGCGATCGCATGAAATGTGGGGCACATCTTTATGTGAGCGAGCGTGGCCCCAGATTTGGACTTTATTGCTTTATGTTGCAGTTCTTTCATTGATTTCTGTTGTAATTGGTGACACTTGTGTATAACTGGTGAGGAGCGATCGCATGGAGCGTACAAAACCGTCTTCACTTGGGCAAACATGAACTTGGGTTTCGACTTGGGAGGCTTCATGCTGGAGTCTACTGATCTGTTGAATGAGAGGTGACAGTTATCGTGAATAACTGGTGAGGAGCGATCGCATGGAGCGTACAAAACCGTCTTCACTTGAGCAAACATGAACTTGGTTTTCGACTTGGAGGCTTCATGCTGGAGTCTACTGGTTTGTTGACTAAAAGGCTAAAGTTATCGTGTACAACTGGTGAGGAGCGATCGCAATAATTGCACGACACGTCTTCAAGTGAGCGAGTGTGGCCGTGGGTTTCGACTTGGGAGGCTTCATGCTGGAGTCTACTGATTTGTTGAATGAGAGGTGACAGTTATCGTGAATAACTGGTGAGGAGCGATCGCATGGAGCGTACAAAACCGTCTTCACTTGAGCAAACATGACCTTGGGTTTCGACTTGGGAGGCTTCATGCTGGAGTCTACTGGTTTGTTGACTAAAAGGCGAAAGTTATCGTGAATAACTGGTGAGGAGCGATCGCATGGAGCGTACAACACCGTCTTCGTTTGGGCAAACGTGAACGTGAGTTCGGACTTTGCGGATATATGAAAGTGCTACCAGCGAGAAAAGACTGGAAGTTTGCTAGTGTTTGCGTTGCTTGCTATTTATTTATTTAGTGTGTGTGTTGTTTTCTCAGCGTTGCGCCGCATCGCTTGACATTACCCAAGCACGTTTTGAGATGCGGCGCATCAGCTGAAAGCAATTTGGTCCGGAGCGCAGCTGCCAGGCGGATAAGACTTTCCTTCTTTCGTTTACTTTGAAATGCGCCCCCCCCCACCCCCACCAACAAACTTCCAAAATACACAAGGCGGCCAAATTGCTGACATGTGTGAGCGAGAGAGACAGAAAGGGGCAGCGAGACTCCGCCTGCTTTTTTCCCCCCTCTCCCGTGCAAAAGTCCACATTGTTTATTTAAAGAAGGCTGAACACTTTAGCACGATTAAGCAACATGTCATATCGTAAACGAAAGGTTTCCTCTCAGGAAAAATCCCTGACAGTTTATTTTTCCGCAGCAAAAAGTTGGTTTTTGACCCCGCAAGCCGGCCCTCCATCGCGGTGGCGAGGCCGCCAAAAGACAAACGTAAACGTGGAAGTGCTGCCATTCTTTCCTTCTTTGAGAGGCTGCACGAGTGAAGCAGCTCGACTGGAGCGCCTCTTGCGTGGCATCGACTACTCTTTTTATTCGATGCCACTTTTTAAAAATCATTTAATGCAATTGAAGTGAAAGCTGAAAATATTTATTGTGATATATAATTACTATATTGTCCTACCATACTGTATATTGTATATTGAAGATATAGTTGTAAACTGTGTGGTGAGCTTATGGTATTATTTTTATTAGATTAATTCAATTAATGCAATAATTATTGTACATTTTGATTTAATATGTCATATTTAAATCAAGTATGTTTACCTAAAATTAGTAAGTAAAAATTAACAAGACAACAATGTTTATTGTATATTTATATTGTGTATTTATTTTTACTGCAGTAATATTTACAATTAGAATCCAACCTAAAATGGAATGTTTGTCACTGAATGTTATAGAAAACTAAAAAAATAATAATAATAAAAAAATGAAAATACCAGTGGAATAGAATAAACTTAAAACAATATATTGTAATAATATTATAGGGTATATTATTTTATTCCAACAATATTAAAATAGAATATACATGATAAAAATTAAATGTACTGTACATTTAAATAATCATTAAATACAACAACAGCAGTTGCCATGAAGTGTATAAAATTGATGATGGAATTAAACTTTGCTAATAAAATGTGGATTTAGTACTTTCTAATTCAGTGTTATTTTTATGTAATGCAAATGTTTTAATGTATTGTTTTTATATTTCAGTTGTCTGTATATGTGTTGTCATTTAGTCAGAAAAAGTATCTAGAGTATTTTATTTTATTACAATAACTTTACTTACAATAGAATGTTTGTCACCAAATCCCACAGGACACACGTTTTCATTTGGTAGGTTAAAATCAATATTTCAAAAAAAATAACAAATTAAATAGTCAATTTGACTTTCTTTCGATTCAATGTTTGGGCATACAAAATATTGAATAAATGCATGTTTATGGGCCCCAAAACTTAAATAAAATACAAAATCTCATGATTAAATCTGAAATATAATTATTAAATGAACATTTTTTATTATTGTTTTTATTTACAGCGTTATTATATAGTGTTCTAAAACAAATAAATGACAATGAACGTAGTAATGAGTCCCACCACTGAACTACATGTTGTTGTTACATGCATAAGATCACAGCATATCATACACTATCAATCCAGGGGAATAAGTCCTACACGCATGCACGGTGCAAGTTTTGCCAAAATGACAAGCATGTCCATCGCCCAATGACTGAAAGAACTGCCCGTTAGTGAACTGCCATCCACCGCGTGGTGGATGGCACTGAGGTCGTGAGTCAGGAGTGGCTCGGCGGGCGGGAGAGAAGACTTTTCCCCCCTTGGGCCGTTATGAGTGATACCCCACCGGGGGCCACAGAGCCCTCTGAAGAACCCACCCCACCTCACCCCCCTGCGCTGATGCTGGGAAACATCTAATACACCCTGACGTGCGTAGGAAACCCAAACCTCGGTCAGATAGGAGCCACCCAGAGGAGGCCCGGCTGCAACGGTGTAGCCCGAGCCGCCCGCGTGTCCTCTTTAACTAGCGCTGTTTACATGAGTGCACAGCCCAGGAATGCTCCGGTGCTCCTTGAAGAAAGCACAACAGCGCATTAGGAGCACGTCAGTTTAGCCCGCCAAGCGCCCTGCACCAGGGGACCGCGTACGCTTTGGCTACCAGGCCGCTCGTATCGTATCCTTCAGTCAATATTAGCTTGGATGCTGTAATATTGTCAGCAAAGGCTTAATGGGAATTGAAAAGGGCAAAGTGACTCCTATGTGGATTTGCGTCAAGCTTGATTTTCAGAAAGGAGCCGCGGTGACATGATGGGAGCCGACGTTCCGGAGGCAAAAAAAAAAAAAAAAAAGTCCAGTTGACTGCCAACAGACTTTGTTTTTACTCCACACTGGAAAAGTTATGACCTGCTAAAATACTTACTACTTCAGAAATGTTTTGAACCAAGCGAAAAATGGCCGCTACCTGGTCTCCAGGCTAATTCGCTCAATATTGCCAACAAGCAATTGAAAAATGTGCTTCCTTTATTCATAAAAATATATATGTTATGTAACTTTACCTATTCTGTCCTGAAAAAAAACATGTACATACTGCATATATTTTATAGAATTTTAGAAATATTCTAATTCATCCACTGGAGGAACTAGAAGAACAGCATATTGCAGTTTGAAAAATGTAAATAACAACAACAACATAAAATAAAACGCTTAGAATGACTCAACTTTCTTTTAAAGACATGAAAAGCTTCTGAATTAAAACAACCAAAATTGTGTTTCAGCACAGTAAAAGTAGCCAGTGCTACCAAATTTTACTATAGATAGCAAGTGTTGTTCTCGGAATGCTGTGTTCTTCATCCGCCATGCATACCGTGCCTGAGTGTCATCAAAATAATGCTGGCTTGTCCAAATGTGCTTGAGCATACCTCAAGCGACTCCGTTTGTGGCATGTGCACAGAATCATCTTAACCAGAACTGGGATTGTGGTCTTTCCTTACCTCACCATGTTCCTCACAGTGAAAACTGACAACTGGAATCTCTGAGCTAGCTTTTTTTTTTGTATCCTTCCCCCAAACCATGATGTTGAATAATCTTTGTTGTCAGGTCATTTGACAGACAAATTTTGTGTTCCAAAAATTAGCGCTAAAGGTATTCAAATCAAGAAAACAAAAATGGCGCACAAACTTATGAACCAGCGTCATTTTGTTTAAATATTGATTCCCCACTTTCTGTAAATCCTAAAAACTTCATTTCACTTCCCAAATATGACTGTGTTTGTCTGCTATATGATATATTTAAGTGAATTTGCTGATCCAACCAACTAATGATTTATGAAGGAAAATCTTGAAAACTATTAGGGGTGCCCAAACATTTGCACACCACTGTATACTGTATAAAAAATCATTTTAAAAATATTCTCATTTATCTAGAGGAAACAAAAGAACAGCATCTTAAATAGCTTAAAATAAATAAATAGTTGATGGTTAAAAGTTAAATTAATAATTTATAATCAATATTAGATTAAATGAATTAAAATGATAAAAATATTCATATAAAATATTTATTTATTTACATTTTAAAGAGGAATAACCCCTTGCGATGCAGCATCTCGTTTTCAAGGGGGTCCTTCAGTAATATATATGTAATTATATAAAACGTAATGAAAATAATAACAAATATATGTAAATATAAAATAAAAATCAATTCATTTATGAAATAATAATACAAATGAAATTTAAAAAATATTTTAAAATTGAACATTTAACGCTTAAAATTTAAATAACCATAAACATTTGAAGTTAAATCAAAAATAGAAATACATTTTTTTAAATGCCCACAGCACTATAGAGAACGAAGTGCAACTGCTTGCCATTACACATTTGAATAAAATAAAAATAAAAACCCGTCCTTAGCAAACAAACAATCAGTGCGCGCGCGCGCACACACACGCACGCACGCACGCACGCACCATTTTTCCTGACAAGAAGGCCAGCATGTTTAAAGAAAAAGCAGAACTAAAAGGACGGGACAACAACCCAGCTGGGGGAGGTCTGATGGGACCAGCGTGACATCAACCAAAGGGATGACAGTGCAGGGAAGGCGAATTGGCTCTCGCAGACGAAGAGGAGGAGGAGGAGGAGGGGGGGGTAGGATTGGATGTTGGCACGCAGGGAAAGTCAGCCTATGAGAGAGTGAATTGTAAATAGCCGCGGGGACACGAGGGAAAGAGAAATGGAGCTATCAGCAGACAGGCCATGAAGGTCTGGGCTCCGGCCAAGACAAACACAGGAACATACTGTACATACGTACGTCATGCCGACAAACAACACGCACACACACACACACACACACACTGTGTTCAGTGCGGCTCCCAAACCGCAACATGTTGAGTGTTAAACCGTGTGTGGTTTCATTTCATCACATACTCTACATGAAGTCCACTTTGCTACTCACCGCAGGATAAATGCTCCAAAAAAAAAAAAAAAAANNNNAAAAAAAAAAAAAAAAGGTGGGGGCGGGGGGTTGACATGGCTGCACTGATTTTACACGTGATATAAACAGACGCAAAAATAAAGAAATAAAAGCCTAGTTTTGGAAGAAATCATACCATGGCCAGCTACAGATGTAAAGGCAAATATACTGTATAGACACTACTGTACAGTGGAATCCATTGTAGAACCGCTACTGCTCTTAAGGCTGCAACTGGGCAATTAGTTTAGCAGTCCCCGACAAAGCCCGACTTCATGTGGCTACAGTATGCAGGCACTTCCTGGAGGATGAAGGAATTGAGACCATTGACTGGCCCCCACGTTCACTTGACCTAAACCCAATAGAACACCTCTGGGACATTATGTTTAGGTCCATCCGGCGCCGCCAAGTTGCTTCTCAGACTGTCCAGTGATGCCCTAGTCCAGATCCGGGAGGGGATCCCTCCGGACGAACGCCCCGACGTTGTCAGTCATGCGTACAAGCACGTGGGGACCACACAAACTACTGAGAATCATTTTGAGTTGCTACAGGGACATTTTGGCATCCATCCATCCATTTTTTTCCGCTTATCCGAGGTCGGGTTGCAGTCAGGAACGCTGGGTCCCATGGAAAAATAATATATAATATAAAGTATATGAATATACTATATAGTCGCCAATTAACCTAACATGCATGTTACTCTAAAATTGGCGACTCTAAGTTGCCCATCAGTATGAAAGTGAGTGTGAATGTTTGTTTGTCTATATGTGCCCTGTGATTGACTGGCGACCGGTCCAGGGTGTACCCCGCCTCTCCCAAAGTCTGCTGGGATAGGCTCCAGCATCCCCGCGACCCTAACGAGGATAAGCGGTATAGAAAATGGATGAATGTATGACATTTTTGGTCTTCCAGTTGGCTTTCTGTGAGGAATTTTGTATTTGATGCCACGGCGTCATTATAGGAGATTAGCGTGCGGCCGAGCGAGAGCGCTCCTGCTCCGTCTTGTCTTTGGCCTCGCGATGTGGGCTCGCTATTTTCTTTAGCGAGGCATTCATAAGAGATGTTGGGTGGGAAAAAAACGTAGCATTAAAAGGTGCTCTGCCGAGCGTGTCCGCCTGGAATGCAAAACACGCGTCACGGTTGCCACTCTGTCAAGACTTCCGTGAGATTTAGTTTGGACGAGGATAACGTTTTGGAACCAAAGTCTTCAAATATGTGTCGACTTACTGTATATTTGGGGTCCAGAGGTTTTACAGTGTAAAAGCAAAACCAGCAGGCGGCGCCAAACGACAACTCCCCCTAGTGAGTCGGAGCTTTTTTCCCTGTCACTCACCCACTGCAAAAAGATGTCTCAAAGGTTGTTAGCAAACAACAGAGGAGGAGCTACAATGCAAATTTTAAGAGATCATTAATCACACAAAGAAATGATGATAACGACAACAAACTAATATTTTAAATAATATATAGTAATATTTCTCCACGTAAAACGTTTCTTGAAAAAAAGGTGTCGAGAGATTTATGCATGCAAACTGGCAGGGGAGTCAGAGCTTTTTTGCCTATCACTCACACACACAAGTTATGCTAATTTTGTAACAATGGTAATCAATAAAGCAGAATCTTTGCAGTTAATTATGAACTGGGTCAAAGACAAATAATATTCTTTTATTTCTTGTTAAGTGAAATTGTTTAAAAACTATTTTGGAGTGGTAGGTTCAACACACAATACCATCTGTAATAATAAAATAACAGTCAAAACATGTAAATGTTATTAATACAAGTTTCAAGTTGAATTACTATTTTTTTAAATATTCGAATAAATGCTTAAAACATTAAAGGTAATACAAAAATACATATCAAATGTACATATAATATATGAATATATATATAAAAATAAAAACTGCAAATAATTAAATAATAATTAACACATTTGTAATATTATAAAAACAGATTTTTTAGTTTAAAATGTAAATAATTAAATGTTACTTATGTAATATGTATAATATTTATCCATATTCTATGCGCTTATCCTCACTAGGGGTATTATATAAAAATTACAACAAATAATATAACATATACAATATAATTATTTTATTTAGGTTTTAATAAACCTAACCTAATAAAAATTTTATTTTTATTAGGTTAAAATTGAATAAATATTACATAAAAATAAAAATGAATAAATATAAAATGTAATATTCATGCCTTTATTTTCATATTTCATATTTTCATGCCGCTTATCCTCATTAGGGTCGCGGGTATGCTGGAGCCTATCCCAGCTGGCTTTGGGCGAGAGGCGGGGTACACCCTGGACTGGTCGCCAGCCAATCGCAGGGCACATATAGACAAACAAACATTCATACCGATGGACAATTTAGAGACGCCAATTAAACTAACATGCATGTTTTTGGAATGTGGGAGGAAAACGGAGTACCCGGAGAAAACCCACACAAGCACGGGAAGAACATGCAAACTCCACACAGAGATGCCCAACGGAGATTTGAACCCTGAACCTCCTGACTGTGAGGCCAATGTGCTACCCACTCATCCACCTAAAATGTAACATAATACAGTACATGAACTAATTAAATATGTACAAAATTTTAAAAATATATAATTAAAGGTAATGTAATAGAATAATAAAAATGTGAAAAACTATGATTGAATGATATTATATTTGGGTGTACACACTCAAAAACAAACAAACTGGGTTCTGTTACATTAACCCAAACCCCTGAAACCAAATGATATGTTACGTCTCGCTCGGGGCGGCATGGTGAAAACCCCGGGGATGAAGCGAGCAGGACGTCAGGCAGGTAAGTTGCAGGAATCTTTTAATAACAGCGAATGCTGCGAAGCGGCGGAAAAAAACACAAAAACAGGTCCACAGGAAAACGAGGCCCAAATGACACGAACGAGAAGCACACGCGACAAAAATGACGATGACCCGACACAGACTGGCGCACACACCTGAACATAAATAGCCAAACAAACGAGGAACAGGTGCATGTAATCAGAGAAAAACTAAAGTGCAAGGAAACCAGGAAACCAGGAAATCCAACTCAAAGCCAAAACTGTCACGGGAACACCCGCGTCGTGACATGATAGTTTATACTGTGTATAGGTATAGTGACAACCACAAGTTGACAAGAATCATCTGACAGTGCAGAGGAAGATACACTTCATCTTAAAAAACCGTGCATCGCCAAGTAATAATGCGGCTGTAGGCAAGACCCTGCCTGATATAATTGAGCAGAATTTTGCTGCAGCTTTGCTCAAACAAGAGCACTCTACACATGTGCCGGGCACAAAAATGGATGAATTTCTAGAAGAACTTCACTTTTTGTTATGCTCAGCCACTTTTTCTCTTTCTGTAAACATTATTGAAGCCGTGCTTGGCAAACATGGTTCCGCACCGGACAAGGCAGTGATAAAGGAAGTAGCCTCTCATCCCTTGCTAAAAACTATAGACTCTTTTGAGGACGTCATATCTCCGAAACAAGTTTTACATTGACAACTTTAATGTCTTTGAGCTCATCGAGTACGTGCTCAATGAAGGCAAAAGCTTTCAGTACGTATCTGTACTAAAGATTTTGCACCCGCTCTTCGAAAGGAAAGATGTTGTGGATAAAACCACGGAGCACATCAGAGTCATGGGAGAACTGGACAGCATACTTACAGATCATTTCAGGATCAGGCTCACACTTCAAGGGAAATCATGGTTTTCTTTCAAGGGGTGAGTTGTGAATTTTGCTAACTCTGTACATAGATGATTCCGAGGTATGCGATCCTCTGGGTACTTCACGCAGGAAACATAAGCTTTGTGGAATCTACTGGACTCTTGAGTAATTTGCCTCCAGGCTCACATTCAGCACTTTCCTCGATTTACCTGGCAATCTTGTGCAAATCCAATGATGTGAAGGAGTATGGTTATGAGTCGGTCTTGCATCCTCTTTTTCAAGATGTAAAAACCATTGAGCAGGATGGATTTTTTGTTCCCCTGCTTGGTAAATGTTTTAAAGGTACAATGCAAGTTGTTCTAGCAGATAACCTTGGTGCTCACAGTTTAGCAGGTTCTACTGCTGGAAAAGTCTGCCGATTCTGCACAGCAACACGAGCAGGGATCCACACGAGAGGCGTGAGATCGGGATTTTTTTTGATATGAGAACTGAAGAACTACATGTCACTCATGTAAATTTAGCACAGAAATGTAAAAAGACAGTGAGTACTAAAATCCTTGCCCACTTTAGTGTTGTGACAGGTTATCCACTGGATATCATGCATGATGTGTTTGAGGGCATGGTACCTGTAGAACTTGCACAATGTTTGTCACTGCTGATGTCCAAGAAATATTTCAGTCTTGAGCTTCTGAACAAAGCTATCCTTAGTTTTACCTATAAGTGGTCAGACAAGACTAACAGGCCTCACGTAATCCCACACACATTCTCAAAAACAATTGGGGGGAATGCCCATAAGAACTGGGCACTCTTAAGATTTCTCCCATTCATCATTGGGCATTTGGTGCCAGAAGATGAAATGGCACGGCAAATTCTACTGGTCCAAAAGATGTTGTAGAGCTGGTGGTTGCTCCAACACACACAGAAGAAGACTCCATTGCTTACCTTGAGTGCAAAATTTCAGCGCACCGCAAAAGCTACCAAGAACTCTTTCCTAATGTGCAGCTTCTACCCAAACATCATTACTTGGAGCACTATCCTGCACTCATCAGAAAGTTTGGCCCTCTTGTTGGTCTCTGGACGATGCGATTCGAGGCAAAGCACAGTTTTTGTAAGCACATTATTCAACACTCCAACTGCTTCAGGAACGTTAGCTTCTAAACACCAGCTTATGATATCTTATCACATGAGAGCGTCTCGTTTTGAAAAGCCTGTTCTTGAGATGACGCATGTCTCAACAGTTCCTGTGGATGTTTTGAAAAATGAAAATTTGGACAATATTGAACAGAATTAGATCTGTGTCAACCAATGGTGTAACTTTCAAAAAGGGCATGCTTGTAGCTCAAGGGTCTACAAGGGGACTTCCAGACTTTAGACGGATAGTTCAAATTTTTGTCATTCAAAAGAGTCTGGTTTTTATGGTAGACATGGTATGGTTAGAGACTTTGTGGGTGGTATAGTGAGCATCACAGAGCCTTTGAGCTCACGCCATGCCTGACTAAAGACAGATCTGATTGAGATTAGTGACCGAGCAGATGACTACCCTCGGGCAGATTACTTTGTTGGGTCTCTCAGAATGGTGACATTAAAAAGACACATTTATGTATAAGGTATGATAACATTTTGATTAAAATTTAACGTTAATTGGAAATACTACTTGTATAACTGTCTCTATTCTCGGAATTGAAAAAAATCTGTGATAGTTGTGCTTAAACTAGCCGTAACATAGATGAACTAGAAAAGAAAGATTCAATATATATATATATTACATTTAATGCAGTATTAAACTGGCAGCACCATTGACTGCAGCTTAATGACGTTGAAAACAATGCAGTATGGATATTTAGATATATTTGTTAAACACTATAGTTTTCCTATTAAATGAGGTTTTCTGGTTTTACTAACCTAAGATAAAATATACTTTTGTACAAATATAAACGTGTTTGTTTTTATTCACAGATTGTGGGGAAACTGCCTGGAAATGGTTTGACTTCAGTGTCAGAGATCCAGGACAAAAGTACCTTAAAGCGGATCTTTGATCCAGTTGCCTCTGTGCTGCCTGGTGGAAGAAAGTGGAACTTTATTGAATCCGGACATTAGACTTAAAACTGCCATTCTTGACAGTTTAGCTGAAGGGATTGTTCAGTACAAAGTATACCCCCCTAAGACAGTGAGTTTGCAGAGGTTGCTGAAGCCCTGGTATCATCCCATCCATGTTTGAAAGAACCAGGCTCTGCCACTGGATATGGTGGCTGGAAGATGAGCCTTAAGTACAAACTTGCTAATTACAGAAGGAAGCTCAAGAGGCTTGGATGCCCAGAGGTTGAATTGAATTCCCTCACAAATGAACCTACAGACAAATGCAGTCCTGCTTATGGTGTGAAGAAGCCCAGAAAGGCTGAAGTAAACTACTGTCCCACCTACCCCTCTGGTGAATCTGCAGAGATGCTTGAAAAGATAAGAGAGACCCTTCTTTTAGAAGTAAGGAAAAGGAACAATGAGGGCACTTTGCACACAGAAGACAAGAAGTTATTCGTGATGCACCCCGATCGCTGATTTCAAAACCAGGTGGCCGAGTCTCTTCTGTGTACGTGAGGTAGGTGCATATCTACTTTAGTTAGAACATGTTTTCATGTCTTCATTTTATAAGAACAGTATTTCATATAAGGCAAACAGAACTTGTGAGGGCTGAGAGGGCTGCCAATGTCAGCTCGTTACCTGTATNGAGGGCACTTTGCACACAGAAGACAAGAAGTTATTCGTGATGCACCCCGATCGCTGATTTCAAAACCAGGTGGCCGAGTCTCTTCTGTGTACGTGAGGTAGGTGCATATCTACTTTAGTTAGAACATGTTTTCATGTCTTCATTTTATAAGAACAGTATTTCATATAAGGCAAACAGAACTTGTGAGGGCTGAGAGGGCTGCCAATGTCAGCTCGTTACCTGTATAAGATCCACCTGGGAGCTAGAGATCTTGCTGACGGATAGGGGATCAAATACTTATTTCCTTCATGGAAATGCTAATTCATTTATAACTCTTTTTGAAACGCATTTTTCTGGATTTGTTTTGTCATTGTTGTCTCAGTGTTCAAATAAAGCTACCATTGAAATTATAGACTGATCATTTCTTTGTTAGTGGGCAAACTTACAAAATCAGCTGGGGTTCAAATAGTTTTTGCCCTCACTGTATGTTTTGTTGGAAGGCACAATTAATTCATGTAGTGGTAGTTGTAGCTACTCTATTAAATGAAGTAGCGTCTAATCAAATCATACTAGTTTAAATAGCCCAAGAAAATTAAGTCAGATATTACTACGGTGAATATGTTACCTTTACGCTTACAGATCTGCTTGGACTGAACAATAATAATTAGGTAACAGTAACTCCGTGATATCATATTGAGTGAACATATTTACATCTAGGTCGCTCAACAACAGTTTCCCGCTAAATGAATGTATTTCATTTAGCGGGAAATTATTTTATTACGTTCAGAGAACAAGTTATTTTTTTCAGTGTAGGGTAATGCCAGTGGAGTATATGTTACAGTATACTTAATAGCATTGATGGTGCAGCTTATTCTGTGGAAGTGGACTCCATCCGTCTCATT
Organism: Oostethus manadensis; assembly: GCA_024372805.1. Taxonomy (NCBI): domain Eukaryota; kingdom Metazoa; phylum Chordata; class Actinopteri; order Syngnathiformes; family Syngnathidae; genus Oostethus; species Oostethus manadensis. The sequence continues at coordinate 115,259 of QODF01000181.1, forward strand.
CGAGTGCTAGAAGCATCTTTTAGAGGCTGAAGAGCTGCAGGAATGGAGCGGCAGCGGAGGCACTCACGCGGCATGAAATCCAACCGGCATGGCAGTTCAAAGTGCAAGGGGGGTGTGGGGGTCATGGAAGTAGCAAGATGACAGGAGCGTAAACATTTTAGTACCCGCTCTGCGGGCTCTTCATGTTCTGGACGCTGAGACTATCAAAAGCATCCTTTTGAGCGTCCGCTCTTGGCAGAGGGCACATGCACTGACAGGCATCTTCTGGGGCTGCCATCTTGTTGGGAGTGTTTTAGCGAGTACAGCTCCCGGGCGGGCTTCTCGCTTGGAGAAAGTCCCGTATTGTATTTCTTTCCTGTACCAGCGCACCTTTCCTGTGGCAGTTGACGTGTCAAACGACGATGACCCGCCGTTTCCTGCGAGTCGCATGGAGACGAGACCTCGCCACAAGCCCCGAGGGCCTTTCGGGCCGGCCACCGAGACATGGACACCCCTATCCCAGTCATCAAGCCACCTGGCCTTTTCCATTCTGTAGCTTTCTTCTTCTACATCATAATGGGTTGTTAGTGAATCTTCCATCCATATTCACCTCCTCCGTGCTTCCTTCGAGCCACACTTCCTTTCCTCTTTGCTTCGCTCCCCCCTCCCCCACTCGGCAACCCCCACCCCCGGTTCAGGTCAGGAGTGGTTCTGTCAGACATTTCCCGTGCAAGCCGCTGATCCAGACCACACCTTGTGAGGGGATTTCTCCTTCAATCAAGTTCAAAAAAAGCCCCCTTCAAGCAACAGAGTTAAAAAAAACAAAAAAAAAGACACTGCACTAAAAACCACCCCGGCATGCAAACAGGAGTTCAGAACAGCCAGTTTTATTGCATTTGCCATTTATTAGTAACAATTTTACACTTCTTGAGTTGTTAAAATGTTCACTCAAACATGGCCTGTACAGTTAATCCGGCTTATATGATAGGGACAGTCTGACACCGGAACAGATCATTTAGGTTTGCACTTTATTTTGCCATTCCTAACTTTTCATACGTTTGAAGAATACAATAGTCAGAGGACACCTATAAAAGAGCGGGATTATTATTAGGTGGTGACAGTTTGACCCTGGAACAGACAATTTCAAGTTCCATTCTATTTGCACACAATACTGTCAAATACACTTTTGACAGAAAAAATACAAATGGGTAGGTTTTTTTCTACCATCCTATAGGGATTATTAAATACCAGTGACCACTGGTGGCAACAGTTTCACTTTTCGGCATATTTGGCCATAATACGAACATTCCCGGAGAACCTTTCACGGGAATAATGAATACAAAATTGACAGGAACCATAGAAAATCTGTTTTTTTGCATTTTTATTATCCACTAGGGTTGATTCATCATCAGTGACCACAAGTGGCGATGGATTGACTCAAGACACTTTCCATAGGATTAAGAAATTAGTACAAATTTGTGGTTATGAATGACTGGCGATCACAGGGAGCGACAGTTTCACCCTGGGACAGATTCTTTCCCATTTCCTGTACTTATGTTTCCTTTATTTCATAGCATTAATCATTACAAATTTGACAGAAAATACAAATGTGTGCTTTCTGTGGCCAGTTTGACCCTGGAACGAATTATGTCAAGTTCCGCTGTATTTTTCCATCATTTGACAACAGTTAGATTGCACTGTCCATTGGTTTAATGATTCAAAATTTGACAGGACACGAGCAAATTTTTCATAATTACAGGTGGTCATAGGTGGCAGCAGTTTAACCCTGCAACGGATTATTTTTCATTGTCATGAATTCCAACAACAAACAAAGCCATGGCCAGCTAGCATCCATAATCATTTGGAAAAAATTGGATTTTCTGATCGGGTCAGAAAGATTAACATTGTGCTGTGGTGCTACATAAGGAAACTATTGGTCCCTGGAGAAAGCAAGAACGTGGCAGGGGTTAAAGACGTGCTGCTCAGCATTTAAAAGATTTTCCTCATAACAACCTGAACACCCCCCCCCCTCCGCCAGAAAAGTCCCGTTTTTGCTCTATGACAGGTTTGAATGGGCTTCTCTTCCCTTGGAGGTCATGCGCGCACGCGCACGCGCACGCACGTGAACTCCGTGACACAAACACGTCTCATCAGCGCTTCTTCTCAGACGTTGTCCCGTCCGGGGGTCGAGCGGGCAGGAAGAGAGCAGAGAGAAAAGGAGGAAGCAGAGGCTGCAGGTAGCGACATTTAAAGCTGACCTCCCGCTCGACCCTCCATCAGTCTTGACAGAACCGACCGGCCGGACGAAGCACAGCAGACGTGCAAAAACAGACACATAAAACCAAAGTTGTGTTCATAAATGTTTTCTTTATTATTATTTAACCATGTTCACGCGTCACATTTACAAGAAGAGAGAAGAACACAGTCTTCCTTTCATCATCACGATGATGAAGGTAGGGAGGGCGTGAGTTCTGTGCAAAAACAACAAACGTGACAAAGTGCTGACATCAGCACACTTCACGCTTCTGGCTGCTTCTGCACAGAACCAGCATGTTCCCATTCTCACCAGGGCCAAAAGAACAACTTGCTGCCGTACTTGGAGGGCTCCAACTTCCCCTCGATGGTGGGGTTGGGCTCGGGGCGCGGCCGGGAGTGGTAGGGGTTTTCAGGCAGGGGCCGCGAGGTCGTCACCTTTGTCACCTACCAAAACAAAATAACCATTAAAACAAGGAAATATTGATTAGACCAAACAAATGACTCCAATTAATTAACCACCCAGTGTCCGGACTACAAAAGTGAGTAACTTTAACAGTTGTGGCTGTGGGCAACCTCCTCCGCGTTTGCACTTTTAGCTAGGTCTGCGTGCGCTTTCAAATAACACAGCTGTTGGTGGTTACATCACCGGTGATGTTGCTGGTGCCTTGCTCATAAATAACCTTTCCACTTTCTCGTGCACTCCAAATAATTAAAAATATTAAAATATGAGAACTTGTTAGATTTAGAAGTTTTGAAAGCCTTTCGCTAATAAATAACCGTTTGCTTCTCAAGTAAATGAATAGCACCGGTCTTCCAAATCTCCTGTGTGGCTAACATGCTAACCACTCGACCACCATGGGGATTTATGGTTATTTTAGGCAAGGTATTATTATTGTTATACCTGCAGATGGTTTTGTTCTTGGCCGAGGAAAAGAATGGAAAGAATGGAAGAAAGACCGGGTGAAAAATTGCAAGACTGTACATTTTGCACTGTTTGGTCTTAAGAAGGTTTTTAATTGAGCTTCAAAACGCAAAAAGAAGAAATGGGAGTGAAACAAATAAATTGTTAAATAAGCAATTAAATCCCAAGAAGCATTCAAAAGAAATAAGCTGTTTTAGTTTAAGATCACAGCCTTTAAAAGGAAAAATGTTGGCAAAGATGTGGATTGAATGAGATTTAGTGTCAGGTATTCACACTGTAATCTGGCAGTGTGTCATTGCCGCTAAATTGGACGCAGTCAAACCTCATTTAAAATTCCCTAAAAGATCCGGAGGGTTGTGGAACAAAATAAGTGAATTGATAGTCCCAAGTACAAAACGCAGGATGGTCCAAAAGAGTGAGCTTATTCCTCTGGAAGAAGTCCTCTAAAGTGCAGTGAGGGCCTTCAGTCATGATGGATGCCCCTGCAACATCTCCACACAGCCGGCTGCCGTTTGACGCCCCTGCACAACCTGAAGCGCCATTGTACCATTGAAGGATCATGGTGGTGTCGCACGGAAAACATATAAGGTGGGATCTCCTTCACAAGCCAGTAACGTTGGAAGCCATCAGGACCATCAAGGGAGAGTAAAACTTTCTTCCACCTTTCAATGTCCCACATTTAGTGCTCTCCTGCAAATTCCAAACACCCAATTTGTGGGGTGGAACGAGACAAGGACTTTAAAGAGCTTTTTTGTTCTAAAAAGGCTTCTCTGGCGGACGGCATCTGATGATTATTTATTTTTATTTTATTTTATTTATTATTATTTATTTATTTCCAGCCGGTCACTAAAGCAGGTGCTAGCTGATGAGCTCTTTCCCTCATTTTGAAGGAGGTGTTGATCATTAAAATCACCTGCTGTAGTGACCGGATGGAAGGAAACACTGCAGGGGCTCGGCCCTCCATGGCACGAGTTTGACAACCCTGCTCTACTTAAAACCTTCTTTAAGATCCTACAGTGCAAAACCTATATTCTTGCCATTTTTAAACTGGTCTTACAATTTTGTTTATGTGTGTTATATATATTTAAAATGTTATATTATATAAAAATCATATTGAAAATGACAGTGCTTCATTTCCATTCAGAAAAAAAAAACAAAAAATCCCAATTTTTGAAGACAAGCAAACAAAAATCCAAACCTAAATCCTCCTACTTTGGAGGCAAACATGAACTGCAGTGTTAAAAATCTAACAATTAAATTAAAATTAAGAATAATTAATAGTATATTTTTGAAAAATACATTATTATAGGACAGATATTAATGTGCAGTAAATTGCTGCAAGGGCTTTTTATGTACTGTATAGCAAGAATAAACAGTAAATTGCAAATGACCCATATGTTATACATTTTATTGATGGCACTTTGTAAATTGGACATTGTGGTGTACGCATTTTTATAAATAATACTAGATGCATAGGTACAGTTTTGATGCGATTTATGCATTTGAAAGGATGGATAAGATGTGTTGTGAATATATAAACTGTGCTTTATCATACATGTTATTCTTTTGCAATATGATATTTTGTATTGCATATGCTATCTCTCAGAGGTTCTGTTCATGAGTGTATGTCTATTGTTTTTGTCTGGCGCGGCCATCAATTCTTTGTCAAAGATGTGAAGAGCACGCTGCCATAAATTCATTTTAAATGAGTAAATACATGCAAAGGGAGCACATTGAAAAAAGGTAAGAATGCATAGAACAATAGATGATAACTGACATGATTAAACAAATATTTGTCAAGGCACCAAAAAAGGTAAGACGGAGTGAGTAAAAACAGAATAGATTACTTGAAGCAGTGTCAAACGTGTCACAGCACAGACACAAAGACTGAAAACATAACATCATCACGCCTATGAACATAATTAGCGTTCCCGTGATATGAAACTGAGGCGGTGGCATCCTGGTAATTGCCATTCAGACGCTTTTTTCCACATCTATTCTGCATAATTTTTGCAATCAGCGCCTCTTCATCAACAAGAACAGCGCCAGTCAAAGCAAACGGCTCGCCCTTTGCAGATTCTGAACAAACGACTCACCTTTGACAGGAATCCCAGGTCAGGTCTCACCCAGCCTAGCTTATCCAGGACGCAGCTGTCGAAGGCGTGCTGCTGCTTGCGGCAATGACGCAGCTCCGCTAAATTTGAATAGTCCAGACAGGTCCAGTACTCTGTGAACGACTCGGCGCAGTTTCCCTTGATTTGCCTAGTAGCCACAATTGGGGGGAAGGGGTTACCTTGTGGTTACCTGTATCTCCACTAGAGATGTTTTATCTGCAAACTACAACCACGATGATGGAGTTGGAGCTGTTTGGGTGTTGGGGTGTCTACGGGTACGTTGTACGTCTCAGATAAGGCATCCAAACTGGTGCGTCGGTACCTGAAAAAGTTGAGCGCGCACTCGTTGACTTTCCTCCCTTCTTCCAGACACTTGCGGGGGTCCTTTTCCTCCCAGCGACACAGCATGAACTCCTTGTTGGGCTTGTCGCACTGGGAGCCAAAGTGGTGAGCGGCGGCTTTCAGCACCGCAGAGGAAACGTTGATCTGGACACAAACCCAACGCATCATTAGGTACACTGGCACAATAAGACACATGCAGTAACGCTCATATACCATTGATTAGCACTACTTCCACCTTCAACATCCATTTCCATCTAAAAGTGAACGGTAAATTCGCAAATGTTACATTTCTAGTCCACGTCGGCAACCATAACGTCATTTCTGAAAAATCGGAGTACTAGCACCTAGCTACACAAAAGTCACTCCTAAATGACTTCCTAACTTCCATTCAGGGAGCGTGAATGGAAGCTGGCGGACGCGGAGCTAAGAGTAGCTTACGCCAACTTTCCCAGTGTTAATCGTCATTCCAACATATATAGTTTATAGTAAATGGATGGATGAATAGTTCTGGAAGGGGCGGTTTCGTGTTTGTAATGAGATTCCGCCACGATTGAGCCATCCGCCGGGGGTATAATTCCAAACTTGAACGTTCAGTCTCCTCACCATGACATCATTTCATTCACATCTTATTAACCTTTTAACAGTAAATTCCGTCTTTTTGGCCAGGTCTGCGATTCCGCTAGCATGGAAATCAAAGGGCCCTACTTGCAGAACATGGTGATGAAAATTGGTCACCTTCGCAACGCAGAATTATAAACAAAAATGACTCTGCAGGTGCTTATCCTTCAATTATTGTTTCATATCGGCTTAATAACGAGCGTAAAGGTAGGACCTGTATTCTTTTTTTCTTTTTTTTACTGTGTAGCGACGGTAGTATTCCCCTTGCAGAATGGTATTCTTTTTGAAAATGTGTGTGTGTGTGTGTGGCTGGGATAGGCTCCAGCATACCCGCGACCCTAATGTGAATAAGCTGTAGAGAAATATGACGGATGGATATATTTATATACATATTTATTTTGTACTGTTATTTTTGCTCAGCGCCCTCATAGTAATAAAAATAAGTACGGTAGCAGACCGTAAATGAGCTATAGAGGTCTAGCTGCGGCTCCGGTTAGCCTAAGAGCGAACTAGCTAGCTAGCCGTCCCCTGTAATTGTCCATTGACATTTAAACTCACCTCATCCACAATCAGCTCCTGCGAAGTGGGAACCTCCAGCGTCGAGGCCATGGCTGCATGTGTGTGTAATAAAGCACACACGCACAGACGGCGAAAAAGACGCGACGCCTGTTGAACTTTGAAGGTCTTCTCGTCGAACAGCGACGAGGCGCAGGAGAAGGTCAGCTAGCTCGCTAGCTTGCCTCTGTTAGCTGTCAACTAGGAGGCGCGCGTCGATGACGTCAGAAGCGAGCGACCCCAGACAACAAAGCCCGCATGCGCACTAGTTGGCGGGGTAAAGTATGACTTTGTAAAGTCTCTCTGTAACTTTGAGAACCTTTTTGGATATGATGTGATGTTATGATTTTCTAGCACACAAGGCGACTAAATGTTGTTGGCTACCTTGTTGCCATGGTAACTGTACACAATGTCCCCCGGTTAAAGGCACAATACAAACATTGGAGCAACTGTGAGTGCTTAGCTCGCCAAAGGATCAAGGGAGGAAAAGCAAACGGGAAATTCACTTTTGGGAAAACTGCAACTAAAGTTTAAAAAAAAAAAATGGAGCTGACCGGAAGCAGTTATGAGGGGCCGACGTTAAATAGCAGGTGAGTGAAAGGCATTTAATGAAGCCCCTTATTTAGACAATACAAGGCTAATATAGCATTCATAAAAGAGTGACATCATTTATGTTCCTTTGTCAGGATGGAAGGAGAAGGGGAGTACACCTTCCCCTCGGAGACCAAGTACGTCGGGCAGATGAAAGACGGGATGTTCCACGGGATGGGGGTGCTCCACTTTCTGAATGGAAGCAAATACGAGGCCACCTGGGAAAATGGCATCGCTACAGAGGTGTGTGTGTGTGTGTGTGTGTGTGTGTGAGACATGTTTCAGCATCACATCTGGTCCCCGTTATAGCAATCACGCACCATCCTAGCAATTATTAGGGTCCTCTCCAGCCTTTTCCTCGGCGAAGATGTACCTCCATCACTGCAATTATGCTCATCAATTCAGCCGAGGGTCATTTCACGTGATGGCAACTATGACCTATGACTAAACTTGGCCAAAACCTGCCTGAGCCTTGCATGGATCTAATGATATCATTCTGTGTTCTGACCAATGATCAGTTAATGAATGGTTATTTGTTACTAGGAAGATTTCATATGGTGTGGAATCCCATGAAACAAATACAAAGGGTGTCAGCTGGGGATGCACAAAGTCCATTTGTCACTTTCTAAAAGTGATGGGCTTATTGATGACGTGATATTGATACACTGATACACATTGAGTCAAATGAGTATTTACTAAGATGAAGAAAAATGAGCCTGTTGTGCTGTGTTATTGGGATAAAAATATCAAAAAAAAAAGTTATCTATTGGCATTATGAAAAAAATGCCAAAAAGGTAATTGGTATCGGTGTTTTTTTAGATGCAAAAAAAGGTCATTGTTATTTAAAAAAAGGCTAAAGTAGTACAGTAGTTGGATTTGGTATAAAAATGACCAAAAGGGTAACGGTATTAGTATAAAAATGCCAAAAACATCATTGGTATCAGGGGAAAATGCCAAAAAAAAGGTTATTGATATTTTAAAAAGTGCTAAAAGAGTACTTCGTATTGGTATCAGCAAAAAAATTGCCTAAAATGTAATGGGTATTGTTTTTTGGAAAGAATATGCCAAAACAACTGGTATTTATTTTAAAAAATACCAAAAATGGCAACTGGTATTGGTTATTGAAATAAAATGCCCAAAAAGGCAACTGTATCAGTTTTGGGAAATCAGTATTGGTATTGGTATTTAAAAAAAATGTGAAATAATATGATAATAATAATAATAATTGGTGTCAGTATAAAAATCACAAAATGGTAATTGTGTCAGTTTTGGAAAAAAATGCCAAAAAGATCATTGGTATTGGTATAAAAATGCCAAAAGAGTAATCAGTATTAGTATTGGTATTTAAAAAAATGGTAAATATGGTAATTTGTGTCGTTATAAAAATGACAAAAATGTAATCATACTAGTATTGAAAAAAAAAAGCCAAAACGATCAATGCTATCGTGGGAAAATGCCAAAAAAATACTTAATTCAAATTTGTATTCAAAAAAGGTAATCAGTATTGGTATTGGTATTTTAAAAACTACCGAAAAGATCATTAGTATTGGTATAAGAATGCTAAAAAAGGTAATCATAATAGTACTGGAAAAAAATGCCAAAAAGATCGTTGGTATCGGGAAAATCCCCCCCAAAACGGTCATCAATATTGGTATCTAAAGAAATACTAAAAGAGTCATTTGTTTTGGTATTCATAAAATGCCAAAAGGGTAATTGATAGAATGGAAATTGGGTAAAAAAGTGTTAATCTGTATTGGCATCGGGAAAAATGCCCAAAAAAGTAATCATATTGGTATAAGGAAGAACAACAAAAAAGTAAATGGTACTGAAAATAAACACCAAAAAGGTAACCATTATGTAAAAAAATGTCAAAAATGTCATCAGTTATGGTCTTGAAAAAGATGCCATTGAAAAATCTAAAAAAGTAATTGTATTGTTATGAAGGAAAACGGCCAAAAAAGTCCCTGGTATCAGCTTTGTGACCATTTGTTATGAAAAATACAGGATGATCACGTGTTTTATTGGCACCAAAAATCAGATATCACTGCTCTCAAGTGGCCTGTGGCACATTCTGTAAGTAAAGTGAAGCTCATCCTAATTTCACACGAAAACAAATGATTTGCTTTGTCGCCTAAAAAACAAAGAGAGCCGCTTTTGTCTTGATTGATATTTATATATGTTTAGCATATGCTATAATATGAGCATATGAGTTATGGTATACCTCTGGGGGTGTCCAAAGTGCGGCTCGGGGGCCATTTGTGGCACGTGGCTGTGTTTATATTGGACACGTTTTAAAAATACCATTTATCAAGAAAACTAATAAAAACAAACAAAAAAATGAAAAATTATCAGGAGGTTTACACCAATAAGAGATCATTAAGAGAAATAAGTGGTAAGCTAACAAATGAGTTAGGAGGAAAAAGGGAAAAATACATTATTTGTAACGCCATGAGATTTAGATCTCTGCCGCAAGTTAAAAAATGGGCCTTCATCTTGGCTGCCCAAAACAGCAGCTGTAGTGTTCTTGAATATTTCTTGTTTACCGAAGAGAAGAGTGATTTTCTGTCCCGTCCAAAGGGATCATTCACCTTTGCAGACGGTCTGCGGTTCCAGGAGCAGGACTGGGATTACTGCGTCGGCCAGGACAGGCGCTTCTACACGGAGAGATGCCACGGACTCAGACCCGCAGGTTGCTCTCAAGAGACGTCCGACCTCACCAAGGTTCACACGATGTCATTTTGCTGATCGCAGGTGAGTCCCAGCTCACCGACCTGCACCCTCCGCGCGTGGTGCCTGACGGCTGCTACGACTGCGGCGACGGGTTCTACGAGCCCGCAACAAGAACCGTGACCTCCTACGACGGCGGTTTCCTCCGAACGGCCGGTGAGATTTGAAATGATGCTAATGAGGTTGGGACATGGACCTGCATTTTTTAAAATGATTTTCTTTCAACAATTTTTCGACATTTCCCTTAATAATGATACATTTGGACCAGGGGGGTCCAAACTCTTTCAGCGAGGGCCACATTTAGATTTCAAAAAAAAGAATGAAATTGAATATGTTGAGCACTTTTAAGTATTTGGTTGGTTGGACACCTACATAACAAAATATGTAATGTTTGAGCGTTTATTTTTTCAGTTTAAAAAATATTTATATTTACTGGAAAATAATCGAAATTAATATTAAGTGATTTATGACCCTACTATGATTAAAATATTTTATTATTACTTTAGTGTGGAAATGATTACATTTATATTTCATAAAAATTAGGTAAATGAATATATTGAACACTTTTTAACAACTGTTATGACACTTTTATAATAAAATATTTAATATTCGATCATGTATTGTTGTTTAAGTCAGAAAATATTGATATTTTATAGAAAATAATGCAAATTAATACATTTATTGACATTTTTAAGTGTTGCTCAAGAAAGACATTTTTTATGACCCTAATATGATTTAAATATACATGTATATTTTATTATTTTTTTAGTTGAGAAATTACAAATTACAAATATTTTTAACAGACAATAATGAAAATGAATATATGTTGGGAACCTTCCCACCTAACAGTGAGTACAACTAAAAGTTATTACTTTAATAATTAGTAATTAGTCTCTGAATTGAATGGATTAAAGTTTTATATTTGGAATGTTATTCTAACACTGTGATTGTGTTTTACTTCAAAATGTCAGCAAAAAAACGTCAAAAATTGAATTGTAATTATTTAATTGTAATATTGGGACTTTATTCTCACAATATTTTAACTTCATTGCCATATAATTTTTTCCTCAACCTAATATTCCAAAAATTACAACTTGAAATTGTTTTGTTTGTTTCTCAAAATATAACGACATTTCAAAAAAATTAAAAATGAACTCTTAAGGGTGTACCCCGCCTCTCGCCCAAAGCCAGCTGGGATAGGCTCCAGCATACCCGCGACCCTAATGAAGATAAGCGGCATAGAAAATAAATGAATGAATGAAGCTACAAAAATGACATTTTTACTCACAAAAAGTTTATTCTCGTAAAATTGTGAGTTTTTTTTCTCCTTATACTTTGACTTTCTACTCGTAAAATTACAGCAATTTTTCAGTTTCTGCTTTTTCTTTTAATTTTCCATTTTTTCAACTTTTCTGACTGTAATATTAAGACTTTTTTCTCCTAATATTTTGACTTTATTTTTTAAAATTACCGCTGATTTTTCAATTTTTTCCGGTCTCTTAAAGTTTTTTGTTAAATTGTATTTTTAGAATGTGCGGTCATCAAAAGAGCCACAACTGGCTCCCGAGCCCTAGCTTCCCTACTCCTGTGTAATTGGTTTTGAAATGTAGGTCAAGAAAAGACAACTTTATGACACGTCTCTACTAAAATATTTAAATTTGATCATGTATTATTGTTGAAGTTGTGAAAATACTGCAATAATAGAAAGTGATGGTCAAGGAAAGCAGATTTCATGACCCCGCTGCGATTAAACTATGTTGTTATTTATTATTACTGTAGTTGGGAAATGATTATGTTCACATTTAATAGAAAATAATGAAAAGCAAATTTGATGACACTTCCATACTAAGAAAGGGAAGCCATGAGGCAATAAATCCCGTCTTCACACACGCGCTGACAAATGCCCCCTGCACTTCCTTGGCTTGGAAAACAAATCCCTACAGGATACACCAGCATTCTTCTGCAAAGAGCTACACCAGCACAAAAACAAAGGACACACACACACACACACACTTGCATATGAAGAGCACTGCAATCAGAGGAACACTTTTCCTAAATCTTCTTGGTCTCTCTCAGGGTGCAAACCAAACAAGTCAATAAAAAGACCAATGGGAGTTCCACAGGGTTCCATCTTAAGTCCCCTGTCAGTGCATACAGAAACCATCTAAAGCGGGGGTGTTGAAAAGATGAAAAGATGCATTTCCCACTTTGGTTTTGTAAAGCAACGCGTGTAGATGGGCTAAGAAGTGAATTTTTTACTTTGTTAATGTTTCTTTTCTATTAAATATAAATATAATACAATCATTCCCAACTAAATTAGTTATTCATGATCAAAAAAATTGTTTTCCTTGACCAGCACTTAAAAATTTTTCCAATATTTATTTGTATTTCTTTCTACTGAATATAAATGTAATCATTTCTTAACTAAAATAATAATAACTAATAAAATATGAACTATTTTAATCACAGAGGGGTTGTTAAACTTGATGTTTTTAACCGACTCTTACAAATGTTGTATATTTAAAATATATTTCTTAACTAAAATAATAATAACTAATAAAATATGAACTATTTTAATCACAGAGGGGTTGTTAAACTTGATGTTTTTAACCGACTCTTACAAATGTTGTATATTTAAAATATATTTCTTAACTAAAATAATAATAATAAAACATGAAAGAATTCATAGGGAAATATTTCCCTAGCTTAAATAATAACACATGATAAAATATTTGATATTTTCTTATGGAAGTTTCCATTCATTGTTATTATTTTCTATGCAATATAAATTAAACTCATCCATTCATTCATTTTCTATACTGCTTATTCTCATTAGGGTCGCGGGATAAATTAGGGCTAGTAGTAAATAATAAAATATTTTAATCATAAATAATCACACGTAAAAATCTTCACTATATTCATTTGAATGATTTTTTATTAAACAAATATGTAATAGGTTCCTAACTAAAATAATAAAATGGATCAAATTTAAAAAGATGACATAAAAAATCGGATTCACGAAAAAAGAAATCAAAGAGTAATGAAAGTGCTACGGCGTGCAGCGAGCCGCGGGATGCTAACAATAACAAAAAGGCATCAGCAGCACTGAATAGTCAATTTGTCCAATCGAGATAAGCTTCACAATTAGGAGCAAATAACTTCTCACAGCCACTTCACACACAACACCTTTCAAAGAAATAAAGTGTGGGGTGGGCAGAGGGGGCGCCTTTTTATTTTTTTGTTATGATTTTTGTCCGGGTAATGCCGCGTTTTGTCTTGCCAGCGTTGAAATGCGGAGCTAATTGCAGGGAAGTCAGCCTTCTCTTCAGGAGCGCGCCCAGCTGCACGCACTTGAGCGGCCCCCGGCGGCCTCCACCCCCAGGTTGGAGCGCGCCGCGCGGGGGCCCCTCCATTGTGACGCGGGCGGGGTGGCGGGAGCGTGCAGGTCCGCCGCTGTCCGACGTGTGATTGCGTGTAATTTGGCAGCAATGGGCGTGGACGCTAACAGCCACTTCACACGCTAAACTCCAGGCAATCTTTTCTCCTTTCCTACCTGCTCTGGTCAGGGAGGGGGGTCGGGGGGCGGCTGGGGTGGGGGGGTGGGGGGGCGCAATTGAACTTATCAGCAGCTGCAAACATTTTCAAAGGTAATTATCATGGCCTCCGTGTAGCGCGTCACCGGGTCAAGAGGTTTTTCTGTTAGCCTCACCAACCCCCCCGTCCCTCCTGCCCCCCAAAAACATGCATTAATGAGGATTGGATTGACCCCCGCCTGCTACGCGGCGTGTTACTTTGTTGCCTTTTAACGTAAACACCTTGGTCCAAACGCTAACTAATACGTTGACTACAATGGCTGTCAGCAAGAGCACCTTTGCACAAAATGCTAACCACGTTGTTGCTAATACTGGCTAGCTATTGTTATTAGCTCCCTCCATGGCGCCTGCAAAGGCCAGCTAATGCATGCTAACCATGTTTTTTGGTAACATGATATATATATTTTTTTTATTACATATTTTTGTTTATGAAGTTGACTATGAAGGACTATTGCGCAACACAGAAAAAGCGTTTTTAAAGNGGGGGGGGGGGGGGGGGGGGGCGTTTGGGTCAGCAGAGGTGTTTGTGTTGGCGCCGGGATGTTTGTTGACAGCGCCAAGCTTTTGGACGGGAAGTGCTTAGCCCAGAAACAGGAAGTGTGCACCCAACAGCACCAGCCAGCGGAGTCCACATTTCTACTGCAGTTTGAGTCCATTCTCTTTTACAGTACAAATATTTCATATTTCATACGCTGGAAGTGTCGCTTGAGGAAAGCTCATTTCTACGACCTCTTTATGCGTCATTTTGTGTAATTTTTCAAATATATGTTATGATTTTTACTCCATTTCGTTCCATTTTCTTCCGCTTATCCGGGTTCGTGTTGTAGAGGCAGTAGGAAAGTCCAAACTCCAAAAAAAAACCCTCCAAATTAAGAGATTGTATTTCATTTATAGTATTTATTAAGACAATGTGTATGAGTAAGTAATATGAGTAATTCATTTACAATTTTGCAATGATGTGTATTTTATTTGAAATAAATTGTGGAAAACATATATAATAAAAATACAACTATATTATTTCATTGAAGAAAGTCGTGTATTTTAAAATGATCATTTTAGTGTCATTTATTGTTATTATTAATTAGTCTTGTATTATATCTCAGTGAAGAAATGGCCACATTTTCAGTAAGTGCATCATTTTTATTTGATTTTTGGACTTTTTTACATGCTTTTTATTATACTTACAATAATGTTATATATTATATTAATTCTTTCATTTTGCTATACCGCTTATCCTCATTGGCGTTGTATTTTTAAAATGAATCATTTCAAAAATATGTTTATTTTAAAAAATGAAAACAAAAAATTCTTGTTCATAATTATTATTATTATTGTATTATGACTCCCATGTTTATTAAATACAAAACTCATTATTTTTGTTGTATTTTTTATTTTTTAATATGTATTATAATGCTATATTATATATGTATTTATTTATAGTCTTTATTCATATTGTTTCTTGTTTTAATAATAATGATTTTACAATTTTACAATTATATATATGTACATATTCATATGTAAGTCTTCATTATTTTTTTATATACATTTTTTGTTAGAATTTAAAAACGGTCTTTTGTTTCAAATGAATAGAAAATATATATTACAAATAAAAATGAATCCAACGTGAACATGCAAAATGGGCGCACATCAATGTGATTCTTCCGCTCTTTATTCTTCCACCACCAGATGACTCGGAGCACGAGTGGATCGTGCGCTGCTGTCGAAGGGCGGAGGCTTTTGTTCCGGAAGACGTCTGCCATTCCCAAGTAGAGTCACAAGAAACGTTCCCTTCTTAGTGTTCATTTTACAAACAATTGTGTAGCTGAACAGGCATTTTGTCTCCTTAAAAGCCGGGAAAGTAGGATTCCTTATTTAGAATATTATAAATAATAATAATTTGGTGATTAGAGTAGAGAAAACCTGTTTTTTTTAGCATCATTAGAGCATTCTGAACATGAAATAACACCCCTGTAGTCACACTCCTATTACACCAATATAGCAGACATAATAAAAAAAGACATAATAAGAAAAGACAAAAGTCATAATATAGACTCACACATGTTAGCATTGGGAGAGTTCCTTGTCTTTTTAAACTTCCTGTTCTGTGCAGTACTTCCTGCAGTGGCTGTTGTCTCAACATTACTGACACCTGGTGGCCGGTGTGGAGTACTACATATCAATGCGTCCTCTTAATGCCTTATATTTGTATTTTACTTCATTTAGTAAACATAAACAAATAACGTAAAATATTCTTAAATATACAATAATAATGATCATATGCTGTATTCAACCACAAAACATCATTTAATAATTGGAATTGGAATGTCTAATTGGAATTTCACAGTAGAATCACGGCTCTGTATGTCATATATATATAAAATATGATTTAATAAATGTAATTGTTAAAAAAACATATTGAAAAACAATATATTATTTATGTCTTGCATTATTTCATGTAACAATTTAGCCAGATTTTTCCTAGTTATCCTCGTGGACGTAAAAAGGGACACAAAAATCCTCATAATTTACAAGCATGATTTTTCGTCAAATCACTGCTCTGCATTGAATATAAAATATGTATTAGAAATAAATTTCTCTTGACTTTTAACACCTAAATGTTATGGATTTATATTATATATAATTGATTATATTTTTATATTGTTATTGTATTCTATAATATTTAGAGGTTTGCTATTATTGATTGTAAAACATGCTTTTTGGGTTTTTTTATGTTTTCTATTTCATTTAAGGCTTTTTTCACATCCAAAAAGGCGAACCTTGTAAATGTAAATCCAACTTTTCCAAAAAAAAAGGCCCAGAAAAATCGTCACATTCTCTTTTTTTTTATTGCATTTATGACACAAAACATTGATGATGCACAAATTAAGGTTTTCATTTTTTCGTTTCATCGCACGACGGAGTGTCAGGGCCACGTTGAAAAACAATAATCTGAGATTTTGAGAATAAAGTCGTAAATTTATGAGAAAATAAAGGAATGTGATTTTATTTTCGTAAAAGTACAATTTATTTTCTTTTTGACTTCATTCTCCTAAATTTCTTCTTTTATAATTATGGATTTATTCTCATAAATGTAGAACTTTTTTCATGTACATTTATGACCTTTTCTTGTAAATTTATGACCGTGGTCTCGTAATTGTAGAACTTTTTTCTTGTACATTTGCAACTTTAGTCTCAGGAATTTGACTATATTCTAGTCAACTTGCTTTTGATTTTTTCCTCATGCATTTATGGCTTTATTTTTGTAAATTTAGTTTATTTTCGTAGGTTTATTACCTTACTTTTGAACTTTTACGACTTAATTCTTGTACATTTGCAACTTTATTCTAGTAAATGTACAACTTTTTCCTCATGCATTCTTGGCTTTATTTTCTTAAATTCAGTTTATTTTTGTAGGAACTTTTACTGCATAATTCTCGTACATGTGCACTTTTTCCTCATATATTTACGACTTTATTCCCACAACCTCACATTATTATATTTTGGACTGTGGCTGTAATACTCTGTCATATCATTACCAGTTACTTAAAAAAATATTTTTTTTTTACTTTTTTTTTTTTTTTATAACAAAAGCATCTCGGAAAAGAAGAAGAAAAAGTGCTTTACAGGGATTTACCATGTCAATAAATTATTACAAGGACATTGAGGTCATGTTGAAGTCGCTTTTTTACACGATGGCCCTTAAGTACACGATGCAATCAAACACACACACACACACACACACACGCAAAACCGCACGTTACGTTCCATGTTGTCAGTTTTGTACCAATACTGTTTTTTTTTAAAGCAACACAATCTGACCACTTTTTAGTGTAGTTCATGACAGACTTTGTGCTTCTCCTTCATTGTCGGCCAGAGAACGCGCGCACGCTAGTGACATTTCCAGCAATTAGACGGCTCCCAAAGGGTCCCGCAGCCATTTCCTGCTCAGGGGGAATGTCGGGGTCCTGTCTTGTGTTTAATGTGAAGTTCCTTGCGTGGAGCTTTTCCTTCTTGGCCTGGGCTCAGTGGTGGGAGTGTGACGGGTGAGGCCTTTTTCAAGAGGGGAGGGGGGGTTAAAGGTGGCTGTGGGCGATGGCGTGCGGCGTCAGCGGCTGAGGGGCAGCTGCGGCAGCGACATGGCCTGGTGGGGGAGACTCTGAGACGTCAGGACGGAAAAGGGGTGACCTGGAAGGACAACACGGACACAAATCAACGATGGCACGTGTTTTATTTTGTTTTTTAAAATGTGTTTACCTTCTGTGTATTATTTTTCAGTTGAAAATTGACAAGCTTTGTTAACTTGTAATAATGGAATATGTATAATTCCAAATATAGTCTACTTGCAAGTCAGGGTTGTATATTGTTATTATTTTTGTAGGGTTGTTGGTTTTTTTTTTTTCATGATGTGTATTTAACCTCATTTTAAAAGAAAATATTTGTTGTTTATAACAAATTTGTGAAATAATTTGCAAGCTAAGACCAGTTTTAGCTCATCTTATAATAAAAATGCATAATTATACCAGTGAGAACTGTATACTTTCTATTATCATTATAATTATTATATGGTTAAATATTATATTGGCAAGCTCTGATCAATTCAATCATTTCTGTGTTAAAACTTAAATTTTGGCATATTTATTATTTCTATAAGTTGGTTTCAAAGCGCTTGCATTTGATTTTATTATTTTATTTATGTTTCACATCAGTTATGTAGACAATCATAATTGTATTAGTTTTTTGTAATTTTATTCAAATATACTTAAAAAATAAATATCTATTAATTGTAATATTATGTGTATGATTTCATATTGTTAATACATAATATTTTTGACAGTTTTCTTATTTTATCAGTCTCATTTTTGTCTTATATGTATGTATTTGAATCGTTTAGATATTTACTTTTTGTTTGACTGATTTTGAGCAATTGTATCCCCATTTTAAATGTATACTGTGATATTTGTTATTATTTATACTATTCCATATTATTTAACAATCCGTAACACAAACGTTTTATATTAAATTGAGAAAAATGTTTAATCGTTGTCTCACTTTTAGCTATACGAGTCGGGGTAATATTGATTATTTCCTGCTAATACGCTCACAAAGTAGCTGTTTAGGAAACGGGGAGTAGTTGGATGTTGGTGTGGGTCATGCATGATGGACAGTATGGATGTAAAGCAAGGCGCGTACTGTCGATGTATCCGTGCAGGGCGACCATGCGGGCGCGGTCGGGGCTGCCAAAGGGGGAGTAGTGGAGCTCGTCGGGCAGAGAGGAGGGTATCCTGGCCTGGGGGTGCCCCGGGGGGGGCCCGCCGTGCTGGGGCGTGTGCTTTTTATGTCGCGCTCTGCAGTTTTGGAACCACACCTGCGGGGAGATGATGGCGTCACACATGACGTACACCAAGTACCGCAGTAGTGGGGGAGGCGACAGGTGTGCTCACCTGTATGACTCGCCTGCTCAGGCCCGTCATGTCAGCGAGTTTTTGTAGCGTTTGAGCGTCGGGATTGTTGTCTTGGGCGAACTGAGCCTGCATGATCTGCGTGAGGACATCAACACAACATCTAAGGAGCTTTTTCTTTGGCTTTTCGGTGGCTGCAGGAAGTGGCGGGTGTCACCTGCAGCTGCTCTGCGGTGAAGGACGTCCGCGCCCTCTTGGCCGGTTTGGGCTGGTTGTCTTGTTCCGTGGGAACGGCTCCCTCTAACGTGATACCGTTCCCTGCAAAAATATCAGATCGTATCATCATCAGTGAATGACACGTACAGAAATCGCTCGCCAAGCTAAACTAGCAATATTGGCAATACACGACGATTAATATACATTTTCATATTCATATACCTACATACAGTATTAGTATTAGCTATGCATTGCTCGTGAACACTCATACCTCCCGATAAACTGTATCATACTTCCCGATAAACACTGTATCATACCTCCCGATAAACACTGTATCATACCTCCCGATAAACTGTATCATACCTCCCGATAAACACTGTATCATACCTCCCGATAAACACTGTATCATACCTCCCGATAAACTGTATCATACCTCCCGATAAACTGTATCATACCTCACGATAAACACTGTATCATACCTCCCGATAAACTGTATCATACATCACGATAAACTGTATCATACATCACGATAAACTGTATCATACCTCCCGATAAACTGTATCATACCTCCCGATAAACTTCTAATGATACATCATGATAAAGGGGAAGATGCATCGTGATCATGATGCAGTGGATGATACATCATGTCGATGATACTTCATGATATAGTGGAAGATACGTCATCATATAGTTGATGATGCACCATGATACAGTGGAAGATGTCATGACATGGCGAAAAATACATCATGATGATAAAGTGGATGATACAACGTGATGTAGTGGATGATACATCATGATGATAAATCATAATATAGTGGAAGATACCTCATGATAAAGTGGAAGATACCTCATGATATAGTGGATGATACATCATGATATAGTGGATGATACCTCATGATATAGTGGAAGATACAGGATACAGTGGATGATACCTCATGATATAGTGGAAGATACAGGATACAGTGGATGATACATCATGATATAGTGGAAGATACAGGATACAGTGGATGATACCTCATGATACAGTGGATGATACCTCATGATACAGTGGAAGATACAGGATACAGTGGGTGATACCTCATGATACAGTGGATGATACATCATGATATAGTGGAAGATACAGGATATAGTGGATGATACCTCATGATACAGTGGATGATATATCACGGTTTAGTGGGAATCTGTGAATTCCAACATGTACTCTGACATTTTGAAAAAAAGGCTTCCCTTAGTGGTGGTAGCATCAAAGACGGGGGCCACACTGGGGGGAGCTGCTGTTTCATTGAGGAGAAACTTCCTTGGTGGTGGCATCTCCACCAGGGGATGCACGAGTGCTGCCAGCACTGAGGGAGCTGCGGTTAATTGTCAATAAAAATGAATTCCAACATGTACATCTGAAGATTGGCTCCTGCGGTGGTGGTAGCGCCAAGGTCCAGAGCTGCACGAGTGCTGCCGGCACTGGGCAGGTGTGGTTTATGTTTAGGAAAGATAAATTCCAACTTGTTGCTCAAGTCCTCCCAACACAGAGGGAAAAATGCGCTCCATTTTTGGGAGCGTTGAATTCTAACATGTACGGTGACATTCTGAAGATTGGTTATTGTGCTGGTGGTAGTGTCACGGCCCTGGGCTGCACAAGTGCTGCCAGCACTGGGGCGAGCTGCGGTTCATTGAGGAGAAAGATGAATTCCAGCATGTACTTTGGCCTGTTGAAGATTGCCTCCCTTAGTGGTGGTAGTGTAGCGTCACAGTCCAGGGCTGCACAAGTGCTGCAGACACTGGGCAGATGTGGTTCACTGAGGATGAACATAAACTCCAACTTGAATTTTAGGGGAAAAGTCCATTCCAGTGGAGGTGGTAGCTTAACAGTCTGAGGCTGCACAAGTGCTGCCAGCATTGAGGGCGCTGCGGTTAAAAGATGAATTTAACACAAATTCCATCTTTTACTAGACATTCTGAAGATTGGCTTCCGTGGTGGTGGAAGTGTCCTGGGCTGTACGAGTGCTGACGGCACTGGGCAGATGCTGTTCATTTTTGGAAAAGATGAATTCTGATGTACTTCGACATTCTGAAATTGACTGCGTTGCTGTACGTATTGTCACATTCTGGGGCTGCACGAGTGCTGCAGTTCATTGAGGAGAAACATGAACTTTAACATGTACTTTGACATTCCAAGATTGGCTCGCGTAGTGGTGGTAGTGTCCTGATCCGGGGCTGCACGAGTGCTGCCAGCACTGATGAAGCTGCAGTTCATTGAGGACAAATATGAACTCCAACATGTTCTTTGACATTCTAAAAATTGAATCTCTTGCTGGAGGCAGTGTCACAGTCTGGGCCTGCATGAGTGCTGCCGGCGTGGGAAGGAAGCTGCGGTTCATTGAGGGGAAAGGTGAATTCCAACATGTACTTTGACATTCTGAAGATTGGCTCCCGTGGTGGTGGAAGTGTCCTGGTCTGGGGCTGCACGAGTCCTGCCAGCACTGATGGAGCTGCAGCCCTTGCTGGAGGTTTTGTCACAGTCCGGGGCTGCATGAGTGCTGCCAGTGCTAGGAGGAAGCGGCGGTTCATTGGGGACAAATATGAACTCCAACAGGTACTTTGACATTCTAAAAATTGGCTCCCTTGCTGGAGGTTTTGTCATAGTCTGGGGCTGCATGAGTGCTGCTGGTGCTAGGAGGAAGCTGCAGTTCATTGGGGGGTAACATAAATTACAACATGTACTATACGTTGACATTGTAATGATTGGCTCCCGTGGCGGTGTTCTGGTCTGGGGCTGCATGAGTGCTGCCAGCACTGAGGGAACTACGGTCCCTCTGAAAGTGCAGTCCAAGACCATGACACTACTGTTGGTGTGTTGCCAGATATTAAGGTTAAGATTATTATTGCCATGTGTGTTGACTCATATCTGTGGATATGCAAGCTGTACACAGACTACTCGAAAGTATACCCAAGATTCCGCCACTCACCGCTCTCCGCCGCCCGCTTGAGGTTCTCCAGCATGGTGTCGTAGTGGATCCTGCAGAGCACCTTCTCCTCCACCAGGCCAAACTCCTCCCCTGTGGAGAGCTGGCGCTTGCAGGAGAAGCAGGCAAAGCACGCCAGGTGGTAGGCGTTGCCCCGGGCGCGCCGCACCCAGTCACTGGCGTAGATCTGACGCCCGCAGCGGGCGCACTTAGTACCAAACCTACTGTGAGAGACAGAGGAGGACACGCGCTGAGGCACGGGAAAGGCACGCATGTGGATGACATCACTCGGTAACCGATAGCAACCCTGAGGTCAAAACAAGGACAACAACGTTTGTGTGCGAGTCCGTGAGGAATATTCCGGAGGGTTGTAAGCGTGTGTGAGAACGGAGACAACTTCAACACTGTTTGTGAACGAGGTCGCCATGGTTACAGAGAAGGTGAGATAGTAAGAACAGCACACTGCCTACAATTCCAGTGATATAAGGGGCGGGGCTCTTCCTGCATTAGTTGGTGCAGAGTACAATATAATAATATAAATCAAAAATACAAACAAATGAATGAAGGAATACAACAAAAATTATGACAAAAATTTTGGCTTGAAACTTTTGTTTTGACAAAATTTTGGACCCAAGAATAAAGTTGTACATTTTTTGTACATTACAATGTTTTTTCTCATAAATGTATGACTTATTGTGTCGTAAATTTACAACTTTATTCTCATATTTACAGATTTTCCCTTGCAAATTTACAACTTTATTCTTGTAAATGTACGACTTTTTTCCCCGTAAATTAAAAAAAAATTTTTTACTGGTAAATTTACAAGAAAAAATGTACATGGTTCTTATAAATACAGTATACCGGTATTTTTCATGTACATTTACAGTTTTTTTTTCTTGTAAATTTACAAGACAAAATTTACAAGTTTTTCGTAAATTTACCAATTTTTTTTCTCGTGAATTGATGGGAAAATTTTTTTATGTTTCTGTAAATGTACCTTTTTTTTTTCAAGTAAATTTGTAAAGCAAAAATGTAAAGTTTTTTTGTAAATTTACTATTTTTTTCTCAATAAGTTACAAGGAAATTACAAGTTTGTCTTAAAATTACCTTTTTTTTCTCGTAAATTTTTATTAGTTTTTTTTCTCGCTAAGTTACGAGAAAAAATGTACACGTTTTTTGTAAATTTCCAAGTTTTTTCCCTGAAATTTACAAGCAAAAATGTACAAGTTTTACGTAAATGTACCAGTTTTTTTTCCTCATAAACGTACTCGTAAATTTACCCGTTTTTTCTCTTTTTTCCGCTATTTTAGAGCAGATGTTTGCGTTGAACCTTCAAATTAAGAGCAGCACATAGGTTGAGTTCGTGATGTGACCGTTTACTTCCAGTACAAGCAGACAGTATTTTATTTTCAAAAGTCTTTTTTTTTTAACCGATCAATTTTTTCCTACACGTTCGCTCGGCATCTTTATACATTCTAACACTTTCCGCAATCACATTTTCCTTCACAAGTTGCAAAAAAACGTCTTATCTCTTTATTGTTTAAACTTTTCCCACTAAACCGAGATTTTTATCCTCATAATATTACGATGTTATTTTTGGAAAATTACAACTTTTTTGCTCCTAATATATTGACTTTATTCTTTTGCTATTTAAATAATCACAATTACAATTTAATTAGAAAATGTTTTGGAATTTGTTTCAATTAAACACTTTTTAGTCCTTTTTTTTTAAACAGATATTTCACCCATATTTCTAATGTTTTTTCATATAATTAAATGTAATTTTTTTATTAAATGTTTACATTTTTAAAACAATATTCTACCAATATGTTTTTTTTTAACTGTTTTAAATTGTACATTTTTTTAGAAAGTGTTAATCTACCAGTATTTGAAATATTGTTTAACATAAGTGTTTACATTTGTATACATGTCTTTTACTAACGCAGTGGATACAAAATGACATTGTCTTGTTAAATGATGTGTTTGGAATGAAAGAGCTGGCACGCCGGAAAACACTGCCCCCTAGCACTCGGGCAGAGAACTGCACGCTTCACTCCAACGCTCTGATAGGCTGGGGACGCCGTCGGAGGAGACGGTGTCG
This sequence comes from Oostethus manadensis, assembly GCA_024372805.1. NCBI lineage: Eukaryota > Metazoa > Chordata > Actinopteri > Syngnathiformes > Syngnathidae > Oostethus > Oostethus manadensis. The sequence continues at coordinate 139,632 of QODF01000181.1, forward strand.
TGACCTCGCAGAAGGTCGGATACACGCGGCCTGAGCGTTCAGACTGCAGCAGATGGGATACATATTGGACTTCTATCTGCAAACAAAAATAGTTGACGCTGGCGTGAAACGGTCGCCTGTGGACCAACAAACTGGAACTAACCTGTCGAAGGAACGTTTGTGTTGATGCGCCCTCTCTTTAAAGCGACACATAAAACACGCACATGCACTCAGGCTGGCGAGGAAAGCACAAGGGCTGACACTTGAGTGGGTTTTGGCGCAGCAACAGCCCCCCTACTCCGGCACTCCAGTCCACTCTGTCTGGGATGAAAGCCCGAGTTGTGGCCCGAAGCCTCGGGGGAGCGTTCTCCATGCGTGCTGCTACACATACGGTAAAACACGCAGGTATGTTCCAGCAGCAGCACGACTATAAATACCGGTTTAGAGCGGTGCTGTCAGTCCATCAGATGAACGCCAGCAACCAGTTTAGGCACAAAACAGAGGCTGGAGCCTATCCCATCTGCACAAAAGGTATGAACCATCAACAAAACCATCAAGTATTGTCGTGAGGTTGCCTCTGCGCTCTACGTTTCCTCCGACTTCGCTTCAACGTTTGCAATAAAAGCTACTGTTGGAATTCCATTAGATTCAGCTCCGTAGCCCTCCCGTTCTCTCTTCAATTGCCATTGTTCACAGGGAAGCTCAATGCATGGAAGCGCAATCCGGGTTGAAGCTCTAAATGTGCCGCACGCGGGCAACTTTTTAACCACAAGACGTGTTTTCTGTGGGGGAAAAAACGATTCAAATAATCATTTAACTAATTAAATCACTTATAAAAAACGATCATTTTTAAATCGTATCCGTCCGTTCATCTTCTTCTGCTCAGCCGGGTCTGGGTCGTGGGGGCAGCGGTCTTAGTAGGTCCAGACTTCCTGGTCTCCGGCCACCTCTTCCAATTCCAGAAATATTTTTTAAATTAGTTTTAAAAAATGTAATTTGATTGTTTTCATGTTTTGACTGGCCACCAGTTTAGGGAGTATCCCGCCCAAAGTCAGCTGGGATAGGCTCCAGCATACCCGCGACCCCAATGCTTGTTTTAATTTTACAATTAAAAAAAAATATTTTTTACCAATATGCCACCGTAAAAGGTCATTTACTATTTAATTAGAAAGTGACGTTTTACATTACAATTTTTTACAGATATTCCACTCATATTTTTAATGTTTTTCTTATGAATTTCATTTTTTAAGTATTTTAATTTTTAGATGTTTATGAAAGTGTTTGAAAAATATTATACCAACATGTTTTTATGTTTTCACAAATGAATACCAATGTTTCACTTAACTGTTTTTACATTTTTGTAAACCAATATTCTGCCAATATTTTCAATTGTTTTAAAATAAATAAATAATAAAAAAATACTATTTTTAATTTAAGTGTGTAAGTGTGTTTTTATACATTTCTTTTAACAATATTATATCAATATTTGATTAAGTAATTACTTAATCAAACAACTTATGTTGTCTAACCATTTTAATTTTACAATATTTTACCATTATAATTTATTTTTTTTATTTAAGAATTTATTGTTTTCCATGTAATTGTTTTAGCAAAGAAGTTTTATAAACAATTTTGTTGACCAATATGCCACAATTTCATCATAATTATTATTTTGTTCAATTATCGTATTTATTGAAAAGCAATGTCATTGCTTCGATTTAATTATTTTCCATTTTGTTTTTTATTAATGCAAAACATTTTTGAACGGAAGTCGGGAACTGTACCTCTGGACTGGCAGACCGGTGTGGTGGTCCCCATTTTTACGAAGGGTGACTTGTGGGGGATCACGCTCCTCAGCCTCCCTGGGAAGGTCTACTCCAGGGGGCTTGGAGGGAAAGGGTGCGACCG
>QODF01000181.1:142256-187932 GCA_024372805.1 Oostethus manadensis
CCCCCCCCCCCCAGCACCCGAGTGGCACAGCGAAGCCTCTGTCCTGCCCCGCTACCCGCCTGCCCTACCTTCGCCAAACACACAGCAAGATTTCCTGCTATTACTCGCCATTAAAGCAGCCGTCAGTCCGAAGCCGGGCGACAGCGCGACACAGATGAGGAAACATCTCCACACCTCCCAACGCTGGCCGCCAATTGGGAATAAAAATACGGCGAGAGATGACAGACGCGCAGATCGACGGGCATTCAGTCACAAACCGTCACGGCAAAGTTGACGGCATGGGACAAAAACATGCAATATGGTTTTTTACTAATGAAATATGAAAAAAATAAGGAATTCATAAAAAAAAAATACTATAAGTGTGTGGATACACGGTAAAAATAAGCAATCAATTCAAATATAATAAACACACACAATTAATGAATACAAAATGGATATTATTGGTGTGTGGCAGGTACTTTGATATGACAAAATAAAAACAGTTGATTTATATTATGAGTGTAATACATGATTTAAATACTCAGAATCCAGCTTAACACAGAAATAAGTTTTTCAAAACAAATCAAATCCGACACAAATAAGCAATTCAAATATAAAAAATGTCAATTTATATGTGAGAACTGTAGTTTCATCCGACAAACAATTATAGTTTTTAATGTTCGGAAATACTTTTGTCATAATGAAATGGGACAAAAAAATAAGCACTTCATAAAAAAAAAAACTGTCTATTTAATGCTAATATTTTTTACCCAATTAAATATGGCAAAAAGAATGATTTACAATAATTTTGCCCAAAAAATCATATATATTCATCTATATTATCAGTGCTGTGTAAAGTAGTTTGATACTTTGACTACATTAAATAATTACATGTGACAAGAAATAGGCAATGTCTTTAAAAATCAAATATGCATTAGAAGTGTGTGGATTTGCTGGGATAGACTCCAGCAGTAAGGATACGCGTAATAGAAAATCCAAAAATAAGAAACAAAAATATAATATCAATTTATACAATATGTTTACATTAAGTATTGTTTTTAAGTGAAAACATTTTGTCACAATTTCTTTAAAAGCCTGTAATATAAGCACGTGCACATATTGTTTTTATTAATTAAAAATAACAAAAAATAAGCAATGCATTTTTTAAACTATTGTCTAAAAAAACTAAATGTGCTTCTTGTAATTCCAAAATTGTACTTTATTCTGTAATATTTTGACTTTATTCCCATAATATGTTCACTTTTTTTGTTTTGTTTGTTTCTCCTAATATTATGACTTAAACATAAGTTTATTTCTACCTTCTGCTAATAAAATGCTTATTGTAATACAACTGTGACTTTTTCCCCTTTCAGAATTAAACTTTTATATTATATTTGGACTTTATTCTCCTAAAATGACAGTTATGAAGTGTTCTTCTCCTAATTATGACTTTCTTGCTGTCATATTCCTTCTAACTCCTCATTTTCCAAAAGTTAGAACTCATTTGGTTTTGCTACTATGACATTTTTTTTTTCAATGCACACTGTATGTCATGAATAGTAAAAAACTAAACCAATACATGAAAAAAGCTGTGCATACTCACATAGAGTAACTATGTTTTTTGCTCATACGACATATGCTAGGGGCGGACGAGTGGTGGCTCGGCTGCAGGAGATCGTCCGCCTTCCCGCGGCAGACCTCCAAAATCTTGTCCCCGTTAATGCACAGCGTAGGGATACTTGGCCACGCGCTCCATCCAAGGCAATTACCATTAACATCATTACTAAAACGCACGTCGAGTACGGGTACGCCAACGTGACGTGGGATGTGGAGGGGGTAGGATTAAGTAAGCTCTGCTCCTTCCTGCGCCTTTGGGATAGGAAGCATTCAGTGTAAACCCTAAGCATGTCTGAAATTCATTCAGTCAGTCCATCAAAACCCATTTTTGTTGTTTTTGGTTTGTTTTCTTGGTAAATGACATTTTGCTGTGGGGCTAAAAATAATTTAAAAAAAAGCCCCGGGCCGCAGTCTGGACATCGCTGTGAACTGGTGCCGTGTTTTGGCCACTTACTGACTCCCGCGTACAGCCGCTAATTGATTTCCAACGCTGCCGCTGCAGCCAGCATGTGACGGCTATTTGCACATTTCCCTCTTCCTTGACCACTTGTGGGAGGCGCCCTGCCCGTGTATGCTTGAGCTGTACTTTACATATTTAAGAAGACTGTAATGACTCGCAGTCCGGGCTGCGGGGAGAGGGCTGGAAAAGGGGCTCGGGCAGAATATTAGTAGGAAGCCGGCAGCGCAAACAGACGTGTGTGTTGTGCAAAACGCAGGTGATTGACAGGCACAAATAAACACAGGCCTCAAGCGTGCGGCGGCGATATACAGTACTTGTGTTGGGGATAAGAATCACATTCAGATCAGAGAAAACATGCTGACCAGGCGCTCGGAGCGGGTTAATTGCTGGTGTGGAGGCCTGGAGGTGGAGGACGACTAATTTCTGGTGATTAGAAAGCTGTGGGTGTGTGTGTGTGTGTGTGTGTGTGTGCGTGTGTGTGTGTGGAGAGGCGGCGGGGGGGGGGGGGGCGTCAGGTTTCCGTCACACAAAGTGACATTTAAGTCCTTGCAAGGCACACACTAGCATGTCCAATTGTTGCTGCTGGTGTGAATCCCCCCCCACACCCAACACACAAGTGCCTTTAAAAGTAACAAGACAAAGCAGAGAATACGTCGCGTGGTGTGTTATTTTGTTTAGCACACACCCTCCTCCTCCTCCAAGATGAAGACGCGCCAACACCCTATGTTTGTCCCTGAGTATGGGATTGCATCATGCAAGAATTCGGCCGAGTTCTGCACGTCTTTAAAGAAAATCTTGTTATTGGTTAAAAAAATACTGGTTAAATATACATTTAAATGCATTACGTTTGCTAAATTGTTATTTGTAAATTGTTAAAATATATATATATACCCGTATATATAAGTGACTGACAAATGACGCATAAATCCTTTTTCCCATTTTGTCTTTAACAACTTCCTGTTTTCCTCCCTATTTTATAAGTCTGGAATTATCAACTTGCCTTTTTCCATACATTTCTCGGCTAAAATGCAAACTAATTCTACAAACGGGCGTTTAAAGAAATAAAGAATTATTAGAGAGCATACAGTAGAGCAGGCTATCTCAAAAGCTTGTTTTTTTTTCTAATTGTAAAAATAAAATGAAACAAAACAGCAAAACTGAGAAAAATTGAGGAAAGAGGCGGAATATAAAAAGTTGGCTGTAATGTTGACACAAAAGTTCTGTTTAATAATGTATATACTTTTTAAAAATACATATAAAAAGAAGCTAATACGAGTCTTTTTTGCACTTGAAAGTAGCAAATCTTCAGTGAAAAACTATTACAAAATAAAACCGTTCCAGCACATCTATGAGATTATACCGTCGCTGCGAACAAATAAAGAAGGAAGTTTCTAATTTCACTATTTCTTTATTACTGAATGATGACTCCTTTTAAAATGTCATTTTCAGCATCGCTCATGCGCACAAAACACTGTCCTCACTTCCAATCCTCAGTCTCAAAAAAGACACAATTCCAACAGTTTGGAAAAGTCTGCCAGAATATCGTGATGAATATCATCGCTTTTTGTCGATTATTGTTTATATTTTAAGTCATTGCCTATCTTGGTCATATTTCAATAGAAAAATGAATTCTGGTTGAAACTGTTTTTTTTTATCATCATTATAATTACAAATGACTTAAGAAATGATTCACACGGATAAAGACCCTGATGATACTCCATAAACATGGGCTGCGTTTAAAAGGACACGGCGGGACACGCGGATGTGCTGTCTTCTGTGAGGACAACGTCGTAAACTTACCCTACCTGAAATAATCCATTTTGCAGAAGATCTCCTTGTTTTTGATGTAGCAGCTGCTGTGCTGACGTAATGACGTCCTGCACACCGAGCACTCCAGGCAGCGCACGTGCCAGATCAGGTTGTTCACCTGGGCCACACACACACACACACACACACACAATATTCTCTTATTTTATTTCTATGACATTATCTAACCAACTTATTTCGATTGTCTGTTGTTAAACGGTTACATTAGCATGAGCAACGTTGGCATTATGTATTTATATCTATATAGAAATAATTGAAAGCACAATAATGAACTGCTAAAATGCATAAAAAGTGAAAAACACGTGGCAAAATGCCCGAAACATAACATTCATATCATAAAAATACATTTTTTGTGAGAGCAAACACACCCATTCGAAACGATTCCAACCGTTTTTAGAATACCCGCCAACAAATCGACATGAATTGATAAATAAATGTTTCTTCTCACGGCGGGAAAAAAAAACAAAAACAGACAAAATTGGGTGGTTTTAGCTTTCAAAACAAAAGCACCCCAAAAAAAAAAAAAAAAAAAAAAAATATTTATTACTTTCGTTATTAAACCGAAGCTCCTATAATTTGGAATTCATCCCAAAATAACCACCACGATCATTGCAGCAGATTCCAGCTGTCAATCAATCGACAAGCCGTCAATCACAGTAAGGATGTGGAAAATGACATCCAAAAATGAAAATATATAAGAAAGAGATGTTTTTTCCGGAAATATGTACCATAACACACGTCATATTTGTTTTTATCTTTATCTATATTGGAATTCGTTAGGAAAAAATCGGCACGTCTGTTTTGCTGCTAAAAAACAGCACAAAAAATAATTTCGCTCTTCAGAAAGCGTCCACTTTAGTGCGCGACACAAAATCGCACCGACAGCTTTTTGCTGCTCCGAATTGCGGGGTGAGATCCCACACGCACGAGACCCGATCCGCGTCACGTGACGGTCCGTTCCCAGGGCGCGTGGAGATGCCGCGATGGCTAAGAGACGCAGAGACACGTGGGCCACGTGGGAACCCCACGTGAATGCTGCATTTTGTACATTTTAAGCGAACTTTCCGCGCAGGGCGGTGGCCATGTTTGTAGTTTTTTTTGTTTTTTTTTTTTTAGGCCCGCAGCGTCCGAGGCCTCGACCGCCACCCCTCGCGTAGATTCGAATCCGGCCGCCTCACCTTGAGCAGGTATCGATCCACGATCTCCAGGCCGCAGCTGGCGCACACGTTCTTGCCGGTGGAGGGCACCGAGCTGGCGGTGGAGGTGGGCGAGCACACCGAGGGCGTGGAGGGCGTACTCGGCGACGACCGCGCGTCCTCCCGCTCCATGGCGCTGGGCCGCTGGGACTCGGCGTCCGACTGAGAGTGCACAAGTCCGAGGGTTTGATTGGAGCGATTGAAGTCCACGCAACAGAGCGAACGAGAAGAGAATAATCGGACGAGAGGAAGATGCTGACCATTTGCTTGGAGTCCCCGCTGCAGGCCGCTGCACTCTGGCGCTCGGCGGAGATCACCTACAAGCACAGGAACATCTCCATCACTTCTGGTACACCAACCGCTCGATGCTCTGCTTTATACCGGCGATTCCTCGGACAATAAACCTGCAAAAAAAAAGAAAAAAAGCCCCCCCTCCGCCCTTGATAGCAACAAAAGGCAGCTTTAAATGATCCCAAATTGGCGTCCACGGATAATAACGTTTGCGCGTGGGAGTGTAAACTACCTGTAATTGCACCGGGACAAGTGTCTACTTCACCTGTCAATCACGGCCACGCGGAGAGGCGCCCGTTTTCGGGTGCATTTCGAATGGCGTCCAAGGGCTGCGGAGGTGCTCAGGGGGAGCTTGCAAAACCCAAAACATGCGCAAAAACGTGCAGAGCGCAGCAAAAACACAGAAGGTTTTTTTCAAATGTGACTTTTTGGTACCTGCTTCGTGGTGGGAACGGTGTTGCCCTCTGGCAGAGGGGACAAAACTTCATTTTTCCAGTACATGAATTCCCCTTTGGCCTCACAGTCGGCGGCGGCTCTCTAGCCGGGGTGAAGTCGTCGGTGGTCGGCCAGCAGAGCATCGCCTGTCCGCTGCTCGCATGGAGCTCCGCGACTTTCCACGCCCGGCTCGGTAGCTCCTTCCCCGGCCTCGGAACGCTCGTTATGCGGTATAAGAGGGCAGCTCCACTTCGAGAGAGAACCGTGACAGCAATGGGTACATGCACGCACGCACGCACGCACGCCCTCCCCTTCGCCCGCTATACCTCTTCCCTCACTGGTGGGATGGAGTTGTGACTTGCAGGAAGTGGAACTCTTTATTCCATGCAAAGCTTCCAAGGTGCAGAGGAGGGAGGGAGGGATGGAAGGAAGGGAGGAGGCTGCAACTAAAACGGAGCAAAGAGGAAAGTTTGCATGCAGCAAAACAAAGATACACCCAAAAATCATCAACATGTGACATTTGCCCGCGGATACATTGAAATGATTCCACAACAACCAGTTTCAAACGTTCTCCCAGCCGAGCCCGTTTGCTCCAGCATCGTTCGGCCGACACACAAACACCAGACAGACACCGCGACCTTCGACCGTGGCGTCCTCTGGGGTGGTCTTGACCGAGAAAACAGCTCCAAATACAAAATCCCCCCCCCCACTCCGGATAGACAACAACGCCGGTGGCGCGCATGAGCAGTAACAAAAACATTTTAATAACAAACGCAACCAATTCGCTCATTTGTACAACTCGTTGGTCCTCACGATGACTGACAGCTGCTTTAACAAACAATCATCATGATAATACAAGTACTAGTAAAGGGCCTGTCTGCCTGAGATACTATCCATATAATGTGCTGGGATTAACTATGAAACACACGTCCTTTCGCAGCTAAAGTTGGGCTGCGTATGCAAGAAAAATCCCAGGGAAAACTGAAATATTAAACACAGCATTAGAATATTTGGACTTGGTTCAGACATATTCTGGATATGGCTCGGGCAGCGTAACAGTAGATGCTTAAAACGCTATAATCACGCTTCAAACTGCGGGTGCATACGTATCACTAAAATGGATACGTAAAAAGAAATCCGTTTTTGATGAAGATTAAATTACATTTAATTTTTTTTTTTTTTATGTGGGACCTCAGGAAAAAGATCTTCCACGTCACCCACGTTGCTTAAAATATTGTGTTGCTTTGTAGGTACTGTGGATGTAAGAATAAAAGAAACGACCGGCAGCATAAATGCAGCAAAACAAATGCATTCCATTGTTTGATGCATGGCGTGACTCCTGAACGGAGCTCCTCTCTCTCACACACAGCTAAATGATTGAACAACTTCTTCTTTTTTTTTTTTTGGGCCGTGCTTGTTCACAGCAGAAAGTCTTTTACGAAAAGTCAGTGGGCAAAAACCTCCAGGGAGAGTGGCGAGTGGGTGGCGGGGCGGGGTCTGTGGCGTTGCGAGAGAGGTAAATATAGGAGGCGGTTGGAGTGAGGGGTTCTCCGTGATAAGCGGGAGGACGGGTCATCTTCTAAACCTCCGGAAGGGCCTGCTGTGTGATTTGGAGTAGGGCTCCCAGCGCTTCCTCTCCGGCGGCTTGTTGTAGATGTATGCACACGGGCCCGATGGGTCATCATCTGGATTCTCCTCCATCATCTGCAGCTTAGCCTCGATGGCGCGGATCTTGGCGCTCGTACTTAACGGCGAGAGAGAGAGAGAAATGGAGGATGTTAGCGACGGGGCTCAACAAGATAAATGTGCCAAGCATGTGGCAAGTATGGAGGTGGGCGGGTATTTAAATGGAAAAATGCAAACCGGAGCGTGGTGGACTAAGAGGAGGACGCACGGTGCAGGTGAGAGGAGTAACGAGCGCCAAGATGACAGCTCGGCGCTAAGGAAGGGAGTGTTTTCATTTCCTCTCTTGCGAGGTGAGAAGAGAGCCATTTGGAGGCTACACTAGACTCCCCCCCGCCAGAGGAGAGTCCTTGAGATGGCATCCCAGACCGTCTCGCTCGGTTATTTTTATGCCGGCTGCATACATGGACGAATAGTACCACTCGTCGGCATGCAGATACACTCGTCCGTGACGCGTGCAGTTACTGGGACGGTTCTGTGATTGGGATGCCTTAAAAACGGGGGCGTCAAACTTGCTTTGACCGTGGGCCACATCGCAGTTATGGGTCGCCTGTATTTGTGAAACCATATAAATGGTGTGATGATATTATTACACATTTGATTATTTACTTACTTACATTGGAATCGGACGGTGCCGAGCAGAAATTCGAGTCTACACTTACAATTCTGTTGGCTTGAATTAAAAAAAAAAAAATCCAATTGCAAACAGTAAATACAAATGTTTTGTCAAATTTCACATAAATACATTAACCAAAAAATGTTGCGTGATTTGAATTTTTTTTTATACAAATAACTGAAATGATTTTTAAATATTCCAATGCAGTTATATACAAAACAATAAAATAGTCAGAATAATGAATACAAATAAAATTTAAAAAAAGAAGATGAGCGTATGGAGGCCAGATCTACAATGAACATGTCAAAAACTGGACTGAAAAAAAGAAGCGCGAGGTACCCAGGGGGATACTATTTTGCAAAAAAAAAAAACCCACACTATTCAACCATTTTGTAAAGAGGTTGGAATTAATCACACATGCGTGCTAAGAAAATCGAAGCCACAATGCCTGTCCTGCTTCTAACGAGCAAACGTATACAGTAATCCCTGACAATATCACGGTTCAATTGGTTTTCAGTAATTCATTTATAAATGATCACTGTTTCGTGGTTGAATACAGCACATTAGTGGGGAAAAAATGCACATTTAAGCTAATTGCACTTACTTTTGGCCTAAACTAAGCATTAATCCAGCATTAAAAATGCTACATCATCTAAATAAAATACAAACACAAAGGAGTATTGCAATTGTGAATGTACTAATGTATTCTGCTTCAGTGTTCGGTAAGACGGGTACTGGAATCGTAACTAAGGTTTACCGTGAGTGCTATTTTTCGTCTTACATGACTTATTTAATCTTGTTCTGTCTGCTATATCAGGTAAAACAAAGGTAAAAAAATGCAAGGGTGAGTCTGTTATCCTATGTATGTCTAACATGTCGTGTTTTCTCCGATTATATCTAATATATTGGGAGTGTAACGGTGACTACAGATGTTTTATTTCATGTCTCGCGACCTCGAACAATTAAGATTGTAAAGATCGGAATCAAGTTTTTGACTACAAAATATTCACTTTATTAATATTGCATCTTACTTTGCTGAAGTTCATTAACAGCGGCCGTTGTCTAGAAACAATAAACCGGCCCAAACAAGGCACTGCTGTATATATCATTTTTTACATTCACATTTCACTGTAGTCTGTGCACTCACCGAGGCATGTTGGATTTGACAAAACAGTGCCTGTGAATTTTACTAACCAAATATCATGAGATCACTACTGTTAACATGAAAAAATAGCGGCGGTCCTGAACTACAGCACACAAGCCGAGGCTCCGAGGGGTTTACTAGCTGACAAAAGCTAGTATCTTTAACAATAGTAAAGGTCAGGTCACCTAGCACCGTTGTTTCATAATGAAATCACAGATCGCGTTAGCCCTCGGGTCGTTTCTGGCACACTTTTTAAATACCGCAGCAAAAAGAACAAGCCCCCGGACCCTGGTGTCGAGCAGTGCTGGCTGATACGATTTAATGTGTTACAGCTCGATATATTTTCCCCCTCGCTGCAGAGCATTTGGTGTAACTTGCACGTGAAATGTCTTTTTCTCAAGCAGTCACTGTTTGGTCATTACGACAAGCCACTAACGTCACAGGAAGGAGAAGGGGGGGAAAAAAAGCACCTGATTTGCTCACCAGCACAGTACAGGTAATCTTGCCTCACTGGAACATTTTTTTTGTTAAACTGGTTATTGGAGCTATTTTTAATGTTATCTGCTTTATTGGAATGACTTCATATTTTCTCATATCACAGCCCAAAAATATCGGAGTACATGCCAAATGGCCCAAACCTAGTAAGAATGCCACTAGCATATGAGTGGCATCTTTACTCCATAACGTAAGATACATATCTACATGAACATTAACCGCAGAACGGAATCCAATCGTAAACACACAATGTATGAACATGAACTGATGACGGTAATGAATTTCCCGTGGCATACAATACAAAAACTGACAAACCGCGTGTACGAGTGTGCCCAAACAACCTGAGGTGGTTTGTCGTTAGCCCTCCGTCCGCCGCCGCCCCGCTGCTGGACGGCTCCAAGCTGGAAGGCATCGTCTTGTCGTGGCGGAAACTCTCGAACCTCTGCACCGCGACGGAGGTAACCATGGCCGGAGAACAAAGTGACGTGAAGAAAGAGCGATGGAAACAAGAGCAAGCACGGACGGGGTGGAAAGAGACAAACAAAAGAGGTTGAAAGAAGTGTTCAAGTTATTGCACACACACACACACACACACACATCTGAAGTGAAGGAATGAAAGAGCCTAGCTTAGCATTTAGCATCGTGACTACGCAACAGGCTGCAGAAAGAGAGAGGGATGTAAGAATAAGACTCCCGACGGGCAGCTGGAGAACACAACTGCGCTCATTTCCTGCAAGAGTGAATTTTCTCCACACCTGTGGAGAAATACAGGGGGAAAAACAAACAAAGCAACAGTCATGTGACATGTGGAACAAAGCCCAGCGCTTGGTGCTGCATGGCGCAGGACGTTAAACCAGGGGTGTCCAAAGTGAGGCCTGGGACATAAATGTAGACATGAAACATTGCAAGAAGAAAAAGTAGAAAAATACGTATACAAAATCTTAGCATATCAAAAACGAAAGAGTTTCTCCGTATGTGACCCTCGGCGGAAAACGCTTGGACACCCGTGGGTTCAACATGAAAGCAACATGGTATTTATTTGGAGCTAAGATAAATGGCGGCAATTGTTGCAACAAATAGGCAGGGATGGAAATGTGTGTGTGATTCATCTCTATTCAGGATATCCCTCCACTATTTGCCAGTAGGCAGTCTATTGTTAGGAGACAGATCCCAGTGCTCTACTTTGTAAACTAAGTACCTCAGACGGTGCAAGGCGAAGTGTCCAACACTCCCATTAGCCTTGTTGGCCGCAGCGGGGTTTGCTGCACACCCTTTTTCGCACGTAGCGAACATACTACAGTCATTGTGCAGGTGCAAGCTTGACACTTACCCTTACCTGCGCGTGCGCCCATCGCACCACCAGCTTCTTGGACAGCGCTAGCTTGCCGTTCAAGCACTGGATGGCTCTTTCGGCCTCCTGTGGACAAAGAAGAAGAAGGACGATGGAGCGCGTACTGTAGTAATAACAGTTCAGCGGCTCAGATGACAGCGTATTAATGAAGTACTTAATCCAGCTGTTTGAGTATGTTTGAGTAAGCGAGTGCTGAAGATAAACACACACTTCCTCTCTATAACTCTTCAGGGAGGACTTCACAGCCCACCAATAGACACTGGCAGTGAAACCAGATGCTTATCATGACCCTCCCAGCTCCCTCTAAAACAAATACAGGCCGCCTAGCTCATAAAGTATCCACACTGTGATGTAGTGCTGTCTAAATGCAGCCATTTGCTGAATATGCATACATACGGTATACTTCATAAAATCTGTGCTATAAGTTACAAAATGCATATATTATTTGAAACACGTGCAGATTCTTTTTGACCATTTAAATGTCACATTTAATGTTTCTTCATGTTAATATGCATTTGTACAAATTATTTTGAAAGTTATAAGTAGGCTGATAAACGTGGGGGAAAAAACCCAAACATCCATCCATCCCTTTTTTTATGCCGCTTATGGGTATGCTGGAGTCCATCCCAGCATTATTATTTTTTTATATATACAATTTAAAAAATGTAAAATAACAATAATAATAATACAAACAAAAAATACATCATTAAGAGTTAGTTTCCAGCGTTTCGATCTATGTATGGTCGTTTTATTTGCATAACGACCTTTGCGTGTCAGAATTACCGACCTCGTTTTTTTATCGATTATCCTGACAGGTCTAGGGCCAACAGTTAACGCCAAATCGTTTTGTGGCGGTCCAAACCTATGTGTAGCGGACACTGTGACGTTGGGGTGGTAAATGTAGGATGAAAGCCAAAAGTTTATATTCATATTCATCTTAAAAAAAAGTTAAATTAAATACAATAAGAATAAATGAATAAATAATTTTCAAAAAATGAACGTCAAAAAATGATGTTGGCATTAATAAAGATAGATAATAAATAAAGGTTCAGGGTTCGAATCTCCATTGGGCATCTCTGTGTGGAGTTTGCATGTTCTCCCCGTGCGTGTGCGGGTTTTCTCCGGGTACTCCGGTTTACTCCCACATTCCAAAAACATGTTAGCTTAATTGACCGCTCTAAATTGTCTATTAGGTATGAATGTTTGTTTGTCTATATGTGCCCTGCGATTGACTGGCANCAAAAACACAGAAGGTTTTTTTCAAATGTGACTTTTTGGTACCTGCTTCGTGGTGGGAACGGTGTTGCCCTCTGGCAGAGGGGACAAAACTTCATTTTTCCAGTACATGAATTCCCCTTTGGCCTCACAGTCGGCGGCGGCTCTCTAGCCGGGGTGAAGTCGTCGGTGGTCGGCCAGCAGAGCATCGCCTGTCCGCTGCTCGCATGGAGCTCCGCGACTTTCCACGCCCGGCTCGGTAGCTCCTTCCCCGGCCTCGGAACGCTCGTTATGCGGTATAAGAGGGCAGCTCCACTTCGAGAGAGAACCGTGACAGCAATGGGTACATGCACGCACGCACGCACGCACGCCCTCCCCTTCGCCCGCTATACCTCTTCCCTCACTGGTGGGATGGAGTTGTGACTTGCAGGAAGTGGAACTCTTTATTCCATGCAAAGCTTCCAAGGTGCAGAGGAGGGAGGGAGGGATGGAAGGAAGGGAGGAGGCTGCAACTAAAACGGAGCAAAGAGGAAAGTTTGCATGCAGCAAAACAAAGATACACCCAAAAATCATCAACATGTGACATTTGCCCGCGGATACATTGAAATGATTCCACAACAACCAGTTTCAAACGTTCTCCCAGCCGAGCCCGTTTGCTCCAGCATCGTTCGGCCGACACACAAACACCAGACAGACACCGCGACCTTCGACCGTGGCGTCCTCTGGGGTGGTCTTGACCGAGAAAACAGCTCCAAATACAAAATCCCCCCCCCCACTCCGGATAGACAACAACGCCGGTGGCGCGCATGAGCAGTAACAAAAACATTTTAATAACAAACGCAACCAATTCGCTCATTTGTACAACTCGTTGGTCCTCACGATGACTGACAGCTGCTTTAACAAACAATCATCATGATAATACAAGTACTAGTAAAGGGCCTGTCTGCCTGAGATACTATCCATATAATGTGCTGGGATTAACTATGAAACACACGTCCTTTCGCAGCTAAAGTTGGGCTGCGTATGCAAGAAAAATCCCAGGGAAAACTGAAATATTAAACACAGCATTAGAATATTTGGACTTGGTTCAGACATATTCTGGATATGGCTCGGGCAGCGTAACAGTAGATGCTTAAAACGCTATAATCACGCTTCAAACTGCGGGTGCATACGTATCACTAAAATGGATACGTAAAAAGAAATCCGTTTTTGATGAAGATTAAATTACATTTAATTTTTTTTTTTTTTTATGTGGGACCTCAGGAAAAAGATCTTCCACGTCACCCACGTTGCTTAAAATATTGTGTTGCTTTGTAGGTACTGTGGATGTAAGAATAAAAGAAACGACCGGCAGCATAAATGCAGCAAAACAAATGCATTCCATTGTTTGATGCATGGCGTGACTCCTGAACGGAGCTCCTCTCTCTCACACACAGCTAAATGATTGAACAACTTCTTCTTTTTTTTTTTTTGGGCCGTGCTTGTTCACAGCAGAAAGTCTTTTACGAAAAGTCAGTGGGCAAAAACCTCCAGGGAGAGTGGCGAGTGGGTGGCGGGGCGGGGTCTGTGGCGTTGCGAGAGAGGTAAATATAGGAGGCGGTTGGAGTGAGGGGTTCTCCGTGATAAGCGGGAGGACGGGTCATCTTCTAAACCTCCGGAAGGGCCTGCTGTGTGATTTGGAGTAGGGCTCCCAGCGCTTCCTCTCCGGCGGCTTGTTGTAGATGTATGCACACGGGCCCGATGGGTCATCATCTGGATTCTCCTCCATCATCTGCAGCTTAGCCTCGATGGCGCGGATCTTGGCGCTCGTACTTAACGGCGAGAGAGAGAGAGAAATGGAGGATGTTAGCGACGGGGCTCAACAAGATAAATGTGCCAAGCATGTGGCAAGTATGGAGGTGGGCGGGTATTTAAATGGAAAAATGCAAACCGGAGCGTGGTGGACTAAGAGGAGGACGCACGGTGCAGGTGAGAGGAGTAACGAGCGCCAAGATGACAGCTCGGCGCTAAGGAAGGGAGTGTTTTCATTTCCTCTCTTGCGAGGTGAGAAGAGAGCCATTTGGAGGCTACACTAGACTCCCCCCCGCCAGAGGAGAGTCCTTGAGATGGCATCCCAGACCGTCTCGCTCGGTTATTTTTATGCCGGCTGCATACATGGACGAATAGTACCACTCGTCGGCATGCAGATACACTCGTCCGTGACGCGTGCAGTTACTGGGACGGTTCTGTGATTGGGATGCCTTAAAAACGGGGGCGTCAAACTTGCTTTGACCGTGGGCCACATCGCAGTTATGGGTCGCCTGTATTTGTGAAACCATATAAATGGTGTGATGATATTATTACACATTTGATTATTTACTTACTTACATTGGAATCGGACGGTGCCGAGCAGAAATTCGAGTCTACACTTACAATTCTGTTGGCTTGAATTAAAAAAAAAAAAATCCAATTGCAAACAGTAAATACAAATGTTTTGTCAAATTTCACATAAATACATTAACCAAAAAATGTTGCGTGATTTGAATTTTTTTTTATACAAATAACTGAAATGATTTTTAAATATTCCAATGCAGTTATATACAAAACAATAAAATAGTCAGAATAATGAATACAAATAAAATTTAAAAAAAGAAGATGAGCGTATGGAGGCCAGATCTACAATGAACATGTCAAAAACTGGACTGAAAAAAAAAGAAGCGCGAGGTACCCAGGGGGATACTATTTTGCAAAAAAAAAAAACCCACACTATTCAACCATTTTGTAAAGAGGTTGGAATTAATCACACATGCGTGCTAAGAAAATCGAAGCAACAATGCCTGTCCTGCTTCTAACGAGCAAACGTATACAGTAATCCCTGACAATATCACGGTTCAATTGGTTTTCAGTAATTCATTTATAAATGATCACTGTTTCGTGGTTGAATACAGCACATTAGTGGGGAAAAAATGCACATTTAAGCTAATTGCACTTACTTTTGGCCTAAACTAAGCATTAATCCAGCATTAAAAATGCTACATCATCTAAATAAAATACAAACACAAAGGAGTATTGCAATTGTGAATGTACTAATGTATTCTGCTTCAGTGTTCGGTAAGACGGGTACTGGAATCGTAACTAAGGTTTACCGTGAGTGCTATTTTTCGTCTTACATGACTTATTTAATCTTGTTCTGTCTGCTATATCAGGTAAAACAAAGGTAAAAAAATGCAAGGGTGAGTCTGTTATCCTATGTATGTCTAACATGTCGTGTTTTCTCCGATTATATCTAATATATTGGGAGTGTAACGGTGACTACAGATGTTTTATTTCATGTCTCGCGACCTCGAACAATTAAGATTGTAAAGATCGGAATCAAGTTTTTGACTACAAAATATTCACTTTATTAATATTGCATCTTACTTTGCTGAAGTTCATTAACAGCGGCCGTTGTCTAGAAACAATAAACCGGCCCAAACAAGGCACTGCTGTATATATCATTTTTTACATTCACATTTCACTGTAGTCTGTGCACTCACCGAGGCATGTTGGATTTGACAAAACAGTGCCTGTGAATTTTACTAACCAAATATCATGAGATCACTACTGTTAACATGAAAAAATAGCGGCGGTCCTGAACTACAGCACACAAGCCGAGGCTCCGAGGGGTTTACTAGCTGACAAAAGCTAGTATCTTTAACAATAGTAAAGGTCAGGTCACCTAGCACCGTTGTTTCATAATGAAATCACAGATCGCGTTAGCCCTCGGGTCGTTTCTGGCACACTTTTTAAATACCGCAGCAAAAAGAACAAGCCCCCGGACCCTGGTGTCGAGCAGTGCTGGCTGATACGATTTAATGTGTTACAGCTCGATATATTTTCCTACTCGCTGCAGAGCATTTGGTGTAACTTGCACGTGAAATGTCTTTTTCTCAAACAGTCACTGTTTGGTCATTACGACAAGCCACTAACGTCACAGGAAGGAGAAGGGGGGGAAAAAAAGCACCTGATTTGCTCACCAGCACAGTACAGGTAATCTTGCCTCACTGGAACATTTTTTTTGTTAAACTGGTTATTGGAGCTATTTTTAATGTTATCTGCTTTATTGGAATGACTTCAT
Source organism: Oostethus manadensis (assembly GCA_024372805.1). Taxonomy (NCBI): domain Eukaryota; kingdom Metazoa; phylum Chordata; class Actinopteri; order Syngnathiformes; family Syngnathidae; genus Oostethus; species Oostethus manadensis. The sequence continues at coordinate 158,662 of QODF01000181.1, forward strand.
ATTTTCTCATATCACAGCCCAAAAATATCGGAGTACATGCCAAATGGCCCAAACCTAGTAAGAATGCCACTAGCATATGAGTGGCATCTTTACTCCATAACGTAAGATACATATCTACATGAACATTAACCGCAGAACGGAATCCAATCGTAAACACACAATGTATGAACATGAACTGATGACGGTAATGAATTTCCCGTGGCATACAATACAAAAACTGACAAACCGCGTGTACGAGTGTGCCCAAACAACCTGAGGTGGTTTGTCGTTAGCCCTCCGTCCGCCGCCGCCCCGCTGCTGGACGGCTCCAAGCTGGAAGGCATCGTCTTGTCGTGGCGGAAACTCTCGAACCTCTGCACCGCGACGGAGGTAACCATGGCCGGAGAACAAAGTGACGTGAAGAAAGAGCGATGGAAACAAGAGCAAGCACGGACGGGGTGGAAAGAGACAAACAAAAGAGGTTGAAAGAAGTGTTCAAGTTATTGCACACACACACACACACACACACATCTGAAGTGAAGGAATGAAAGAGCCTAGCTTAGCATTTAGCATCGTGACTACGCAACAGGCTGCAGAAAGAGAGAGGGATGTAAGAATAAGACTCCCGACGGGCAGCTGGAGAACACAACTGCGCTCATTTCCTGCAAGAGTGAATTTTCTCCACACCTGTGGAGAAATACAGGGGGAAAAACAAACAAAGCAACAGTCATGTGACATGTGGAACAAAGCCCAGCGCTTGGTGCTGCATGGCGCAGGACGTTAAACCAGGGGTGTCCAAAGTGAGGCCTGGGACATAAATGTAGACATGAAACATTGCAAGAAGAAAAAGTAGAAAAATACGTATACAAAATCTTAGCATATCAAAAACGAAAGAGTTTCTCCGTATGTGACCCTCGGCGGAAAACGCTTGGACACCCGTGGGTTCAACATGAAAGCAACATGGTATTTATTTGGAGCTAAGATAAATGGCGGCAATTGTTGCAACAAATAGGCAGGGATGGAAATGTGTGTGTGATTCATCTCTATTCAGGATATCCCTCCACTATTTGCCAGTAGGCAGTCTATTGTTAGGAGACAGATCCCAGTGCTCTACTTTGTAAACTAAGTACCTCAGACGGTGCAAGGCGAAGTGTCCAACACTCCCATTAGCCTTGTTGGCCGCAGCGGGGTTTGCTGCACACCCTTTTTCGCACGTAGCGAACATACTACAGTCATTGTGCAGGTGCAAGCTTGACACTTACCCTTACCTGCGCGTGCGCCCATCGCACCACCAGCTTCTTGGACAGCGCTAGCTTGCCGTTCAAGCACTGGATGGCTCTTTCGGCCTCCTGTGGACAAAGAAGAAGAAGGACGATGGAGCGCGTACTGTAGTAATAACAGTTCAGCGGCTCAGATGACAGCGTATTAATGAAGTACTTAATCCAGCTGTTTGAGTATGTTTGAGTAAGCGAGTGCTGAAGATAAACACACACTTCCTCTCTATAACTCTTCAGGGAGGACTTCACAGCCCACCAATAGACACTGGCAGTGAAACCAGATGCTTATCATGACCCTCCCAGCTCCCTCTAAAACAAATACAGGCCGCCTAGCTCATAAAGTATCCACACTGTGATGTAGTGCTGTCTAAATGCAGCCATTTGCTGAATATGCATACATACGGTATACTTCATAAAATCTGTGCTATAAGTTACAAAATGCATATATTATTTGAAACACGTGCAGATTCTTTTTGACCATTTAAATGTCACATTTAATGTTTCTTCATGTTAATATGCATTTGTACAAATTATTTTGAAAGTTATAAGTAGGCTGATAAACGTGGGGGAAAAAACCCAAACATCCATCCATCCCTTTTTTTATGCCGCTTATGGGTATGCTGGAGTCCATCCCAGCATTATTATTTTTTTATATATACAATTTAAAAAATGTAAAATAACAATAATAATAATACAAACAAAAAATACATCATTAAGAGTTAGTTTCCAGCGTTTCGATCTATGTATGGTCGTTTTATTTGCATAACGACCTTTGCGTGTCAGAATTACCGACCTCGTTTTTTTATCGATTATCCTGACAGGTCTAGGGCCAACAGTTAACGCCAAATCGTTTTGTGGCGGTCCAAACCTATGTGTAGCGGACACTGTGACGTTGGGGTGGTAAATGTAGGATGAAAGCCAAAAGTTTATATTCATATTCATCTTAAAAAAAAGTTAAATTAAATACAATAAGAATAAATGAATAAATAATTTTCAAAAAATGAACGTCAAAAAATGATGTTGGCATTAATAAAGATAGATAATAAATAAAGGTTCAGGGTTCGAATCTCCATTGGGCATCTCTGTGTGGAGTTTGCATGTTCTCCCCGTGCGTGTGCGGGTTTTCTCCGGGTACTCCGGTTTACTCCCACATTCCAAAAACATGTTAGCTTAATTGACCGCTCTAAATTGTCTATTAGGTATGAATGTTTGTTTGTCTATATGTGCCCTGCGATTGACTGGCAACCAGTCCAGGGTGTACCCCGCCTCTCGCCCAAAGCCAGCTGGGATAGGCTCCAGCATCCCCACGACCCTAATGAGTATAAGCGGTAAAGAAAATTAATGAATGAATGAAAAATGTAAACACTTTTTAAAAAAGTTAAAAACTATTTTAAAAACAACGTTTAAAAAAGAAGTATTAAGTTAAAACAAAAAATTAAATAACTTTTTTTTTAAAAATGCAATTAAATTAATAAAAAAATTAAAAAACATTCTGTAAATTGGTTTTAATCTGGAAAAAAAAAATTTAAAAGTAAAAAAAAAATCACACAAAATAATTACAAATTTCATAAAAAATATGAATATATATATATATATATTGGTATTAATCTGGTCTGTACCTCTCTGGTGTTGAAGTTGACAAAGCAGTAGCCACGCGGCTGCCCCTCCAGAGGCCCAGACTTATGGAACAGAAAGTCAAACTGTTTGACGTTTCCAAACTTCTCCAGAAGCTTCACCAAGTGATACCTAGCAGGAATACAACAAATGAGTATGTGTTTGTTTGTTTATCGAGTGCTGAAACAAAGGGAACTAACTCTAGTCATCCTGCACGCTGCTACTGTAGAGTGTGAATCTGTCAAGTGCAAGGGATACTGAGAGTGACAGCCCCCCCCCCACCCCCCACTGCACCTTTTTAGCAGAGGTCCAACTGCGGTGGCACGCCTGAGACAGTAAATCTTTTATTGAGACAATGCAACGAGGATACAGTAGCAGGACAATGAGGGAATAAAACAAAGGAAACCTCCAGCTCCCCTCCTGAGCGCCGCTCTCTGCACAAACAACACCAGCGTGAGCGCCTGAACATAGATATGTCCTCACTAAAGAGCTATGTGCTGTGTGTGCATGCGGCGGGGGGAGGAGTACAAGCGACTGGCCTCGAGCGGCATGGGAAAAAAAAAGTGTCTTCTGGGAAAAGAGGCCGGACAATGAGACTTGCGTCACCTGCCGACATCGAGGCTCTGCTTGGCTGCACTTGAGTCATGACTCACGTTGAATTAAATGCATAGGAAACTCTTATCTTCTTTCCCCCATACTTGTTCAGTGCATTCTCACAAGCACTTTGCCTTTAGTTACGAATCGATCGGTTACTCTCGAGTCGACTGGTGACGATAGCAAACCGTAAAGCAAAAGGGACTTCCACTTGTTTGAAGTGAATTCTTTGTGAAATATATCAATATTGTAACATATTAGTTTCTTGAATTTCTCAATGGCACCGTAAATTCTGATATAAAGATATGTAAATAATCAAATATGCGGTAATATCACAACGCCACGATATATAGATATGGGTTCACAGTTATAGGCGGCCGTACAGCACACGGTGAAAACCAGTTTGACGCCCCTGCACTAAACTACTCACTGCTCTTTATTTATTGTATAATGTAAGCATACACTTGCATAATACCTAAAAAAAAAAAAACTCCCTGGCAGGGTTAAAAATACAGAATCCAAACAGAGGCCGTGTGCGTAAATGCGAGAGCGTTTACAATGCAAGACACTCAAAGAACATTTTTGGACACTCGCCGCAGAACCACAATGGACCGGGTATCTCACGGGAGCAGTAAAAACCACCGGAGGAAAAGGAGGAGGGGGGTGGAGGAAAGGGTGGGGGAGCGAGAGGAAAGTTCAGACAGGGAATGTTGGCGGCGAGGTGAAAGGTGGAGGCAGCGAGAGGATACGGAGAGGTGAGAAGCCTAGGGAGGGCGGCCAGGTACTGGGAGGAAAAGGAAAACCAGCCGGGAGTTTATTCCAGATAATTGATGGCGGGTGGGTGGAGCTACAACAGAAACAGTGTTAGTTGGAAAGTAGGAGACAATGAGATGAGCTGCATGTCCATCGAGAAAGGCAGAAAAGGAACAGATTCAAAGGATCATGTGGGGGCGCTTTGGAGGGGGCTGTGCCCTCACAATCAAGACAGACTTGGAGAATTCCTGCAAGAAAGAGGGGGAATTATATGTGCTGTAAATTCTAAACAATTTGCTAAATAATGGCGATCTTGGACTGAGGGTCCCAAAGCAAAGGGTTATTGGAGCTATAATTCATCTTCTCAATCAGCAACAGGGGTCAGTGAGCATTTCTCAGGTTTTCCCTCCACACGATGAGCCGGTAGGCTATTTAAACACAAGTGGGGCAAAGCTTAGCAAAGCAAAGGGAAGGAAACGCCCGTCTAGACGCCCACCAGAGCTGCAGCGCGTATACTCTGCAGAAGCCCTCCACAGGCACACACACACACACACACAGAAAAAAACAACACTTCTCTCCAGCACGTAAAGGTGCTCTCTACCATGTCCATTGAGACGCCTTCCAAGAAGCAACACGAGAAGGTTGCATGAGTATAATAGAACATAAGGAAAAAATAATGCATAAAACACACACAGAGCTCCTGGTTGACACTGCGAAAGTAAACAGGGCAGGTGGGTGAAGAATGATGGCTGCTCTTTTTTGCGGCGCGCCTCCACGCCTCGCTGCCTCTTTTTCACACACGCGAGCGCCGTCTGCTTAGTCTCAGCCTGCAACACACACGGTTCATCAATCATGCACACAATGCCGTGCCTCTCCTGGAGGCAGGTTTGGAAAGCAAAGTTTAGGATTTATAACGCAGGCTGCCAAACAATTGGCGCTGCTTGAAGTTGGCAGCGTCACGCATTGGGACTCAGATTTGCCAGCTTTACGACGGAATGTTGATTTGTGTTCCCTACTCATGACATTTGGTACTAGGCACTGATCATTGAGCTTTTGTCCCTCCAAAGCCAGTAAATGGTACAGTCGCGTACGGCGGTACAGAAAGAAAGAAAGAAAACTTACTCGGTGATTTTAGGATCAATGTTGCCTATCCACAAGCGGTTTCCCTCATGGGTCCCACTCTCGGAAATGATGGAGGCATTTTCCACAGTCTCTGCTGCAGACGACATGTGTCCCCCTGGGGGAGAAAACACACCAACAACGCCGTTCATTCGCATTCGAACAACAACAATGGCAGGTGCCCTCACCGAACGCTAGGAAACATCACGGCCAAACGCGACGTCTGTGTCGCGGCGCAGGTTTGTAGCCCAACACAGACGGCAAGCTAGCTAGTAACGTTAGCTTAAGAAACAGCCCCCGCCTGGGCGACGCACTTCCATTCCCGCCGTCCTTAGCTTGTGCGTGTTCGTCGGTATTGTCACAATAAAGCAAGAAGCACGTGAATTAGGAGCAACAGTAAGCATGTTATTATTCGGCTTTATTCGAGCAGTTTCTTGCTATTAGCTCGCTTGTCGTGGTGCTAGCGCTTACCTCCTCGCGCCGTCAGACTTCCTCTAGAAAACGCGGCTTCGCCTCCGAGTTGACTTGCTTCGAGTCCCGCTTTCGGGATCCTTCACTGATGTCAAATACCAATGGCGTTCATTTTTCAAATGTATCGTGTTGTACTTCTTGACTCGAGTTTCTTGCTAGGGTAATGCAGCGGGCTTCGCGAGAGTCCAACAACAAAGGCGCACAGTGATGTCGCGACACGTGCCACTGAAGCGTAGTTGTTTTTACCGTACAGCACGTCCCGAACGCACACGGAGTCTCGAAGCCGGGCGAGGTTCCCGCTCGGTTGGCGCACACGATGAACATTTCAAGCGCTCCAGTCTGAAAAATATCCCCTCGTCGAGGGAAGATGACGTCACACGCGGCAAGCATGGCTTCCTCGTAAGCACGCTCTTGGAAATAAGTAAGACGTAAGTGATCTTATTTGGTTGAATGTGTTGTCACGATATAAGTCCGCTGCTGAAATCCATCCGCCCTCACGCCTTTGCCTACTGGCCGTGAATTATCGCCGTGTTAAAAATGGAGGTAGAAAACGTCCCATCACGCCGACCTTCACGGTGCTAATGAGCTTAGTCCTCATATATCCATCAATCACAACAAACACAAAGGTTTTGCGTGTACTTCAGTGCTGTTCGTCGTGTTTTAGGTTCATTTGCAGAAATAAACAAACAAACCATCACATAGAGGTTGCAATGCATTCTAATGCACATTTGAAATATGGCCTGTCCAGCCTGGTGTTGCCTAATGAAGCAGTTGTGATGTTAAACCAGGAAGCGCGTGATCAGATACTGTGCGTGCGTGCGTGCGTGCGCGTTAAAATGGTCAAGTGTACAAAGGAAGAGCTCAATGCGGGCACACTCACTGCCCCTTTTAGCAGAGGCGTGAGTGCAGCTGCATGCACAGGAAGTGTGGCTACAGTATCCCATTGAACACCTGCGCTTCATATTTTCTGCTTGATTTCCCCTCCAAGGAGCTCCGTCAGCGTCCCACATCAGCACATATCTGCTCTGCCACGGCGGGTGGGATCCCATCAGCTTGCTGCTGCGTTGCCCTCAAAGCCTGTCAGGATTCTGTCTGGTCCAGGTTTGGCACTTATGTGGATGTCTGTTGATTGCCGGGAGTGCGTTTCCTGGTTTTGGTTTGAGATTTGTATGAGTCAGACTGATAGTGAACGGCGCAAGTCCGGGTAAAGATTCTTGTAGATGAGTTTATTTTGTCTTAATCTCATTATCGTAAAGTCCAGAAGTAGCTTGTTCCTGTGCTATTAAGAAAAACAAAAAAATAGCAGCTTGCGGTTCTTTTGCACTTCACAATGGGGGTAAGGGCCCGCATCAGCACCCCCTGCTCGTTGAGAAGAGCGATACAAGCCTTTATGTCAGTCTCGTCTCGAATAAGACCGGAAAGAGTCACTTTGTTTTCTTATTAAAAAAAAAAAAAAGAGAATCTAGAAACTTGTATTAAAAAAAAGTTTCATATTCACATATGTTCAGATAAAAGTCCAAAAATGTATACTATAAATAGAGTAGTAGGTAGTGTAGTACACGTACAAAAAGATAAAAAAACCACAACGCAGCGCCTAAATATTTCACCATTATATTTTGTCTTCATGATAATGTTATGTGCTCTATTAATATTAATCCTAACGAACATCAACATGTCAATGACATCATTCTATNTTAATCCACTTTTTTGCTTCACCCTACACTGCTGACTTCACCCACATGTCATCCTCCCGCCACCTTCAAAAGTTCTCTGACGCCATAGTTGGACTCCACAGAACGGGGACGACCGGTCATGCAGAGAACTGGTTGAGGACTTTGTGAACTGGTGCCAGCAAAACCACCTCCTAATAATTACAAAAAAGACTCGGAAACTGGTTGTGGACTTCCGTCGGCGCCCCCGCATTACTTTTTTTCCCCATAAATTTGCGACTTCCTTCTCATAATTCTCAGGCTTTTTAGTTGTATAGTTGTATATTCCTCATGTTTTTTTTTTAACTTAAAAAAAGTGTTTTTAAGCGTGTGCAGCGTGGTATCTTTCCACCTTCATGGTTTGCCGGAGAGTTCTTCACAGCCACTGACGATGAAAGACGGGCTTTGGCGTGTTTGTGTCTGTGGCCTTTTGTTACTCCGCGAGTTTGTCTGTACTTGTGTGCGCTGTAAGGTTCAGCGCCGCCGTTTAGCAGTCTGCAAGGTGGGAGGTGGTGAGTTCATAATAAAGGAGGAGAGGGTGCAGGGAGGCTAGTCCTCTAGTGTTTTTTAGACCGGGAGTTTCCCTTTTAGGAATCCCCAAACATCTGACTACCTCCTACTGGCTGATATGTGCCATTACTGCAGTGTACTTAATTATTACACAAGGGCACAAGTAATATTACGGAAAAACAAACACACGGTCTTGGATAATGTTCACATTTTTTCATTATGACTAAAAAATAGTCGGTGGAAAGTTAAAGTCGCTGGAATTGAAACGGTATGAATTTATTTGTTGATGTAAAAACCTTTTGTCTCCAGTTGTTAGTATTCATTCTATTTTTATGGCCTGGTTTGGATAGTTTTTAAAAGATTTTTTGCATGTTTGTCACACTTAAATGTTTGAGATCATCAAACAAACTGAAATATTAGTAATATTATGACACAACTGAACACAAAATGTAGATTTTAAATGGAACTTTTATTAATAAGGGAGACATAAATTGAAACCTACATGTCCGTGTGTGGAAAAACTAATTTATAAGTACGTTAAGTAAGATTAATTGGGATTTATTGGTCAGTAAAAGCTTATAAAGCCATTTCCCAAGGTTTGGGACTCCAGCAAACAACATTGAGAGCCATTGTCTATAAATAGCCAAAGCATACAACAGTGGTGACCCTTCTCAGGAATAGCTGACCAACCAAAAAGACCCCAAGAGCGCGGCAACGACTCCTCCAGGTGGTCACAAAAGACCCCACAAAAACAACATCCAAACAATGGCAGGCCTCACTTGCCTCGGTTAAGATCAGTGTTGATGACTCCACCATAAGAAAGACACTCGGCAAAAACGGCCTGCATGGCAGAGATCCAAGACCAAAACCACTGCTAAACAAAAAGAGCATTAAGGCTCATCTCATTCTTGCCAGAAAACATCTTGATGATCCCCAAGACCTTTAGGAAAATATTCTGTGGTCTGACGAGACAAAAGTTGAACTTTTTGAAAGGTGTGTGTCCCATTGCATCTGGCGTCAAAGTAACAGTGAATTTCAGAAATAGATCATCATAGCAGCAGTAAAATATGGTGGTGGTAGTGTGATGGTTTGGGACTGTTTGGTTGCTTCAAGACCTGGAAGACTTGCTGTGATAAATGGAAGCATGAATTCTGCTGTCTACCAAAAAATCCTGAGATTCGGCCATGTGTTGGTGACTTCAAGCTCCTTTAAACATATAAGTAAAGTACTAATGCTTGAAAATGGTGAAAACGCAGTTTTAAAAAGTGTAATTTTCTAATTTTGTTTTCAAATTCAAAGTTTGGATTTGGGCTGTCAGTCAAATATTTGATCGCGATTAATCCCACTTTGTCCACAGTTAACTCATAATTTAGTTTAATCGCAGTTACTTTACCTGTAGTTGCCATTTTTTTGCACACTATTTGTAAATATGCTAATATGATGTTTATCTCACATTCTCTGGATGGTGGTTGGTGGTTCTGTATCCATTTGTTGCTTTAAATTTGATGTTCCTGTCATAGTTTTGCACAATCCATACGAAATAAGGTAAAGGAGATGGCTGTAACGCACGTTGGATGAATGGGTAGCATGTTGGCCTCACAGTCAGGAGGTTCAGGGTTCGAATCTCCGTTGGGCATCTCTGTGTGGAGTTTGCATGTTCTCCCCGTGCGTGTGTGGGTTTTCTCCGGGTACTCCGGTTTCCTCCCACATTCCAAAAACATGCATGTTAGGTTAATTGGCGACTCTAAATTGTCCATCGGTATGAATGTGAGTGTGAATGTTTGTTTGTCTATATGTGCCCTGCGATTGACTGGCGACCAGTCCAGGGTGTACCCCGCCTCCCGCCCAAAGTCTGCTGGGATAGGCTCCTGCATCCCCGTGACCCTAATGAGGATAAGCGGCATAGAAATTGGATGGATGGATGGATGGAGATGGCTGTAATGTACGTAGGCTCATTGTAATGCTAGTGTCAATGGCATAGCATTAGCTAGCGCCCCAAATAGCTCTTATCGGTTCTGCCGGTATCCAGCAGCTCCTAGTTCGAATCAAATGCTCGCATCTAAAAACACTGGTTAGTTGGACACTTTATGCCAATGGTATGACTGAATAAATGCCTAAACATTACCTGCATTGCGCCAACAACTTCTCACTTCTCCCAGAGGCGACGTGCTTTGTGACAAGTCAAGTCACAGCAACACAAAAAACTTTGCTCTTGTTAGAGCCATCTGAACTGACCATTCAAAAAAACATTTTCTTTGCCCATTTAATGCCCTAAAATATTAATATAAATCCATAAGATAAATTCAAAAACAAATGATGAATGTCTTGTTTATCAATAAATGTTTGTAATTTATTGTGCTTATGTGGGGTTTTTCATTCCATATTTAATCTCTCCATACCTTAATACCCCAAATAAATGTTTCTGTCTGCATGTTTACGCTTTGTCAGTCATGGCGGCCAATGGTCTGATCCGACTGCGTCCGCTGCTGTGTCTGTCCCTGGTGAGACCGCTCAGGTGTCCCCCCGTGGCCTCCGCTGGGGTCGACGCCCCCTACCGCCCTGCCGCATGCGCACGACTCTATGCCACCAAGAAGGCTAAAGGTCAGCGTGGAGAACACGGTGCGCTTGAGTCACTTGCACTTTTATTGATTATTTCATCCTCGTCCTCTCAGCCAAGGCCAAGGGTCAGCCGCCAAAGGTGAACATTAGCGCCGCCCTGGTGGAAGACATCATCCGCCTGGATGACGTGAAGGAGGACATGACGGCCATTGTTGGCACGCTTAAAGACGACTTCACGCGCAACCTCAGCATCCGAACCTCACCAGGTATTCGTCCCCCGCCCCCATCAAGCCCCCCAGTCTTGTTTGTGTCAACCAGACCCCCACATGGCCTTACCTTGACCCCACGCTTGACCTTTCCTTCCTTCACTATATCCAGGTCATGACCTGCTGCCTCTTGCCCTCCCAGCTTAGGGGTTGTGTGGGTGGTGGGGGTTGAAAGGGAAGGTCTAGTACACAGGTATGAAACTAAAGGCTCTCGGGCCCCATCTGGCCCACAGTGCTACTTTATCTGACCCAAAAAGCCCACTAATATTTAACGTGAGGGTGTCCAGGGCATGCATACTAATCACTTTGCACACCACCTCATTATATAAACCGAATAATATTTGTGTACTGCGTGCATACTACATAAAATATTTGTTTTAAAGAAAATGATCATCAAATGTTGTGGCAAATACTCAAATAATTTCCTTGGGGAAAAACTACAGAAAGCATTTTGAAAAAAGTATGGCCCAAAGGACAAAAGCTGCATTTTTGCAGGAATGGAGGATATTTTATATATATAAAGGATATAAGTGTCTTTGAGGCAGAAAACGTGTATTTTTACATGTAATTGGTGTGTTTTGGAGAAAAAATGTCTATTTTTGCAGAAAATGTTAACATTAAAAGGAGGAAAAGGTTGAATTCTTGCATAAAAACATATATTTGTTTTATTTTTGCACTTTTGTGTATTTGCACATACAAATGGTGTACTTTTGCAGGGAAAAAAGTTTATTTTTTGCATGAAAAAAGGGTATTTTTATATTAGTTTTTTTTTGCATAAAAGGTGCATTTTTGCTAAAAAAAAAGACATCTTTTTAGAGGAAAAAAGTTGATGGTTTTATTAAAAAAGGTGCAATTTTGCAAATGCGTATCTTTGCCTTCAAAGTAGTGTATTTTTACAGAAATCCTTTTTTTTTGCAGAAGAATGTGTATTTGAAGGACAAAACGTGCATTTCCAAAATATATACTTTTGCATTTTAAAAATTATTATTTGTGCACAAAGAAGGTTTGTGTGTATTTTTGCATACAACGTGTATAATTGGAGTAAAAAAGTTGAATTTCTGCAGAAAAAGTTGATTTTTCATGGAACTCTGCTGCTTTTTTAATTCAATTTTATTTTTAAAATCGTGCCTTTTCCCGGAAATGACTTTCTTCAGGCTTCTGATTGGCGAAAAACTCCACTTGATGGCTTTTTATGTGTTTGACACTGCAGGAGCAATTTTCCTGAATGCCATTGGTAAAGATGTAGGACACAAGTGCAGCACAAGCTTCCTTATATGGTCAGTCTCTCAAGATGTCCTGTTTTTCAACCTCATCAGCCCCCCCCCCTTTCATTCCAAAGTCATATTTATCCTTCAGCCTTGTAATGTTCTGGCTTTTACTCAAACATTTTCAATTAAATGACCGTTCAAAGGCGGAGGAAACTTTCACTTCCATCTGCTCGCTCCCTCCGTCCATCTCTCCGTCCGTCCTCCTGCCTCTTCTGTCCAGCTGCGTGGAAATCCAGACAGGCAGCAGGACTTAAAGGGCTGACAGGAGGGATGAGATGGTGGACTGGGATGACGTCAGTTGTCCGAGTCCTGCTTTTTTTTTTTTCTCATCTGGGTTTGATCAGGCTTACAATTAAGTGTGTGTACATGGGAGTCCAAGATGGATGGAGGCTTCTTGTCGGCAGATCGCTGTTGCCGTGGCAACGCCCATGCAGCATCTTTGTATTGGACGCAAACATCACAAGAGGAGCTGGATGGATGAAAGATTATTTCACCACTCATTACCCCGTGGTAATTTCCTATAGAAAGTCATGTAATTTGAATTCATCTGTTCCAGAGTCAAACCGTCTCTTAACGTAAGCCTTTGATAAATTGTACACTTTACATGTAAGTGTAGTAACTTGAAAGCTGTAACACGTATGTTGACGGAGAGTTTTCTATGCGGAATAATGTATGTAATGTGTGGATTATGATGATGTAAAACACACGAGGTGTCCAATGTGGACAAAATGTGAAAAATCAACTCAAATTGAAGCACGTCTTTTTTTTAAAGCAACAAGAAAAAGAATGTGTTGAAACAATTGAGCGGATGACAGGATAAGTTTGATAGCAAGAAAAACGTTTTGTGAGAATTTTATTATTTTACTCTTTTTTTTTTTCCAATTTTTAAAAGACATTTTTTTAATGCCATAATTTTTAAATATACTTGTATATGTATATTTTTTAAATAACATTTTTGCAGAAAAATGTGTATTTTTGGAGGGGAAAATTATGTAATTTTAGAGGGAAAACAATTTGAATTTTTGTATAGAAGCGCATTTTTGGAGGGTAATAAAAAAGCTTATTACTAGAGGAAAAATGTGCATTTTTGCATTGAAACTGTTTTGTTTTGGGGTTATTTTGTTTGTTTCTTTATGGATGACAAGGTGTATATTTGCAGAAAAATACCTATTTTTGCACAGGTGTATATTTTCAAAAAATTCCATTTTGCTTCTTTTTCTTTTTTTATCTGTATTTTTGCACAAAAGAAGGGGCGGTCTGTGTTTGCACACGTGTATTTTGGGAGGAAAATGTTTCAATTTAGCAGAAAAATTGAATTAGTATTTTTGGAGGAAAAAAGTTAAACTTTTGCGGGAAAAAATGTCTATTTTTGCACAGGTGTATTTTTTGAGGAGGAAATTTGGTATTTTTGGAGGGGAAAAAAGTTTCATTTTTGCAGAAAAAAGGTATTTAGTATAACTATTTTTGGAGGGACAAAGTCATGACAATAAGTCATCATTTTAATAAGTGGGTTTAAAAAAATGCTTTGCGGTCGTAAGACACTCCTCGCATGGGTGCTTTTGGGACGAAAGCCACCAGGAGAGTAGAAATCAGTAGAGTGAACTTGTTTCTCAGGTAACCCGCGTAGTTATCGTACGTCATGTACTCCTGCACGCTAAGTAATGCGGCTAAGTAGACTTTTTAGCGCGTTTCTGATGCGTTCCCTGTCAGACCCCCTCGCCCTCCTCACCTCTCCGGGTAAAGAAATGGCCGCCTGTCTGGCCTGCGTGCGTAAGTGCTAACAGATGTGTAGATGCACGGCGTCAAGGCACAAGTAACAAAGACGGACAGGCAGAAAGGAGGAGGATGTTATGTGTACATTATGTACGAGGACCCCGCAGCCTTTATGGCCGTCTTTTGTGTCTGACTGGCCCTTTAAGGTGGATTGATAAAATGATGGAATGGGGAAAGTAAAGCCTCAAATCTCCTTCATCCCCCTCTGTTCTCTCTCTCTCACACACACACACACACACACACACAACATCCCCAGCAGCAGGGATGGAGTGATGCAAAGCAGAGGTGGAGAAGGAAACAACTGCGTCTGAGGTTAGCCAGATGGAAGAGAAAGGTGGGGGCGGAGGTCAACACACCTTTGCTTCTCTCATCACCGAAGGCAGGCGAGGTGCTCGTCAAAGTCCAAGTTTCACCGTCAGTTGTTATGCTTTCTCCTCAGACAGTCAAAGCAGGCGTGCTGTCGAGTGGGAAAGTGTCCCCAAACTTTTGACGTTTGTGGCGTCGCTGCGTGAAAGGGGCAAACTTGTCAGAGATCTTGGGACACTTTGGCATTGCACTGAATGGGAAAGTGTCTCCAAACTTTTGCAAATTGTGGACAAGCGTTCTACACTGCAGTTTCCCACTTTGCCAAATGAGTGAACGCCGGGATCCTCTGTTATGCAGCCGGTGCACCGATTGGTGGGACTTCTGTGTGAAAGAGGCGAAGTAGTCAAACGTTTGGAGACACGTTTGCGCACCACTGCATGGGAAGTGTCTTCAAACGTTTGTGTTTGATACGGCATTGTACCACTTGGCTGCTTTCTGTGTGAAATGCTCAGCTTTTTATCGGGAAGAGGCTAACCGTTCAAAAATGTTGAGACACTTTTGCACCCAATTGAATAGGGAAGCGTCTCTAAACTTTTGAAAGTGTGCTGAATTGCAAGTTGGTGGTAAAGATCATTTAATTGCAAAACCTGCGCTTGTGTGTGCTCAGGGGCTCTGGACCACATTGTGGTGTCAACCCAAGACGGGAAGTTCCCCCTCAACCAACTGGGTCAGGTATCCATGAAATCGCCACAGATCATTCTGGTCAACATGAGCAGCTTCCCTGAGGTAAGACCGCCACACACGACGACAAACACAGGTGGACTGATCCCATGCTGGCCCAAATGGCAAAAAATGAGGACATGATATCAGGCTGCAGAGAAAAACCGAAGTAGCAATGAAATCTCCTGTGCTAAGAAATGGATCACTCGCGGGGAACGTTTGTTCTGCAGCGAAAGATAGCAAGAAAAGGAACTGCACGTGCGTTCAGCGTGGACGTGTGTTTGTGTGTAGAGGAGATGACCTCATCTTACCTCCAGGACAGGAAGGAATGAATTATTTTCTTTTTGTCTTCTAAGTTTTTCTTGTGTGTAAAATGTCTTTCTCTCCTTCTTCAGCAACACAACGCTAATTAGAGCTGTGCTTCATCCAGTAGGCCTACACTGTCCAGACCTCCAGACTGGTGGTCTGGAAAGTCCAGGCATTATCAGAACGAAGGGTTGACACCGTCGTGTAGCGTATGTACAGTAGACCTCCTGGCTTCTTGTCAAATGTGACAGTTAAAGCAATCAAACGCAAGCATTTATGGGGGGGATTGTCCGTGTACAACCCTAATGTGAGACATCAACGCATGCCTTTTCCTCGCATGCGTGTTGCAAAACGGGCAGCTAACAACGCACGCACCCTGTATTAAAACGTCCCCCGAGACCTCCCACTAGTCGGATGTGCCCTGAACGCCTCCACAGGGCCACATTGGCTTAAAAAATTGGCGGCGGAGGGGCCGACTAAATGTGGGTGGTCGCCAAACATGACGAGATACTTGCTCACGGTGCAACGAAACGAAGAAATGCATCACATAAATCTACTACGACTACTACTATTTGGGTGATAACCAACACCTAAGCTCCAAATTGTAACACGTAACTTAAAACCGTTATTTCCAAATGCCCACAAGGCATGCTGGGTAGTCCCGCAGCAACAACAATATGGACTATGAACAATAAAACCTTGATTATCAAGAGTATGTGAACGCCCCTCCTTGTTTACTTCTCTGACGATCTCCTCAACATATTTTGCAATTAAGCAAACATGCAACAAAAATGGCAAAATGTTGCGAGAAAGAGTACCACAAGAGCTACCCAGCATGCCTTGCAGCGGGAATATATGAATGGTTTTTTGCATGGGTCGCCATGGCAAAACAATTCCCTCCATCTAACCCTGTCTTCTGCATCCTCTTCTCTCGCACTATCTTCATGTCCTCTTTCACTACATCCATAAACCTCCTCTTTGGTCTTCCTCTAGGCCTCCTGCCTGGCAGTCCAAAGCTCAGCATCCTTCTACCAATATATTCACTATCTCTCCTATTGACTTGTCCAAACCATCTCAGTCTGGCCAAAACCTCTAACATGTGCTGTCCCTCTGTGCTCATTCCTGATCCTGTCCATCCTGGTCACACCCAAAGAGAACCTGAGCATCTTCATCTCTGCTACCTCCAGCTCTGCCTCCTGTCTTTTCCTCAGCGGCACTGTCTCTAAACCAAACAACATGGCTGGTCTCACCACAGTTTTGTACACCTTTCATTTTAGCTGAAACTCTTCTATCACACATCACACCCGACACTTTTCTCCACCCATTCCAGCCTGCCTGCACAAGCTTCTTCACCTCTTTTCCTCACTCTCCATTGCTCTGGACTGTTGACCCTAAGTACTTAAAATCCTCCACCTTCTTTATCTCTTCTCCCTGTAACCTCACTCTTTCTCTTGAGTCCCTCTCATTTACACACATGTACTCCGTCTTGCTGCGGCTAACCTTCATTCCTCTCCTTTCCAGGGCAAACCTCCACCCCTCAAGCTTCTCCTCCACCTGTTCCCTGCTCTCACTACATATTACAATGTCATCCGCAAACATCATAGTCCATGGAGATTTCTGTCTAACCTCGTCCGTCAGCCTGTCCATCACCATAGCAAACAAGAAGGGGCTCAGAGCTGATCCCTGATGGAGTCCCACCTTCACTCGGAACTCCTCTGTCACACCTGCAGCACACCTCACTACTGTCTTACAGTCCTCGTACATGTCCTGCACCGCTCTAACATACTTCTCTGCCACTCCAGACTTCCTCATACAATACCACAGTTCCTCTCTGGGCACCCTGTCATAAGCTTTCTCCAGATCTACAAAAACACAATGCAGCTCCCTCTGACCTTCCCTGTACTTCTCCATCAACATCCTCAAAGCAAATACTGCATCTGTTGTACTCTTTTTTGGCATAAAACCGTACTGCTGCTCACAAATGCTCACGTTTGCCCTTAGTCTAGCTTCAACTACTCTTTCCCATAACTTCATTGTATGGCTCATCAGCTTTATTCCTCTGTAGTTGCCACAACTCTGCACATCTCCCTTGTTCTTAAAAATGGGCACCAGCACACTTCTCCTCCATTCCTCAGGCATCTTCTCATTATCTAAGATCTTGTTAAACAACCCGGTCAGGAACTCTATTGCCACCTCTCCTAGACACTTCCATACCTCCACAGGTATATCATCAGGACCGAGTGCCTTTCCATTCTTCATCCTCTTCAATGCCCTCCTCACTTCTTCCTTACTAATCTTTGCTACTTCCTGGTCCACAACAGTCACCTCTTCTACTCTTTGTTCTCTCTCATTTTCCTCATTCATCAACTCTTCAAAGTACTCTTTCCATCTTCCCATGACACTACTGGCACCTGTCAATACCCTTCCATCCCTATCCTTCATCACCCTAACCTGCTGCACGTCCTTCCCATCTCTGTCCCTCAGCATTGCCAACTTGTGTAGATCTTTCTCACCCTCCACGCAGGCCAACATAGCATACAAGTCATCATAAGCCCCTTGATTGGCCTTTGCCACCTTTACTTTCACCTTACGCTGCATCTACCTGTACTCTGTCCTCTCCGTGTCCCACGGCTTCTTAGCTAACCTCTTACTCTGTATACACTCCTGCACCTCCTCATTCCACCACCAAGTCTCCTTATCTACTTTCCTACCAGTTGACACACCGAGTACTCTCCTGCCTGTCTCCCTGATCACCGTAGCTGTCGCTGTCCGGGCGTCTGGAAGCACCTCTTGACCACCCATAGCCTTTGTAGGACACTTGGCATGCCTGATGTGGGCCGAGAGCCGTAGTTTCCCCACCCCTGCTCCAAGAGATCCCAGCCATCCCGAGGAGAAAACTCATTTCGGCCACTTGTACCTGCAATCCTGTCCTTTGGGTCACGACCCAAAGCTCACAACCATAGGTGAGGGTAGGAACGTAAAGGAATCTGTAAATTGAGAGCTTTGCCTTTCAACTCAGCTCTCAGGACCAATTACTCACTTGTAAACAAGACCCAGAGGTACGTAAACTCCTTCACTTGGGGCAGGATCTCATTCCTGACCCGGAGATGGCATCCCACCCTTTTCCAGGCGAGAACCATCGACTCTGATTGGTTGGTGCTCATCCCTGTCGTTCGCACTCGGCTGCGAACCGATCGAGAAAGAGTTGAAGGTCTCGGCCCGATGCAGCCAGCAGGACCACGTCATCTGCAAAAAGCAGAGACCCAATCCCACAGTCACCAAACTGGATGCCCTTAACGGCTTGGCTGTGCCAAGAAATTCTGTCTGTAAAAGTAATGGACAGAATCAGTGATCCAACCCTTACCGGAAATGGGTCCAAACTATCCCTGGCAATGCTGACCAGGTTCTGACACCTGTCTGAATTAGCTGGTCTGGAGTGTGTAGTGTACCGTGTCATTTACATAACGTGACCTGCATATTACCCACGCTACATCGACGTTGTCAGCGTAGGAGCTACCGCCCAAGAACTACTTTTCTGGCGTAGTGACACGGCGCCGCACTCAAAACGCCTTAACGTTTGTTACTGGCGCCACTGCATCGCTTGTGAGTTTGAAAAGGTTAAGGCGAGGTTCTAAATTAGAACTATATCACATAGCGCGTGAACAAGTGGAAAGGAAAATGTTTCCGTACGATGCACCAAGTGGCGATTGCTCTAAGACTAAAATGTGCACAAAGTGTACGGCTATTTTGACCCTGGTGCCGGTTGGAGACCCCAGTGGTGGAGCTGGCACTGTTGCAGTTACACCGCGTTGTGGGAGGACGTAGACGGCCCCAACGCTTGAGAGCAGCACAAGAGCGCCCACATCTTTAGCCACTCATTCAAGGGAACCCCCCCCTCCCCCGGTAACTGTTCCTTCTAACCGCAGACCACACACACTCCGACAGCGAGGAGAGTCCGCGATGCACGCAGGTAACACGCAGGCTGTTTGTGCGGACAGGTGAGCATCACCGAGGACGTCCTTTTCAGCTCACTTCTTGGCCTTCAGCGGGTCGGCCCGTGTTTGATGTCAAACTTCAGTGTAATCCACATGCCCCCCTCCCCCCTCTTTTTCCTTAGAACATATTAACAAGAACCTGGCCCGGGCCATTCCGGTTCCTTTTCTTTTTTTTTTTTATTTGCTGTCGAGCCGGACCGGTGGTCGTGAGAGCGGAAGCGATGATGAATTTGATGCGGAGAACAATCAAACCGAGGCATGGGCCGAATTTATCACTCGGCGCTGGGAGGGAGCACGCAGAGGTCTGAGCTCTCGCTGAGGAAAAGAAACAAGAGCTGAAGGAATTAATTCAACGCACACAAATAAATTCCTTTAATCTGGCAGCCATTTCTTTCCTCCCGGTGGAAAACACCAGAAGGAGCTGTCGAGAAGGAAAGGGGAGGAGTGGAAAAAAAATGATATTCGCATTTTTATTCATGTTTAAAGTCTCTGGAATGCTCAGCAAAGGGAATTGTCCCGCAGCTAATTGTTTGGAGGAAATGCACACGCTCAGATGTTAGCAATCTATCAATAACGCCTTTTCTGTGGCCACATGATGATTGTCAAGGTTGCATTGCTGCACCGCTTGGCCTTCGATGTCACGCTGCACGATGGCAGATTTTCAGCCTATCTGATGTCCAATCAGGCCGACGTTACCGAGGCCTCCCGTTCTCGCAATCCTAATCAGGCGCGGCTTCAAATAACCGCATACTCAGGTGTATTTGTGGCAAGCGCAGCAGGTAAACAAGCGCCAGCCATCCTTCATGGTTCCACGCATGCATCACATGACCTGATAAGGAGGGGAAATGCAACACGACCCTCGCAAGCTCACTCTGCCATCCTGGTAGCAATTTTAAACATGTTTCAGAGTTAGTTTAAAAAATGACTTGAATAAGTTACAGTATCGAGAATGTTTTCATTTTGCGAGCATAAAGTGTAAGATTATGACCAAACATTTGTTTTTTTGTATTTATAAACATTTGAAATGTCTTTATATTAAAAAAATTATAATTATACAAATATTACATTTTAGTTTGAAATATTTTATATTATGAGAATATTGTAATTTATATAATAATGTATATTTGATTATAGAAAATGAAAAATTACTACAATAAGTTACAATAGTGAGAATTTTATGAGCATGAAGTAGAAATTTTGCATTAGGTTATATTGTTATTTTATAAACATTTAAAATTATATATATATTAAAAACAAAGAAAATTAATCCAAAATGTTACAAGAATAAATGAAGTATATGATGTAAGTTGTTGTAAATTGTTTTGTAAAAGAGAGACAAAAACAAGTTATTGTTTCACCCTGGTAGCAATTTTGAAAAAGTATTTCAGCGTTTAGGTGCATGTACTGAAAATATGTAAGAATAATTCCTTCACAGTTACAGGAATTAATCTAAACAACTACTAGACTTAAGTTAAAATATTTAGGATGGCTTCATATTATGAGAATAACTTAATATTTTGTTTTAGAAACATTTTAAATGTGTGTCTGTGTAACTCACATGACAAAGTGTGATTTATTCCTTTTTTTTATGCACGTTTGTCACACTTAAATGTTTCAGGTCATCAAAATATAACTATATAATACTTTTTACCATTATGTGGTGCAGAGTGGCCTCTCCAGAGTACAACGTAGTTGTAACTATTGTGCAATAACAATAAAGGCTATTCTATCTGTTTATTAGTCAGTGACGACACAAGTGAACAAAAAATTCAGTTTTCAAATGCAAAAAAATCAAACTTATATGGCACCCTGTGAAAAGGTGATTGCCCTACCCTGTGAAAACACCAACATAAATGAGATTAAATGAGCTCTGCCAGTCTGGGAAAGCTTATACAACCATTTGTACATTTTCGGTACTCCAGCAAACCACAGTGAGAGCCTTTAAGTAAAAATGGCCAAAACATGGAACAGAAGTAAACCTTCCCAGGAATGGCCGGCCAACCAAAATACCCCCAAGAGTGCAGCGACGACTCATCCAAGGCGTCACAAAAGACCCCAAAACAACATTCACTTGCCTCAGTTAAGGTCAGTGTTGACACTGGGCAAAAACAGTCTACATGGTAGAGTTCCAAGACCAAAACCACTGCTGAACAAAAACAACATCAAGGCTTGTCCCAATCTCGCCAAAGAACCCAAGACTTTTGTGAAAATACTCTGTGGTCTGACAAGACAAAAGTTGAACTTTTTGGAAGGTGTGTGTCCCATTACATCTGGTGTAGAAGTAATGCAACATTTAAGAAACAAGCATCATCGCAACAGCAAAATATGGTGGTGGTAGTGCGATGTTTTTCTGCTTCAGGACATTGAAGATTTGCTGTGATAAATGGAAGCATGGAATGGAGGTGGTCAACCGAAAATTCCTGAAGGAGACTGTTGGTGACCTCGAGCTGAAAGCAACTTAGGTTGTGCAGCAAGACAACGATCCAAAACACACCAGAACGTCCACCTCAGAACGGCTGAAGAATAAACTAATCTATGAAGACTTTGCAGTGGCCTAGTCAAAGTCCTGACCAGAATCCTATTGAGATGCTATACATTCATTTTAGGAAAGCCCAATGGAGGTTTGAACCCAGAACAATTAGATCTCCTGACTTCTTTCTTCTTTTCCTTTCAGCTTGTCCTTGCTTATCCCATCAATGGTTGCCACAGAGAATCATTTTGTTCTGTTTGATTCGCATGTTTTGATTTGGCAAAAGTCGGATGCCCTTCCTGACACAACCCTCTAAATAAGGGACATGATACTTATATATTTTTGGGTGTGACCAGGATGGACAGGATCAGGAATGAGTAACAGTTCAATATTCTGAGATAGTGAATTTGTGATTTTCATTTGTTTTCAGTTATTATCATCGAAATTCAAAAAAATAAACACCTGAAATATGTCAGTCTATGTGGAATAAATGTATGTGATAAACAAATTCCACTAACCCGCTAATATTATGGAGGAAAAAGTGCAATTTTTAAAAGAATGAAGTCGCAATTTCCAAAATTTGTGTAAATGTGTGAAAAATACGCTGGGAAAAGTGCGAAGCTGTAATATGGTGTTAATATGCTTTTACTAGGATAATGTTGTTATAGCGTTAGGGAAAAAACTAAATTTACAATCACGACATCGTAATATGGGGGGAAAAATGTGTAATTTTTAAAATAAGTTGTAATTTAAAAAAGTACATGACAGAGAATAAAATTGGTATGACTTTAGAAAAAAAAAAGGTACATTTCGGAGAAGGAAGTCATGTTTTGAGAAGGCTTGTGAGAATAATATGCATGCTTTTACTCTTCCTCTTTTCGGTGTGGCCCCTTTTTGTGTGTGTGTGTGTGCGTGCGTGTGTGTGCGTGTGTGTCGCAAGCAGACACCCTTGTAGGGTCACCGGGGGTCAGCGGCCTGCCCTGCAACCTCTCAGTCCGGTCCCACAGGACTTGGCGCTGACAGTGGCCCAAGGCACTTCCACAGTGCACGGGCCGCCCCACACACACACACACACACACACACACACACACACGCACACACACACACACACACCTTAATGACTGCCAGCTGGAGAAAGACCACTACCTGCAGTTTTCTTTTCACAGTCACCCTGCCCTTCTTGTGTTTGTGTGCCTTCAGGCCACGGCGGCGGCCGCCCATGCCCTGAGAGAGAGTAGCATGAACCTCAACCCTGAGGTGGACGGGACAATCATCAAGGTGCCCGTTCCTAAGTGAGTGTCTTAGGCACACAAAGACCTCGCCTGTACTTTCACTCTGCTTTCCCTGCTCCTCCTTCAGGCAACACACGAATTACATACAATAACACTCAACTGTTATTCTGTTCCATCTTAATTACAGCGAGATCATGTGCTGGTTATGGAGAACTTCTAATACCCCCAATACTTCAAAATTGATCATTTATGCCAATGTAAGCGCTTTTATTTTCGAAAGAAGTCCTTGGTACTTCCTTCCCATGTTTGTCTATCTTTCAGTTTCGAAGCCTGGCTAAATAAATTAGAACCACACACTACCCCGGCCCAAAACAGTAACTAAAGGAGTGAAACAAAGGAATAGGTGGTAGATATCGGTGAATGGCCTTTATTGTGAAGGTACAAGCACAAAAGACAGGGTTATTTGTCCTGCTAACAACCAGTTAACGCAATAAAGCCAGCCTAACGTAACAGACGGTGCACAGGGAACCGTACTTGCACCAAAATATGAAAAGATTTCTGTCTTGGCACTTGCGCCACCCCTCTGTAAAGTTTCATGGAAAGTCGCAGTCCAGTTTTTTGTGTATCCCTGCTAGCTAACAAACAAACGGCAATCGTAAGCAGTAGCCCCCGCTTTTTTGGTGCACTTGTTTTTTTGAATCGCACAGAAGATTGTGGAAAAAATGCGTTATCTTTGCCAGTCGAACCGCTACCACGGTCCTTTACTTTGAAAAATCCTCTCGTGACTTCCTTGCAAGTATTGTTCTTACGTTTGTTTGTCTCTCTGATTGATTCGGACCACAAGCCAGCCAAAGAGTTAGCTTGTGGCGAGCGGCAGTTTCAGCAATCAGCAGCGTGCGCTCTGACGAGAAAGAGGTGGCAGATATCAATCAGTCGATGGCCTTTATTATGAAAAGGGATCGTTGTTCTGCTAACAAACCGATATGCATATGAGGTCTTGAGAATCTACTGCACCTACTGGTAACTCGACCTACTGGTCACATGTCCTATGCCTTAATAATGCTGAATGACGTAACATGACCATACTTGCACCCAAATATGGTGGCTTTTATCTCGGCACCTGCGCCATCCCTTCCCTAAGGTACTTAGAAATTGCTGCTGTGGTTTTCTGCGTTGCCCTGTTAACTGACAAGTAAACGGCTGCAAGTTGCATTAGTTGTGTTGTTAATAAGGTGAATTTTACGCTGCTTTTGGAAGTTGCCCGTCCGGTCTGTGGTGTAACAAAATTTGCACCTTTGCATATAATATCCAAAAGTGGTGTTTATGAGCATGCATGCATGTGCTTCCCGGCGGATGCAGCAGCAGCAGGTGTTAGTCGGGTTGAGGAGGGGCACGCGTCAGACCGTTTAACCCCGGTCCCCCACCCACCCACTCGTCCCCTTTACCTCCTTCAATCAGTCTTGGCGCGCCGGAAATTAGCATTTCCAAAGAGGAGAAGGAGCTGCGGTTGATTTGGCGGCAGAATCAGTAATTAGAGCGTATTGTTTGCGGTAAATACACGCCGCACTTGGATTGTTTGCAAATAGTTCCTCCCGGCAGAAAATGCCAATTAAGGACAAAGGAGAAGAATGGCCAAGTCGAATATCGCGTGTGATTAAAACAAGCGAGCTGTGATTGCAGAGTTGACGACGGAAACCTCGAGGTGGGAATACAAACTTTACGCAACAAGCTCCTTTTTGCGCTTTTCTGCACTTTTGCATCGCCGCACAAAATGTTAGTATTGTTACCTTTTACCGTATTTATCACGTTGCTGTTTCCTCCAAGGTGGAAAGGTTATCTGTGTGAGCAGTAGTTTCTGCAATCAGCAGCGAGCACACTGGCAAGAATGAGGCAGTAGGTGGCTATGAAAGGGGGAACGTTGCCATGTCAAAAAGACAGAATGAAATGCGTGTGTCGGAAGCGTCCTGTCCAAAGTCTAGCCTTGATGCTGAAATTTACAGTTTATTCTCCATAAAGCACTATTATTAAAAAAATTATACAATTATATGAATTTATTGTTAATTTAAATTATTTTATATATTATATTTTATATTATGAAAGTAATATATTATTGTATATCATAAAAGTATGAATTGCTTCTTATTTTCTACGTATTTAATATTCAACTAAAATTATGTTTTAATTCTTGCAAGATTTATTTTCTCGTTATTGATTTTTCACATAAAATTTAAAAAAAGCATTTAACATTTTTGTTGCACCACCTTACAACCGCATTCACTTAAAATGATGTGTTTTTCCAAATAATATTAGGATTAATTCTGATTTCAAAATGACTTTATTCTCATAAAAATATGTATATGCATTTTTTTATATTATTCTCTAAAAATGAAATTACAACTTTATTCTGGTAATATATTTTGACTACTCTTGCAAGTTTGTTTGTTCTTAAAATTACGTCATTCCCATAATGTGATTTTTGTTAAAAAAAATCCCAACTAGATTTTTTTTTTCAGAAAATTTTTAATTTCTTCTTGTAAAAAAAAATGTTTTTTCATGATATAGTATATTATATATATAGATTATATATAATAATCGATTTTTTATATATTACAAATTAATAATTTTAAACTATTATTCCAATAAATGTTATTAAAAATTAAAAATAATGAATAATTTCATAATCATTTTTTAATACCAATTATCACTTATTGTTGTAATTGCTAAAATATGCTGTATAATTAGATACAATTTTTATACATTAAATTATTCCCTCCAAAAATGATGAGTTTATCCCACCAATTTTTTATGATACAAAAAATCTTTGAAATGTTTATTTTCGGATTTGTAGCGAAACCTCCTCTCTCAAACGTGGGAGAGATGATAGATTTTGTTCAGACTCCGGGACCCCAAGTAACTTTTGGGACATGGTTAAAATTTACATTAAAATTCTACTTCCGGGCAGGGTGACCCGTGAGCACCGAGAGAACCTCGCCAGGACGGCCAAGCAGTTCAGCAACAAGGCCAAAGACGCTCTGAGGAGAGTGCGCGCCAATGCTGTGGTGCAGGTGAAGAAGGCCAAGGAGGGACACTCGGAGGACACTATACGGCTCGTGGAGAAACAGGTAAGCAGGGATGCCGATCCAAACTTGGTCACATCATGGCAGCGGCTCTTGAGTGTGAGATGTTGAACCAGACCAGACATGGACAAAATAATGGTCGTTCCAGACCCAACTGTGATAAGTATGAGTCAGTATTAAATGGAAGAGATTTTTAGTTATAGGTATATTAAAAAAAAACTCTTTACATCTCCAAAATACTTTTTTTTTACATTATTAGAGCTTTCTACACATGACATAACACCCCTATAGTCACCTTTACATTTGTATTACCCAATATAGTCGATGTAATCAGAGAAAATAGGACGTATTATATAGAAATAAGATAACATTGAATTACACTTTAGCAGTTTATTGGTGTTTTTTCTGTAGTGAACTTCCCACAATGCCTTGGCTTTCAATGGCTTTACACTCATATTACCCAATATAGTAGACATGATAGGAGTAAATAAGCCATTTAGGACGTAAATAAAACTCTTGTTTATGTGTGTCGCAGTAAATGGGTTCCCTCACGCACTGGTTCTCAACTGGTGGTTCTCGGATGCGTTCCGGGGTTAGCTAAAGTTAGCAATATCCGGCTGTGGTATTTGTACATTGCACAGTTATCTGATTTAGTGCAATTTTTCATATTTCATTTTCCCGTAGGCATGCAGATATCATGTTACTTACATGTTACTTCAATAAAATTGGGGAAAAAATAAGAATTTAAAAAACTACTTCAATAAAGTTGTATAAAAAGAATGTAAAACTGTCAAAATAACAATTAAGGGGAAAATGACTAGCAATTTAATGACCATTGGAAGATGTAGACCATTTGAGAACCTTAGTGGCGGGCAGACAGATGTGTCGAGGACAGGAAGTGATGTGGGAGGCGGAGTCATGGCCCCCACAGCAGCCTGCGTTTGGTATTATTATGATTATTACGATTATTATTATTTTTACCATCGTGCCTAGGACAGGGTTTCGCCAAATCGTCACAATCTGGGACCCACATTTTCCACATTCATTGGAGTCATTTGCACGTATTAATTTAAATCATTTAAACACATTTTAAAAAATGTCTTGACGTGATTATTGATTTTTATTTTTTACACTTTATTTTGATGTTTAACGTATATTTAATAATAATTCCATGTCCAAAAAGCCTTTTAGAGACAGATAATTCACTTGTTCAAGGATGAAGACGACTGAGATGTTGCTCAAATTGACTTCAAAATAAGGCAGACATGATTTGTGTGTTTTGCGTATTTGCATGTTTTCATGTCGTGCTGTTTGCGGCCCTCCTAGAATGGCTCCTCGACCCACTTGTTGGTCCTGACCCACCATTTGAGCACCACCCCCAAGTCAAAGTGACTATTCTGACGTCCTAAAATGAAGTCAAAATAATAAAGGCCTGGTTTTCAGGAGGCCATCCTTATGGGATAGTACGTAAACCCAAGAGGAGCGAGGTCTTTGGTTTTTCGCTGCTGCTCGAGCGCCGCCTTTCCTCGTAAAGCGTTTTGCGCCTTTGCCTCGGCAGATTCAGCGGATGGCAGATGACGCGTCGGCGGACATTGACAAACATCTGGCGGTGAAGACCAAGGAGCTGTTAGGGTGAAAAACTCGCACACGGACACACGCAGTCGATATTCAACAGCAGTTACGCAATACGTGTCTGAAAACACCCGCGTGGCAGCGATTTGGCTTGTTTTTTTCCCAACTGGTATATCTGTACGTGTATCTTTAAATAAAAACACGGCCACGCGAAGAAAGGAATCGCCGGCACGCCTCCTGTCTGCAAATAAACGGCTTTTTAATGGGATTTGTGGGCTTCCTCCTCATCAGACCTCTCGCCACAAGGGCTGTCTGTTTAGATAAAACAAGCGCACCCGGCTGCTGGCTCTTTGTCTTGGTGGAACACGTCACGAGCAACACAAACGTTTGCTTCGCATGCAACGCACGCCCATTACGTGATTATTGATGGACTCGCCACCGCTTTGTAGTGTGTGTGTGTGTGTGCGTGCGTGTGTGTGCGTGCGTGCGCGTGTGTGTGTGTGACAGAGATTGCTTTTATTTTCTTTTTCTCCACTTTCAGTTTGAAGTCCCCCCCCCATCCCCTCAGCCTCCTCACCATTAGTTTGAGTGATAATGGACTTTTCCTGTGTGCACGGCACCACAATGGTCCATTAGGGGAGCTTAACAAAGTGAATGTTGCTTGCTTGTCTTTGTTTTCAATTTGCTTGGAGTCCATATTTTTACAACGCCCAGGATTGGGGGAGCGGGCTGACCTCTCCTTGGACTATTATTATTATTATTATTATTATTATTATTATTATTATTATTATTATGTATACTGTGGTGACAGTAAGTACTGTATATGAACCCCTTTAAAAAAACTCTACAATCCACAATTTTCCATAGACAGATTTTTTGGAATGCAGAGAAATATGAATTTCATGTTAGCAACGATTTGGGATGAATTTGATTCCCAACCTTCCAGCAAGCATTCCGCCCCCCACAGTCTAACAAACGCACAAAACACACAACAAAACGACAAACACACAATGAGTCCTGTTTCTTTTTAAGAAGGTACTCCTAGTCTCAAGTCAGTAGGAGTTGGTAAGACCGAAGAGCCGACCTTAGGGGCAAAATTCCCCCCAAGAGGTCTGGTGAAAGACCTGCACAAGACTGGATTGGACTACAAGTCTGCCAACAACACTGTAGACCTGCACAGGGCCGCAATGGGCTACAAGAACGCCAAGAAGAGTGTAGACCGGTACAAGACTGGAATGGGCTCCAGGACTGTACAAGATTGTAGATTTACATTGGAATAGACTACAAGACCACCAACGTGCTTGTGGACCTACACAAGACTGTAAGAGGCGACAAGATCAACAAGATTGCAAACCTGCGCATGACTGGGATGAGGTACAAAACCATCAACAAGGGTGTAGCACTGCACAAGACCCGAATCGGCTACCAGACCATCAGCAAAACTGTACACCTGCACAGGACCAGAATGGGCTACAAGACCGTCAATAAAACTGTAGACCTGCACAAGACACTAATGGGCTACAAGACCATCAGCAGAACTGTAGACCTGCACAAGACCAGAATGGGCTACAAGACCGTCAACAAAACTGTAGACCTGCACAAGACTCAAATGGGCTACAAGACCGTCAATAAAACTGTAGACCTGCACAAGACACTAATGGGCTACAAGACCATCAGCAGAACTGTAGACCTGCACAAGAC
>QODF01000181.1:188352-247175 GCA_024372805.1 Oostethus manadensis
AGACCGTCAACAAAACTGTAGACCTGCACAAGACCAGAATGGGCTACAAGACCGTCAACAAAACTGTAGACCTGCACAAGATCAGAATGGGCTACAAGACCGTCAACAAAACTGTAGACCCGCACAAGACCAGAATGGGCTACAAGACCGTCAACAAAACTGTAGACCTGCACAAGACTCGGATGGGCTACAAGACCATCAACAAAATTGTAGACCTGCACAAGACAGGAATGGGTGACCGGACTCCCATGACTGCAGTACTACACAAGACCAGTGTGGGCTACAAGACTTGAAAAATGTTGTATCCCTGCGCAAGACTGCAATGCATTACAAGACCATTAACAAGATTGTAGACCTACACCAGACTGGAAAGGGCAACAAGGCCAACAAGGTTGCAGACCTCCACAAGAGCGGGATGGACTACAAGACCATCAGCAAGCTTCCTGGTACTACTTTGTCTTCATGTGCTCGTGGTGCATTCGGGTGCGGGTTTGCTAGAAATAAGGCGTCGCAATGAAGACCTTGGCCGTGCTTTTGCTAGAATGGCCTAAACAGAGCACAGTCTTTGAGTAAACAAGCGGGGCACGTAAGGCGGCCTGGCCTGGAAATGGCAGCTCGCTCTCTCCCTCTCTGGCCGCTCTGTGTCCAGATGTCAGTAATTTTGGGGGGCATTGTGTACCTTGGCCTAAAACAGAGGCTCCATGATCGATGGAGGGGCGAAGAAAACCTCCCCGAGTCTCTGGCGCGCAACGCCGGCAAAGCGCAGGCGAGGAAATTGCTTTCAGCTGATAGCTTCATTTGGGTTGACATTTATCAAGTGGAGGACGGCTTGGTTCCTTTTTTTTTTTCAACAAATGTTTACCGCACAAACCCGAGCACCCGCCCGTGTGGCGCGTGGGACCCGTAAACATAAATAATACGCAATCGGCACATTTGGTGGTGTCCCGCAAGTCCAATGACAATTCTTTAAAGGCAAAGAAAAAGCAAAACGGAGTTCATCCTGCGCTCACTGAACTGAACTTTAGTGCGTTTGTGGAATCCCCAATCCCCAAACTGAATTATGTAATACTGTAGAAAATCCTTTCAAAATGATTTTATAGACATTTAGATTATGCAGGCATATTTTCCCCAAAATACTAATAAAGTGCTCCAGTAAATAATCATAAAATATTTGTTGGTTTAATTAAATTTTGTTTTCCACGAAAAAGGCCTCAAAAGCCTTTTGTGGTATCCTTTATTCCTACACAGTTCCTGCAGAGGAATTTAATGCAGTTTTCATTTTGAATTCTGAAAATATAATAAGTAATATAATAAACGTTGTTTTTGCAGTTTTAATGTATTTTTTTGCATTGCAGGGTTAATAAACTTTTTGTTTTCAGGGGAAAAAACTCAAAACCTTTAAAATATATATACATTGAGGTTTTTTTGGTCATTTTAATCTATTTATTGTTTTAAAAAATTCAAAAGCTTAGTGCGACTTTAAAGGCTAATACAGTATGTAAAAAAATACAACATTTTAAGGGCAAAAAATACATTGTTTTTTTTTTTTTACAGTTTTCTTTTTTTTCTGAAAAACAACTCAAAAGTTGTATGTGACTTTAAGATACAAGAAAAAAAAAAGTACCAAAAGGTAAACACACGCTTTCATCATTAAGAAGTTTTTTTTTTCCACTTTGAATCGTTTTTTTGTTTTGTTTTCAGAAAAAAAAAACCCTCTAACTTTAATGACCCGTATAAAACAATGTACAAAAAGTTTTGTAAGTTTTTTTGTTTTCGGAAAAAAGCAAAAGCTTTGCATGACCTTTGCGAGACCAATATGAAAAAAATATATATATAATTTATATAAATATATATACTGTATGTTTTTTGTCGTTTTGTACTACTTTAAAGACCAATTAGAAAACAATGTATAATTTGTGTCCTCAATAGCCGTAGCGTTTGAGGCTACAACAAATCCGTTGGCGCTCTCTAGTTCTCACAGTGATGAAAATTCCAAAGATCCTCTATTTTTTCATATTCTGGACCATAATATCCGGAATTATTCAATTATCTGGATCAGTGGTTGATATTTTTGCAGAACCTGTTTGAAATGTGTCCTGCGTTATTTTTCCCAAGTGCTCTGACCATTTTTGTGGAGTTATATGCACAAATGTCAAAAATAGTCTAGCAATGGTAAAGAATCCTTAAAAAAAAAAATAATAATCTGCATCCGGGACGATTTTTTTTTTCAGATTATTTTTTTCTCTGTGTAAAATCCAGAAAAAATATAAAAAATATATATATACATATACAGAGAGAATTTGTTTTTTTTGTTGTTTTTTTTCAAAACAATGGTTTAGAATTTTTGCGACATTTTTTATGGAATTTAGAATTTTCTAGGGGAAATATATATTATTCTTTTATATACAGTATTTAAAAAAAACATTTTTTTTATTTTTTGGGAAATTCTTGGTGGGAATTTTGGATTTTGGGGGGAGAAATGCATATATAAATAATTCTATATGTTGTTTTTTTTTTCAAAATTCCCCCCGAAAAAATAAACTTTTTTTTTTATTTATTTTATTTTTTTTACAAATTTTCATTTTTTTTGGTTTCCAGAAAACATCGAAAAAGCCAATATGAAAAACATCATTTGTGTGCAG
Source organism: Oostethus manadensis (assembly GCA_024372805.1). Classification (NCBI taxonomy): domain Eukaryota; kingdom Metazoa; phylum Chordata; class Actinopteri; order Syngnathiformes; family Syngnathidae; genus Oostethus; species Oostethus manadensis. The sequence goes on from QODF01000181.1 coordinate 190,995, forward strand.
GTGCTCCAAGATGGTGTCCCGGTGTGTATGACGGTGAAGTTCAAATGTAAGTCGGGGAGATGTTAAAGGGCAATTTGCACTCAGCATCCTATCATCCTCTTCTCCCCTCCTGCTGATTTTTATATTGCGTACGCGAGAGTAGCATCTCACACACGCACGCACGCACACACACTCCTCATCACCTTTTGGAGTGCGTGGAGCCACCCAGAAGATGCCAGGGAGGCTCCAATCAGCGCCTGAATACGAAATGCGGCACGAAGGCCCGCTTATGCAAATGGGGGCTAACGTTGAAAAGGATCCTCTGATGTTCGCCGGAGCGTCTCTGACCTTTTAAGCGCCGCGCTGAAAAGCAAACAGTGCAGATTAGCCTATTAATATTTATGGGGGGAGGGCGGGGGTGGGGTGGAGTACCCCCCCCCGTTCTACAGGTGGGTGCTCTTAGGGGGCTAACAGGCAAATAGGCGAGGAGGAAGCTGGATATCCCTAATAATCAGCTCAACTAAATAGCGGGCGGCGAGAGGGTTTCCTTCCTCACCGGCCCAGTTGCTCCGGTCCGTCCCTCCCCCACCTGAGCGTCTCCCGCCAAGCATCCTGCGCGCGCGCCTTGCAGGGAGGAATGCCATATTTAGCTTGGTGTCGCTCGCCGTTTCCTCCGCACGCGCTGATCTGAAGCGGCTAGCTAGTATGCTGACCCCCCCCGTAAACCCCCCCCACAGGAGACGAGCGTAATCAAGTCTTCCAGCAGGGTAGAAGATGAGAGGTGGACGCCGCCGCGTGCCTTGATGATGATGGGCCGCAGCACAATGGACGCTAATTATAATTAATGCCCAAAGAGGCCCGTGGGGGGTACCAACTTTTTTTTTTTTTAAACTCGCTGAAATTAGGCATCAAAATATGCAGTTAGATATTTGAGGGGAAGCACTTTTTCCATTTTTGCATGTTTTTTAAGCATTTCATTTATCTGTTAGCATGCTAGCTATATTCTTTATTCTACTGTAAAAATGCCAACGGGTGTCAGAAACGTATGCAAATAGCACCTATCTTGTTAGCACTTTAGCAGTCTGCATATCATGTAGGCAGGTAGCACTTGAGCAACCTACTTACTGAAACAAAACATCTTCCCATGTTATGACAGTATCGTTTATATATACAGGTTAGCATTTTAGATATATACAATGTTAGCATTTGGGGGGGGAAATACTTTCAAAATTGATTTACACAGGCTGTTAGCATGCTAGCTATTAGCATGGTAAACATTGCCATTTTGGAGGTTTTATTACAAAATTAAAATAGGCGCCTGGACTTTGCATACATAGTACCTCTCTTGCTAGGCGCTAGCTTCAGCGTTTTTCATACCGCATAGAGATTTAGCGCTTTAGCAACCTATCTGTAGAAGCAAGAGGTGTTATGACAATGTACCCGTGCAGGTTACTAGCTGTTAGCATTCTAGCAAAGAGATGTTATCACAGAGTATGGATGCAGGCTAGTAGTTGTTAGCATGCTAGCTATTTAGCATTGTTAGCGCTCCATTTCGGGGGGATTCTCTCAGAGTTAATGTAGATGTCAGGACTTTCCATACAAAATACCTATCTTCTGAGACGCTAACTTTAGCATTTTGAATATAGCATGCAGATTTAGCGCTTTAGCAACCTATCTGTTGAAGCAAGAGGTGTTATGACAATGTACCCGTGCAGGTTGCTAGCTGTTAGCATTCTGCGGACGGGTAGAACATGTTGCAGGGACGTCGGCGTCATCGGTGTTTTTGTTTCGTCCGGGGAGGGGTGAGCTTAGCGCGGGGCGACCACGTGTCCATTGGGAGTAAAACGGACCGGCATCACGCGCGCGCGCCGCGACCCGGTCTTTGCTGGTAATTGGGATCAGATGACGAGCCGGCTTCTCCGAGCCCCCGCGCTAACCTGGAAGCATTTATTTGATGGAAAAGATGTTTAGTTAAAAAGCGGCGCTGCGGCCCGGCCCCTCTAATGACTCACGCGCACACACACACACACACACACGTGCACGTGTGATGGATATGAGCGGTGAAAGCTCCGAACGCCGCTTCCTGAGTCCTTCGCTTCCTTCCTCGCAGGTCCCGCTCAGTCAAGCCGAGCCGGGTTTCACTTGACTCGGCCCGGGTCGGATTGCAGATGAACAGGCTTCCGGTCCGATGGGCTCGGCCCGCGTGTGCACGCAGCGGGCGGGCGCGGCCTATCCGAGCCGGCTTTCATCTTCCTCACCTTTCCCCGGAGCGCACACCGCGCGCCATGTTCTGCCAGAACCCACGCAGCGAGCCGGGCCCAAGGGTTCTGGCCAAAAGCAGGTATTTGAAAACATCGGACCCTTTGAGGCAAAAGTTTTTAATAATAAAACATTTTGGGCTGACAAAAATAAGTATAATAATATCAATTTATGCACAATATATTTTCATTCATGTCCAACGAAAAGCATGAATCTCCACACTTTTGAGGTTTTATGCGCACACAAAAAATGGAACATTTTCTTTTCGATAAAAAGGAACAAAAGTTGGAGATTTTATTATTATCAAATATAAATATTCATATCCCAATACTAGCTGTTAGCAGGCTAACTATGACATTTTTTGGAAATAAAATGCTTTATTTTCTGATTTTGGTTTATTTCCAAATGATATAATAAAAAGAATTGGCGGTACATGCTTCTCATTTCATTCCGCAGGTTTTTCGGTTTTGCGCTCCCAAAGAAACCCTTTATTTTCAAGTTCTAAAAAAAAATGCATCCAAAGGTGACGGGTGCGTGTAGATGGGAGGGTGATACTGTACACACGCAGATATCTGTACAGTACGTCTGATAAATATCTGAGGGCATGCGTGGCTTTGTGTGGAAACGGCACTTCCACAGAAATAATCGTTTCCTCATGCTTCCCTTTCTGTTTCTTCTTCTTCCCCCGAATATTAATTAGCAGAAGATGAAACCCACCGTTTGGTCTGCAAGGTTGAGGTCCAAAGAGGAAAGGGGAGGCGGGGCGGCGTGCATGTTGGGGATCTGTGTGTGTGTGTGTGTGTGTGTGTGTGTGTGTGTGTGTGGTAGTTGTTTGTTTGCCATTCATATCATATACGCAGTCGTTCTTCTTCTTTTGTTTTAAATGCAATGTATTTTTGGAATTATTTCTAGTGTATTATTCTACTTACATTTTTTTTTTAATTGTATCAGTTGTGTGTAAATTCCTGGTGATATTTTTTTGTAAGGCAAAAATGAAATGAAAAAAAATAGATTTAATATTATAGTCATATTAATTATTTTTATTTTCTAGTAAACACTTCCTTATTATTATTATTTTTTTACATAAAAAAGAGAATGAGATTTATTTTAGAGGCCATGACGTCCCTCTATTGGACAAGATCTGTAGTTTATGTTTATTCTTTCAAAGACTAAATCATATTTTGCGGTTCCTAAATAAAGTAAAAAAAAAACTAGAGCGTGTGCGTCGTTTAAGGATAGGATAATGGCGCCATCTAGTGACAAGATGATGCAAGTTGCACGGGGAGCTTCATTTTGCGTCAGAGAGAATTGGAAAAAGAAAAAGGTCGCGTTTGTTTCTGCTGACGTTCTTGCACTTGGAACACATCTCTTGTTCCAAACAAACCCAGCCATTGCTACGCAAATTGTAACCTCTTCTGCACAGAGGGAATAGATTAGCTTCACACAGACGTCTTCTAACTGTCACAGTACTTACAGGTAACTCCAGAATGTCTTTGATCATCCTGGAGCCGATCATTGACTGAGCCTTTGCCAATATGGTTATTTTTAAAATGCTTTTTGATAGTTTTTTTCCGTTTTCCGCCGCGTGTCTCCGGTTTTGCTCTCCATTATAGAGCACTGGGGATCATTTTAGATGACAAGCCAAAACATTTCATAAGTTCCTCGCCCAAACGCGGGTCACCTGACTGTTGTGTGCGCTTATGCGCCAAACGGCAGTTCAGAATACCCGCCCCTTTTGGAGTCCTTAGAGGAAGTACTAGAGAGTGCTCCCTCGGGGGATTCCCTTGTTCTGCTGGGGGACTTCAACGCTCATGTTGGCAACGACACTGAGACCTGGAGAGGTGTGACTGGGAAGAAGGCCCCCCCCTGATCTTAACCCGAGCGGTGTCTTGTTATTGGACTTCTGTGCTCGTCACGGATTGTCTATAACGAACACCATGTTCAAGCATAAGGGTGTCCACATGTGCACTTGGCACCAGGGACACCCTGGGCCGCAGTTCGATGATTGACTTTGTGGTTGTGTCGTCGGACTTGCGACCACATGTTTTGGACACTCGGGTGAGGAAAGTGGCGGAGCTGTCAACCGCTCACCACCTAGTGGTGAGTTGGTTCCGATGGTGGGGGAGGATGCCGGTCAGACCTGGCAGACCCAAACACATTGTGAGGGTCTGCTGGGAACGTCTGGCAGAGTCCCCTGTCAGGAGTTTCAACTCCCACCTACGTGGAAGCTTTGACCAAGTTCCAAAGGAGGAAGCGACATTGAGTCCGAGTGGGCGATGTTTCGTGCCTCCATTGTCGATGCAGCTGATCGGAGCTGTGGCTGTAAGGTGGTCGTTGCCTGTCGTGGCGGTAATCCCAGAACCCATTGGTGGACAGCAGTGGTGAGGGATGCAGTCAAGCTGAAGAAAGAGTCCTATCAGGCCGTTTTGGCCCATAGGACTCTGGAGGCAGCTGACAGGTACCGGAAGGCCAAGCGGTCTGCAGCTCTGGCGGACGCTGAGGAAAAAACCTGGACATGGATGGAGTTCAGAGAGGCCATGAAAAACGACTTCCGGATGGCTTCAAAGAGATTCTGGACCACCATCTGCCGTTTCAGGAGGGGGAAGCAGTGCACAGTCAACACCATGTATGGTGGGGACGATGTGCTGCTGAACTCGACTCGAGATGTTGTAAACCGGTGCAGGGAATACTACGAAGACCTCCTCAATCCCACCGACACGCCTTCCAACAAGCCTGGGAGCTCTGAGTCGGGTTTGCCTATCTCTGGGGCTGAGGTCATCGAGGTGGTCAAAAAGTTCCTTGGTGGCAAGGCCCCGGGGGTGGATGAGATCTGCCCGGAGTTCCTTAAGCCCCTGGATGCTGTTGGAGTGTTTTGGTTGACACGACTCTGCAGCATCGCGTGGATGTCAGGGTCGGTGCCCCTGGACTGGCAGACCGGGGTGGTGGTCCTGCTTTTCAAGAAGGGGGACCGGAGGGTGTGTTCTAACTATCGTGGGATCACACTTCTCAGCTTTCCCGGTAAGGTCTATTCAGGGGTTCTGGAGAGGAGGATCCGCCGGATAGTCGGATCTCGGATTCAGGATTAGCAGTGTGGTTTTCATTCTGGTCGTGGAACTGTGGACCAACTCTATACTCTCGGCAAGGTCCTTGAGGGTGTATGGGAGTTTGCCCAATCCGTCTACTTGTGTTTTGTGGACTTGGAGAAGGCATTCGACCGTGTTCCTCGAGGAATACTGTGGGGAGTGCTCCGGGAATATGGGGTATCGGACCACCTAATCCAGGCGGTTCGTTCCCTGTGTGATGTCCGGGCTTCCCTTCTTAGGTTGCTGCCCCCGCGACCCGACCTCGGATAAGCGGGAGAAAATGGATGGATGGATCTTGGAAAATGGATGGAAGTTCTCCCCTCTCCAATCCACTTTTTTTAATGTCTTGAAGGACCCATTTTCCTCAGGCCTTCAAAGAGAAATGCATGTTCAACAAGTGCTGCTGTTTTTCACAAAACTGATCACTGACGACTGATTAAATGCCACACTGCTATTTTTCGAACACCCCCCTTTCAACTAATTGCCCAATTGCGCCGCCTTAAGAGCGTGCATATCCTGGGTCTTTCTGAGAATCTACTGCACCTACTGGTAACTTGTATGCCGAGTAGCAATAAAAATATACTAATAAGAGTACTTCAAATGGCTAGTTACATTGGATGGCTATTTTTTTGGAACACTAGAAATGAAAGACAAACAAAAAAAACAAACTGCTGTACATCAACAAACATGGCCGCCATGTTATTTTCTTTATTTAGCTACTTGGGGGGTAAAATACCTCTTTGAAAATACTGTATATCATTTTTTCTTGTAGTATCACAACTTTGTGGGGAAATGGGAAAAATGAAAGGATGCCACTTACGAGCTACAATATGCAGTATATTTCAACAACAACCTGCGTATAGATAAAAAAAGCTATTATTAAAATAAATAAAATAAAAAAATCACAAAAAACAATTTTTTTTCTTTATTATTTTAACTCTGTGGTACTAATGACTTTGTTGTTTTTGTTTTATCATGAATGACAACTTTATTACAACTTTATGCTTTAATATTTCCAATTTATGCTATTAAAATGACATTATTGTTCCTTGTATTATGTTATTCTTGTACAATTATATTTTTCTTTAATATTTTAACTTTATTGTTTATTAATTAACTTTATTATTAATGTAATTATTTTCAATTGTCCTGTTTCATTTACATGTTTTCAACTTTATTCATGCCAATTCTCTTTTCATAATTCTAACTTTGTCCCATAAATAGTTTGACTTTATTCTTGTTACAGTAGAACTTTTTTCGACAACCTAAATTTTTTTGCAACCTAAAGTTTTGTTTCTTTTCCCTCATAATTACAACTTTTAAAAATTATTTCATATTTCACATTTATTCTGCTAAAATGACGTGATTTTTCCTCATGCTATTTTTTTAAATTGCATTGTTCCTCATAATAAACTCTTTTTGAAAATGTGTAATGTTTTGACTTTATTTTTGTACAATTACAGCAGTTTTTATTTTGGATTTCTGCCGCTGTTTCGTTTCAATTTGGTAACTATTTCAACTTCCTTCATGACGTTAGCCATTACTCTTGCAGCATTATAACTTTTTCTGCGACCTAATTCTCCAAAAATGACAATTTTATTTTGTTTCTGATATTACAACTTTAAAAAAATACCGCCTTTCTTCAATAATTCTAATTCATACTACTAAAATGATGGATTTTTTTCTCATCACACGAGTTTATTCTCATAAAATAGTGAATTCTTTTTCTGTAAATAATTTAAAATTCCATCTCTTTTTTCATTACTATTGTTTTATTACTTTTTAATTTTATTTTACATTTATGCCACCAAAAATGTATTATTCCTCATAATATTATACTATTCTTTTGTAAAATACTTTATATAACAGCTGTTTTTTAATTTTTGCTGCTTTTACTTCTTTATTTGGAACTATTTAAACTTTAATGTAAATGTTACATTTAAAAATTACTTTATTCCATTCATACTTTGATTTTATTTTTGTAAGGTAACTTTTTCCACAACATAATTTTCCAAAAATGACATCTTTGTTGTTTTGCTTTCACCAAATGTATTCTTGGTTCTTATTTTGAAGTGGATTAAGGGGATTTGCACGATCCCCAACAGCAAAACGTGTGTTTGCTTTTTGTTTTGGAATAAATTGTCATGTTTGTTGCTTTAAAACTCCGTGGAACTCTCACGCAGTCTCTGTGTCGAGCAGAAAGAAGGAACGTCACGCGTCACGTTAACGCATGACTCACTGAACTTGTGCTTCCTGTTCTGGATTAATTTCCAAAACAATACAGCTTTGTAATGATCATATTTTCCATGAAGTACAGTATAAAGACTTATTCAGTGTGAGTATAAAAATAGATCCTGGAATAACTCTTCCCAATTCCCATGACGCAGGTCTCATGACGCGCGGCACACCAGTTAGTAGCACCATTTGTTAGGCTTTCCCATCATCACTGTGCGGGGAAAGCATGACGCATAATTGAAGAAGAAGAATGGCTCTACGACGCAACCCTGAGGAACGCAGCAACTCATTTCTGGGTTGTTTTGGGGGGCCAGCCACCACAATCGTTGAGATGCGAGGTTTTAAAAGCAGGCGTGGGTACTTGGGAGGCCGCAGGAGACTTCAGGGAAGGCATACGGTAGCAGCCTGAAAAAAAGAAACAAAATTGAAGTCGTTTTTTTATTTTCAAACCTGCTCCGTTATCCACTTTTGTGTTTAACCCACGAGTGTCCAAGGGTTTTTCCTCCAGCGAGGGCCACAACTTTAACGTCACTCACTTTTTGCTGTTTGTTTCCCAAATATTTTACACGTTGTCTTGTCATAATATTATGACTTTATTCCCATAACATTTTGACTTTATTCTGTTGTTATTCTTCCCAACCTAACTTCATTTTGTTTCGTTTGTTTCTCATAACGTTAAAACTACATTCCACAATACATTCCTACAGAGTCTATACGACTGCAATACAGCATTACTACTGACTTACTTGTTGTTTAGTCCACGAGGGAAGGTCCGCACATTCGGCGGCCGCCCCCGTGCAGTCTGGTTCTGGAGGCGAGGTCTGAGTAACGTGTTCCTGACAGGCATCCGTGTAACCTGCAGACAAGCAAAGTCAGTCCTTGTCGTGTTGCTGTTGTTTTTTTGGTTGATATTTTACAAAGGGAAATGGCTTGTGGTGTTCCCCAGGGTTCCATTCTAGGTCCATTAGTTCATTTTTTTTTTAACTCAAGTTAAAAAGTCCTCATTGTCAATCGATTCTACTGCAACATCTCATCAGAAATACTTGTTACTAGAGTAAAAAGTGTGTCTTAACCCAGAACCCTCCTCCCTTTCCGACCACTTACTTTCAATACATGGCGTTACTGCTTCTTCATCAATATGCATCTTTTCTTTCCCGCAAAGTCCTGCTGGAGATGTAGAATACGCGTTATATACGTCATCAAAGCACACAACACAGTACAGTACCGTAATGGCGGATCTTTAGTTACAGTGGCACGACTGAGCCCCTAACCACTAACCCTTGGCAGTCAGTCCAAAGCTTCAGTGCGACCATATCAGGTCATCTATGTTAGAAAGTAAACAAACACCCCAGCTATAATTAGCACTTGTCTTAGTATATCTATTTAAGCTAAAAATAGTCAATGGAAGCAGGCAAATGTGACTCTTATGCCGCAGCCACGCAAACAAAGTTGTAACAGCAAATGCTGCGTCAGCATTAATAGCGCTGATGAGTTGATTGTAAATAAGTCAATTTTTTTTTAAACAGTTGTAGAAAAATATTTTATGTATTGTACAAAATATTTCATATATTTTTGTATTTTGTAAACTGCATTTTAATTAAAATGTTCTTATATTTTAATTGGATAGTATTTTAAATATTTATATTTAAAATATGTTGTGCAATACTTTGCATTTTAATTAGTTATATTTATAAATATTTTTTTACATTATTTTTTTATTTGTTTTGTACTATATATAACTATTATATACGTATTATAACATCTTGACCATATATATATTTTTTTGTTTAGTTTTTTAATGAGGTGATATTTGTGTATTACAAAAATATTTTATATTTTTTTGTATTGTATATATTTTAAATGAATTTTAATTAATATTATTATTATTGTACCTATTTTTTATGTTGGGTACATTTTAATTTCCATGTATGTTTTTCTAATGTTTTTTTTTTATTCTAAATTTTTTGGGTGGTGTACAAAAATATTGTATATTTTTTAGTATTTTATGTTTTTTAAATGATTTTTAATTACGACTATTTTTGTAGAGTATGCTGTGTACATTTTAATTTCAAAGTATGTTTTTGAGTTATTTTTCAATTATAACTATATTTTGGGTGTTGTACAAAAATTTTGAATATATATATTTTTTTGCATTTTTGAATTATTATTTGTGTATGTTATGCAACATATATCATCAGTACACTTTAATCCCCAAGTATTTGAATGTGGTATTATTTATATGTTTTGCATTTGTCAGTTTCCAAGCATTTGAATGACTAATTGAGGAGAAAGAAAAAATGAATGCAGCACCTTTTTGGCGCGTGTAGGTTAGCAAAAGCACCGCAATGAGACCGACGACGGCGACGGCGATGCCAGTGCTCAGGAGCGCGCGGAATAGGATGACGTGTTTGGAGGTGTGCGGCTGCACGTCATCTATAACAAAAAGAGTGGAAGCAAAAACAGAAACATCGCTGTCAGTCACGGGACAGCCTGGTCCAGGAGGTCCCCCTGAGGGACGCAGGGGACCGGAATCCTACTCAAGAGGACATGTCCTTCACGCGTCCTTCCACGTAAAAGTCCTGAAGCTCACCTGGAAGGACAAAAGTAGCCGAGTATTTGCCGTGGTGGAAGCTGCACGTGTAGTTGTTCTCCACCAGCGATCCCACGCGGGCCTGACTGGTGATTCGAAACAGGCCCCCCGCCGTCGGCCGCACGATGGTGTTGGTTGTGAGATTTTGCCGGCGGGAGTCCTCCCAGCTGACAGAGGTCTCGGGGTAGCCCTCAGCCTGGCAGGTGAGCAGCAGCTCCTCCCCTGCTGCCGACTGGAAAATGCGCTTGCTCACCATCTTGTAAGGCGCTGCCAGAGGGGGAGAGTAGTCAGCGTACAGTTTGTACCGCACTCTAGATTTACTATCTACTGTAATGTGCCTAAACAGCCATCAATACAAATGGTAGTAACTGTTTAGCATGGCGGTGGGGGCTGCATGAGTGCTGCCGGCACTGTAGGACTCCACGGTTTACTTACAGAGCGTGTAAAATAAAGACAGTTTGTTTGTAAGTAAAAAAAATCTCGCCTAGGGTGCCAGATTGGGTTGGCCCGCCTCTGAAAAAATTATATCCTGAAGCTTGAAGACAGGAAAGGTAAAGAGTCTTCCAAGAAAGGGAGAGATAAAATCTAAAAATACCTTTTTACAAGAAAAAAGTAGAAATTTTATGAGAATAATGTAATATAATGAGGAACAATTCAGAAAATATAGGAATCAAGTCATAAGAAAATGTATAAGAAGAAATGCAAGTCAAAATATTAAGACACAAATCTAATTCTACAACAATAACATCTTAACAATAACAGTTTTGGTAGTAAGGAGTTTAAATACTAAAGAAAAAATATGAGAAACCAAAAAAATACAACTTGTAACATTTGCAATATTAGATTGGGGGTGAAAAATTACAGTATGATGGGAATAAAGTCAAAATATTACGAGAAGAAAGTTGAATAAAAAAAAAAAGAAAAAAAAAAAAAAAGAAAAGATAAAAAAAAAAAAAAAAAGAAAATAGAAGGAAAAAAGTACAAATATCACTTATATTTTAAAGTCATAATGTGAGAGAGACAAACAACAAAACATGTATTTTTTAATAATTAGGTTGAGAACAAAGTTAAGCCAATAAACTCAAACTAAAATTTACCAAAAATAATTTAGAAGGAAATTGTAATAGTGTTAATTGTATGAGTAAGTCACAATACTAAGAGATCTAAGTTGTACTGAAACAAAAAAAGGGTAGACATTTTATGAGAATAAACTTGTAATATTATGATGAAAAATAATGCCATTTCATTAACAAAGAGTTAAAATATTTGTTTAAAGTTTTTTTTCTCGTTATGGCCGACTTTGTCTGCTCGCCGTAACACGGCACACGCGGCACAAGCTCGAGCCGACGCTTTGCTTCACTGTGTTCGGGGCGGCAGGACGCGGCGGGTTGTCAAAACACCGCTAATAGAAGGGGGGGGTGTACAAAAGAAACACGGAAATAGCGGCAGGCAGATGCTGTAGTATCCGCGGGGAACTCCTCGGCAAAAAAAGCACCGCTAATAGATAGCTATGACCTGCTTTAATGAGCTGGTATTCTGAGTCTGAATTCTGAGTCTGGTGATGTCGCAATCGGCAAACTAGATGACTACATTTTTTCCTCATCACAAATTTCGCAAGACGTTCATACTAAAACTGTGGAGGTATACTTGAAGTTTTTATTATTAACTACATTTGCTATACTTACAAATAGTACATATCACCTAAATAAGCAATAATATAATTATATGAAGTATTAAATGAATAAATTAGACTAAAAAGACTATTTTGATGACAAAAATACTGAACCGGGTAAAAAAAATACTGGCCCCATCAACTCAAAGTCATTTTTGGGAATTTACTTTTAAAATGGAACACAATTACCAACAATAAATAGCATATTTAGGCAAAGTTGGTGGATCATGCCAAGACATTTTTATACTTGGTAGGAATGACCCTTTTTTCTTTCTGTTGTCAGTACACCAATGCTTGCTGGGATGAGTTTGGTGTGGAGGAAGTGCGGTGCTTACCAGCAACAGACAACCTCATGTCCTTGTAGTCGGCGCCTTCGCCTGTTCGCACCACACACTGGTACGTCCCCGAGTCGTTGATGCGTAGCCGGGACACCTAAAAAACAAAAAACAACACCGCATGACTCCAAAGATGGGTCCTGGTCCCGACAAACAAAACCAACCTGCAGCCGGGCCCAGCCATCTTTAACGTCCTCCGTGAGAAGCCTGGCCCGACCCCTGAAGTCGGGATGCTGCGTTCCGACTTGCTCCGCCCCGTTTTCTGTCCGGTACACTTCCCGTACGGAGGACCCCTTCATCCAATACCAGGACACCATCACGTCCCGGTGAGGGTCGGCGGGCAAGGGGAAGAAACGGCATCCCATGAGGACGTGGTCTCCGAGCTCGGCCGTGTAAGACGCCTGCTCCGCTTCAGCGGTGAACAAGATGGCTGCAAAGTCAGAGGAAGGCGAAATTTCAGGTGTAGAGCCATAGAAGGGAAGAGACGGTTGATTCTGGATGAACACCTGGTTCCCGGGCCCGGAGCATGACTGGAAAGATGAAGACCAGGACTCGGTGCAGGAAGACCTGAGGGACAAACGCAAAGACGTTGTTGGATGGCCCATTTGCCGAGAAAAGCCTCAAACAGCAGAACATTTAACCTTTAAGTAGGGATTGGCTTATTTATCACAAAAATAACATGTGATCAGCAAGGCATGCTGGGTAGTCCAGTGGCAACAACAATATGAACAAAAACGTTGGATATCAGGACTATGTTAACACCTCTTTGTTTACTTCTCATCCTAAACATATATATTTTTTAATTGTTACTGTTGAATTTATGCCTTCATGTAGACAAACGAGCACAAAGTAGCATAAAGACCACAGCCACACTATATGAGCGGTTGGTACACAAAGTAGTGCACAACTGAAATGTTGCCCGTCATAAATAAAACACGCTCTTTATTCTCTTTGAACCCAAACACCACACGTTTCTGTTTCATCAAGATATTTATTTCTATTATTTGACTCTGTTCATTGTGTTATCTTGAACTTATCAGCTATTTATTTCCCATGTGTTGGTATTGCGCCAAAACATGCATCAAATGGAATTCAGGTTTGTGTCAAATAATACAAAAATCTGTAGCAGCTGTTTTGTCTTGAGAAGCAGAAAGTCAATATCAGTTTGCAAATATTTATATATGTAATCAAATGTGTGAGAAATCTTCCGAAAATAGATCCACTTTTTCTGATAAAAATGTAAATAATATTTGAAAAGACTCCCATAATCCATTTTCTTCTGCTTATCTGGGTGCGGGTCACAGTGGCAGCAGTCTCAGTAAGGAAGTCCAGACTTACCGGTCCCTGGCCACCTCTTCCAGTACCAGCGGGAGGACCCCAAGGCGTTCCCAGGCGAGCTGTGAGACATAATCCCTCCAGCGTGTGCTAGGTCTGCCCCAGGGTCTTCTCCCAGCTCCCAACACTTCGACCACATACAAATTCACAACACAAACTCAGTTTATGTGTATATGACATTCTGGCTGAGATCATCACTTGAAAAATGTACCAACGTGCAAAAACTGCACGCTTTTCATGTCATCTCTATACACATTGCATTACAAATCAGCGGCTTACCTTACAGCTCAGCATGTGTGTCCCAGTAGACAGAAAGGCTATAGAAAAAGAAAGAATGGTGTATGTTTTTGGTAAGGCAAAAGAAGCAGCAAGGCATATGTTCCTGATCTCTCCATTCTGATCTTGTCTTGGGAGTGTGCTCTTATGCATTCTGAAGTCTGTTGTACACGCCCCACAATGACGTGTGCTTGAAAAAATGCTGACAATGCTGAAAAACAAAAATCAACACCCTCCAAAATTAAATGAAATGGTTTTCATTAGGCAAAGACTATGTATTACATACAATGTTTTCAATCCAGTTCCTCATTATTTCATATTTATTTATGAAAATAAATATGTATTCATTATATATTTATTTAATAATTATTATTTTATTTATATGTATACATTTTTTTATTCCAGTCTTATTTTGACGTTATCCCCACCGCTATATTTTGCTTTGTTTCTATGGAAACAGAAGAAAACTTTACAGCCAACGCTGTAGTCAACCTATGACTGTCGAAAGACGCCCCCTGGCGGTGGCCAATGGAGTGGTTGGCCACTGGCCACTACCTCGGCTTCACCGCTCCCGGCGGCCACGGCGACGTCCGCTTTTCACCTCAGCGCTCTCCAGGTCCAGCAACAAAGCCCTCTGGTTGACCTCCAACCTTCTAGCCGCGCAGGTCCCTCCAGAAGGGTCGTTTTTTCACCCGACAATCTGTCGTTGCGTCGTCCTTCCCTTACCTTCCATTTCTTTTACATCACTGGGCGCAGCCCCCATCCCAACCAATCACCGGAGAGGTAGGACTACGTCACAGATAAACTACCAATCGTAATAGCGGTACACCGATCAAGTTAGGTTGCTCAACTGCAGTGCAAACAAATTACACGCACACGAAAACGTCACCGTGCATTAGCGACTGAACTGAACCGAAAATATCCCAAATATTATATTTATTAGTAATAATCTAAACACATTTAGAAGATAATGAAACCAAATCCTACTATAATTATTTCGGTTCCGTCTTTTCGATCGTGGCTTTGGGTTTGTTTTTTTCCCGCCATATAAGAGAGCAAGACGGCGCGTGTGGGGCTTTTATTCTGAAGGGGCAGAGCGGAAGTGGAGAGTCCACGAACGGAAACGGGAGTCGTATTTTGACGTTGTAGCTTATTCGAATTTGTGACAGCCGCGCTCTACGGCGACCGTTTGCCGCCCTTTGTAGCATCTCTGAAACACTTCAGGTACGTTGTGTTTGCACGGTTATCGCTCTAAATCGCGGGCGAAACGCGATTAGCCTCCGTTAGCAATGTGTACAGTAGTAGTTAGCTAGCTTAGAACGTTGCTAACTAATGTCGTCCGAACTTTTCACTTCAACCCCCCCCCCACCGGAAATAGTTTAGCCGCCTGTTAGTATGTCGAGAAAGTACACTGACAAGCTAATGTGCGGGAATTTACAGCAGCAGGTAGCCAGGTGTGTGCTGCCAGGTGAGCAGCAGCCATCATCTTCTTCATCATCATCATCATCATCATGGGCTTCCTGCTGTCCAAATCCATGGATGCCAACCTGAAGAGGCAGCAGGAGTTCATGCTTCACAGCTCCAGGCTGCAGGTGAGTACGCTTGTGTAACCCCCACCTGTAGGGCTAGGAGGAGTTTGGCTGCTGTCTACCCCGGCTGGTAATAATAAGTCATTTGGCCCATTCAAGGACAGCCGGTTCTAACCGTGTGCGTCAGATGATGGAGACAACGATCAAGCGCATAAAACAACCCCCCCCCCCCCTAAATAATAGAGAAATGACCACCCTCCTTCACAAGGATTGTCCAGTAGAAGGATTCCAGGTGACGACTGGCGTAGAGAAGCAGAGCGTGGCTGAAGGTTGGAGGAACGCCGATGAGGTGGTGGATGGAGGCTGCACTCCACATGCGCAGAAGACCTCTGCAAAAAACAGCCGGAAAAATCGACTGGTTACCGGGCTGTCAGTTGGTTGACTCCTCCAGACTCCGGCAGGTCTGCACCGAGGAGAGAAAGATGATCACTCCCCACTTTTTTTGTGTGCGGTTCAGAGATATTTGGCATATTTAAAGAGACAGTAACATAATATTAAACGGGTTACGCTCGCAAATGTAAAAACACTCTTCTGAAGATTTCCGCTTAGAACTTGAGCCTGCCCTCATCACGAGCTTCAGTGCACTAAGTTCAATCCATTCATTCATTTTCTGCACCGCTTATCCTCATAAGGATCGCGGGTATGCTGGAGCCTATCCCAGCGGACTTTGGGCGAGAGGCGGGGTACACCCTGGACTGGTCGCAACGGTCAATCTCAGGGCACATATGACAAACATCCACTTTGTTTTTCTATAGCACACTTTAGAAAAAGCAGTTTCCAAAGCGCAGAGTGAGTAAAAGTACAAAATAATACAGCAAAAAGTAATAGATCAAAAAATACAAACATTTAAAGCATGTGAAGTTTTTAGGATTTACAAAAAATGTGCAATAATGAATTCAACAAAATTATGCACGAACGCATGAATTTGGGCACCCTTGTTTTATTGATTGGAATACCTTTACTAATTTTTGGAACACAAAATTAGTTTGGTAAGCCCTTTGACCCTTGACCTACATACACAGGTCATGCCTGGCATGAGGTGGTCAAGGTGGCCAATTTCAAGTTGTTCTCCTCTCTGCATCTTCTCTGAAGTATGGCAACACGGGAGCCTCAAAACAACTGTCAAAAGACCTGACAACAAAGATTGTTCAACGTCATGGTTTGGGAGAAGGATACAAAAAGCTAGCTCAGAAATTCCAGCTGTCAGTTTCCACCGTGAGGAACACAGTGAAGCAATTAAAGACCACAATCACAGTTCTGGTTAAGACCCGGAGAGGCAGGCCAGGACAGGTACTGACAATCTTGTTAAAATTGAAGGTCGCATGGATTCCGGTCAGTATCAGCAGAATCTTGCAAACAATGTTCACAAATCAGTGACAAAGTTGAAGTTGCGCCGGGACTGGGTACTTCAACATGACAACGTTGATATTCTGAAGATTCGCACCTTTGGTGGAGTTGTGGTCACGGACCGGGCTGCACGAGTACTGCCAGCACTAGGGGGAGCTGCGGTTGAGGAGAAACATGAATTCCAACGTGTACTTTGAGTCACAGTCCGGGTCTCCACGAGTGCTGCCGGCATTCACAGAGCTGCGTTTCTTTGAGGAGAAACATGAATTCCAACATGGATGCTAACATTCTGAAGATCGGCTCCTTTGCTCGGGGTGGCATCACGGTCTGGGGCAGCACGAGTGCTTCCTGCTCTGGGTGAGGATGCCCCACAGGTGCTAAGTTGGGTTCAGGTGTGGCGGAAACACCTGTACCATTGTCAAGACGTTTAGACAATAATGGCTTTGTGTTACCTCTTGAGACTGCGCCACTAGCTGTACATTGACTACTCTAAAAATGAACTCTCGCATGGATGAAATGAAACGCGTGTTGAAATGTGAGGGCTTTGCACACTTTAAGGGTTAGGCTTGAAACTGGAACAGATAATGTCCATGATTTGGGAAATAGTTTGCAAGTCCAAACAAATACTCCCTTGTAGATTTTGCGGATGAAGGACGGCTTTCATTTGGGGAGAGCGGCGGCAGATCCCAGTGATGAATAATGGCTGCAAGCGGCAGGACAGCAGGTGGGGATATGTTAGTCATATTAGGCATCTTGTCACTCGTGCGCCTTTCACTCTCAGCCCAGCTGCTCTTGCTTTTGCGCGGCATTGTCGTATCCACGTGTACCATCAGGTCGCAATGCAAATCTCCCAGATTCGTCAGTTTTTCATTATTAGCGCGACCGGAAAATCCCCCCCGTGGCTGGAAAGTCATACCTTGCACATGAAGAAGCTACTATCTCTTGATTAACGTCACCTATGGGAAGGACCTCCTTAATTGTTAATTGCAGAACAAGCGTCCTCATGCAAATATGTTGTTTCCCCTTTTATTAAAAAAAAAGGTGTTACATCAAAAGGGCTGCCGCGGTGGTTTCTTTCGATTGTGCATGTGTACCTAAAATAATATTCATCATTACATGTGCAAAGGTGAATTTGACATCGGAGGAATATGATATCTGCATGTATTTAACAAATTAGTCAAATGTAAGTTGCACTAAATAAAGCAAAAGCGTTACATAAATAACGGATATATTTGCATATACCAAAGGATGTTTGTTTTTTTTGCACTCACTATCAATCATGCAGAAGACGCATTCAAAGATGTTGGGATGATGTGTAGTATTCCACACGGGTCAATAGGTGTCTGCAAAGTTACATTGAGGAGACAGCAGCTATCGCAGGAAGTATTGTACAGAAACAGGAAGTAACAAAAAAAATTAGTTATTAGACCCGTTGTTGTTTTTTCTTTTACTTACTATTTTTCTTTCCTCTCAACTTTCTGTTCATATGCTTGGACACAGAGCTCTGTGAACAGCCAGCTTCTTGAGCAACGACCTTTTGTGTCTTTTCTCCCTTGTGCAAGGTTTCAATGGTGGTCTTTTGGGCAACTGTCAAGCCAGCTGTCTTCCCCGTGATTGTGTAACCTACAGGACTAGACCGAGAGACCATCTGAAAGCCTTTTGACTGAATTAGCCGATCAGAATGGGACACCCGGTGTCTTCAATACGAACTATAAGCAAAACTATGAAAAAAGGTGTGACTTCCGGTCCAGAAAAGAGGGTAGTTGTGATATTTTGTGTGCCGTGTCCTTTCCAGTGGCCCTTCCGGAAATGTCAGTGGGTTTTGTTGCTAGGTGTCTGCCTTCACCCAGACGCTGGACTTGACGCTCTCTTGCTTGTAATTGAAGGGATCTGCACTTGGACCTTTAGTGCCACATGATTACCAACAAATGATTTGAAGTGTGGCCAATCAGCGCAAACAGCATGCGTCTTTTAAGAAAGTAAGAGAAGCCTTGATTGCTGTTCATTTTCTGGAGTGCGGTTTGTTACAGTTAACACACGTAAATACACCTTACCCTTGGAGTTGTTTTCGTGCTGCCCAACGTCCCTGGCCAAGTCTTGGCATCCCCCCCACAGTTGCCATCGGAGAGCACGGCTCTCTGATTAGTGGCGTGTAAAGCAGTCTTATTACACCCCTCTTAATAGCTGGGGGGGAGAATCACCATCCATTGTTGTACAGGTCATTTTTAGCGCACCTGTGCGTCATGTTTGTTTCCGCAATGTTTGTGAAACATTCAGTTTTTCCCACAGGACTTCAATCTATTTGTGATTTGGGGGGGGGGACACATGACACACAAAGCAAATTATGCCGCATCCGCAGCTTGCAGAGAAGGGCAATTTGTTCCTTCAATCTGCAGATTTCTGCTGTTCTATGCAACCAGGCCAAAAGAATATTAGCAAACGTAGCTGGAGGAATACATTTGCTGAAATAGACTGTTTACTGATATTCTTCTAGCTACATTGGGATTCTACTAACTATGTTTGCTGATATTCTTTTAGCTAAATTGTTTGGTATTCTACTAACTATGTTTGCTGATATTCTTTTAGCTAAATTTGTCAATAGTCTACTAGTTGGTTACTGATATTTTATAGCTACGTTTGCTGAAATAGTTTTTATGTTTGCTAAAATTGCACTAGCTATATTCGCTGATATTCTTCAAGCTTCGTTTTCTGGTATTCTAGTAGATATGTTCATTGATATTCTTTTAGCTACATTTGCTGCAATTGTTTTAGCTATGTTCATTGATATTTCACTATCTATATTTGCTGATATTCTTCCAGCTATGTTTTCTGGTATTCTACTAGCTATGTCGACGGATATTCGTCTAGCTATATGTGTTATTCTTCTAGCTAGGTTTTGGTGAAAACACGCGAGCTATTTTTCCTGATATTGTACAGGCTATTTGCTGATATTTTTCAGCTATGTTTGTCCAAATACTTCTAGCTATATTTATTGATATTGGTTTAGCTACTACATTTGCTGAAATCGTTGTAGCTATGTTTGCTGCTATTCTATGTTCTGCGTTCACTGACATTGTACTACTGACAGTATGTTTGCTGATATTCTTCTAGCCTTGTTTGCAGATATTCTTCTAGCTACATTTGTTGGTATCTTTAGCTATGTTTTATATTTTGCTAGCTATTTTTGCCGATATTCTTCTAGCTAGGTTTGCTGGAATTGTTGCAGCTACCTCTGCTTGTATAATACATGCTACTTTTGCTGATATTCTTTTAGCTGTTGAAATAGTTTTTCTTGTAGCTGAAATGGCTGAAATCATTGTGGTTACATTTGCTGATATTCTTTTAGTTTTGCTAAAATCGTTCTAGTCATGTTTGCTGATATTCTTCTAGCTGCATTTGCTCATATTCTTCTAGCTATGTTAGATTATCAGGCTTATCGGGACCTGGGAGCAATACAGGATCGGGTGAGCCCCATCTCTAATATGACCAGAAAGACATGCTAGATTAGTGGCTAAACATAGCCACAAAGTAGCTAACCCTCATTTTTGTTTTTATACCACACACCCGGAGACCATCAGCGATTCTGTGGTTTAATGAATGGTGTTTGTCCAGATGGAGCGTCAGATGGAGATGCAGAACCAGATGCGAGAGCGACAGATGGCCATGCAGGTGGCCTGGTCCAGAGAGTTCCTCAAATACTTTGGAACCTTCTTCGTAGTGACCTCCACAGGACTCGCCCTGGGGTGAGTTTTGACACCCTTCAGTTGCTGTGCAGTTACATCCGTGGAGTTGCTGAGCTCAGCACTCCCTTCCCCAGCTTCTGGCACTGAAATCATCCTGTTGCTTCGGAATCAGCGGCAAATGAGCAATCCTAGATCATCTTTTCTGTGCAGGGCCATGAAGACAAAGAAGCCGGCCATTTTGGCCCCCATCTTTCCTCTCGGCTTCATCCTGGCCTACCAGTTGGACAGTGCCTACGGGACGCTCATTCATCGGATGAGAGGTGCGTCTCTTCCTTAATCGTCTTTTACGAAACAACCATCTTTGATGACTGTTTTTTCACCTAGTCGTTAAAGACAGCAGACCACTTCAGTCATGTACAGTAAAGGATCTTTGACTAGTGTTTTTGCAGTAGGTACTTAAAAACAGCAGAGCTCTTCTTTCACATTAAGGGTCTTTGATGAGTTTTTTAGTCAGTTCCCCCAAAAAGTAAACGCTCCCTCTATAAGGGATCTTTGACTAGTGTTTTTGCAGTAAGTACGTAAATACCCCAAAGCGCTGCTTTTCATATAACGATTTGGCATCACATCTAACATAAACTAACTTCTGTCACATAAAGGATCTATGACTAGCGTTTTTGCAGTAGGTACTTAAAACCGCAAGTATAAAAGAGCTTCGACTATTTTGCATCCGGTCCTTAATATCAGCACAGTCCTCCTGTCATGCATAGTAGAGGGTCTTTTACCTGCGTTTTTGCAGTACATTTTCAAAACCAGCAGATGACTCATTTTAGAGAGGATCTTTGACTTGCATTTTTGCAGTAGGTTTTTTTAAAAAACAGATGACTCATTTTAGAGAGGATCTTTGACATGCATTTTGATCGTAGGCACTTAAACACAACCGAGCACTCCTTCCAAAGAGGATCTTTGATTTGAAATGTTTCAGTAGGTGCCCAAACGCAGCCGAGCATGTTTGAATGACGACAAATATTAGAATCATGGATGAGGAGGTGTGTCAGTGACTATACATGGATGACCTTCCTTGTCTCCTATGATGCAGTCCTGTGCTCTTTATCGCCCTCTAGGGGAGGCTGAAAGCATCCTGGCGTCAGAACACGAGCGTCTGGACCTTCCTCTTGGCACTCCAACCTTCGACAGCGTAGAGAAAGCCCGCCGCGCTAAGAGCAGCTTGGCCTCCATCTTGGACAAGTGATGGCCTTTTTTCTCCTTCAAGAGAAGGAACAGCTAAGTCAGATGTTGGAAAACAAGATCTTTTTGTGCCAAAGTGAAATTCCATCCATTTTCTATGCCGTTTACCCTCATTGATTATAAAAGCAATGAAATGCTTCTTTAAAAATTATATTTAATACTTTTCAGATTTCATATGT
Organism: Oostethus manadensis; assembly: GCA_024372805.1. NCBI lineage: Eukaryota > Metazoa > Chordata > Actinopteri > Syngnathiformes > Syngnathidae > Oostethus > Oostethus manadensis. The sequence goes on from QODF01000181.1 coordinate 212,802, forward strand.
CTTTCAGATTTGAATTGTCATTTGGTTGAAATTTTTTACTTTTAGCTGAATTTGTATTTAACGTTGGCGCAAAAAAAGCAACTTTTGACATTGAATTCATCCGTTCCGGAGTCCAAGTGTCACCGTTACACTTTTTCACCGGAACGATGTCACGTGCCATGCAAGTGTAAAAAGAAGCTAAGCACCTTAATATATTTCAACACAAAAACGAAAGGGTTTTAGTAATTAAGCCACAGAGTCCATCCTTGGATGCTACGTTGAGTCCGTGATGCACAGCAAGTATTTTTAGTAGTACTAGTGTAGGAAGGCAAAAGTGTTGTTGCTCAATAACGTTGGCACCGGAGATGCATGTACGCCTGGAAGGAATAACTCCGATCACGTCATCAGTGGAAATGACGCACGTGCGAGGTGGGGGGGACCTCACAGGTGACGGTTCAAGAGCCCGCGTCCGCGCGCCCCCAGAGAGCAGTCCACAAACCCCCGACGTCCCTTCAGACTTGAAACTTGCGTCAAGTCAAACCTGTGCTGCCGGCGGCGCCGCTCGGTCCTGAAAATGCTTTTTGGAGCCACACTGTGTATGCTGTCAGTGGCGCTGTGCACGGGCCACGGCGTGTGGGCTGAAGCGCTCGCACCCCGGGACTACGCCGTCAAGCTGTGCGGCAGGGAATTCATCAGAGCCGTCATTTTCACCTGCGGGGGCTCGCGGTGGAGGCGCTCCATGGGTAAGTGTGTATTTGCCTCTTAATGCAGTCAAATTGTATTTTTGTGTGAAGGAGAAAAGGCCCATGTGTTACATCTGCAAGCTTTCATACAGGATTTGACCAGGAACATACTAACATTCCGATGTTTACAACTCTGGAGACGTTTTTTTTTTCCACTTGAGCTCAGAAGTGATCAGCAAATAAATAACGACGTTGGTCTGTTGGTCCACTCAATATATAATAAATTATATTTATTATATATTATATATATATATAATTTTTTTTTTTTTTTTAGATGCCTGTGATGAAAAAATCAATTTGAGGTTACATTATGTCACAAAAGCTGCCCTTTAAATGTATATTTAGGCTTCTGGTGAAATCTGAAATGATTTTAAAAAATGTGAAAACCTAGCAAGTGACACTTTGCCTTTTTTTGTTTTAGAAGCTTTTGGTAAAAATAGTAGAATATAAAAATAACGTACACATTTGCCCCTATAGGCATCATTTTGGTTTGGAAATGTTTAGTTATGTCACCTAAATTGCTCTTTGAAAGTTTATTTTGGATATTTTTGAAGCTTTTGGTGAAATCTAAGCTCTTAAAATGTAAGAGAATGTCAAAATAACGTCTGTATCCAACCTAGCAATGTCATACTTGTGTCTGTAACACAACAGACAGCATTTGGGTTTGGAATGTTTGTGAATGCCGTATATGTTACAAAATCTGCTCTTTAAAAGTATATTTTAGGAGCATTTGGTTAAAATAATAGTTTAAAATGTAGGTATTCAATCGCATAGGGATAATTTCTTTTTGATTTACTTCAACAAATTTGCTTTTCAGGGTAAATTTGGGATATTTCAGAAGCTTTTGGTGAAATCTAAGCTGCTTCAAGTACAATGTAAGAAATAACATGTATTTAACCCAGCAGCTGACCATTTTGTATGGAATGTCATATGTCACAAAAGCTGCCCTATAAAAGTATTTTTAGAAGCTTTTGGCATAATCTGAACTAGTTTAAAAAAAAAAAAAAAAGCTAGGCGGTGCGATCGCGACCGGGGATCAACCACTGAAAAACCCAAAACTAACAGAATATTCGAGTTACGTCATGTAATCTCTCACCAAAACTGCCCTCTGCAAGTATATTTTTGAAACCTTTTGTGAGCTGTTAAATAGAAAAAAAAATAACATACATATTTAACCCATTTGGATCTGGGATATTTGATTTACATCAAAAATGCCCTTTAAAAGTAGACTTTAAAAGCTTTTGGTGAAATTTGAGCTGGTAAAAATAGCAGAATCTAACAAAAATAACCTACGTATGCAACGCAGCCGGATTCGTGAGTTACATCACAAAAGCTGCCATTTTAAGAGCTTAACTTTTACGTATTCAGCCCATTGGTGTGGAATATTTGGGTTATGCCCTGTAAAAGTATTTTTTAAGCTTTTGGCAAAAACCAAGATGGTAAAACAATAACACAATAGAAAAAACGTACGTGTTCAACTCGGCTGACAGAATATTTGAGTTACGTCACAAAAAACTCACCAAAATGTGCTTTAAAAGTATTTTTGAAACTTTTTTTTCCCGTCGACGTAAATATTAACTTGGTATCCTTCTATCCTGCAGAAGCCGTCCAATGGAGAGACAAGATGATGGACACCCGAGCGCTCTCGGCCTCTTGGTACTCCCTGCAGGATCTCCTGTCCTTACATCGGCATCCGTGGGACACGTCTCACATTTTGGGCGTCCGGGCAGCAGAGGGCAGCAGGAGAAGGCAGCACTTTTCTCTGGGCGTAGCCAGGATTTGCTGCAGCCAGGGATGCACGAAGAATGATATCGGACGCTTGTGTTGAGGTTGGGAGGTGCTCTTGCAGTCACGGACATCTTTTAGCATTTTTAAAAAGAAATCAAATCTCGTCTTGATATGTAACTAAGCAGATATTCTCCTGCCTTTTCATAAGGAACACTGTGATAACCAGGTTTAGTAGAAAGTAGGGCGCTTGAACAATACAGTGAATGCAGTGTTTCTATATTAAAAACAAAGCTGTTTGCATCGAGTGCATGAGTTGTCATAACAGTACCCTGTTTTCCCGACTATACAGCTCATCCAAATAGAAGCTACATTTTTACATACTGCTTTTAAGATTTTGCATAAGCTGCAGGGTTCAGAGTCAGGGAAATTCTGAGCACAAAACCAAAATCTTTTTCATTCCTTATGTCACAAAAATAACAATGGCAGCACAGTGAATGACCAGAAAATAACTGACATGACTTAACAAAAATATACTTCCATGAAAAGATTTTTTCCTGCATTCATAGCCCACAAAAATATACATTCATTCAATTTGAGTTAGTTTTTTAGCAGTTTAATTCCCCCCTCGTGAGCTTTCCTCCATTCGTTGTCCCCGCATCACACACGAACGCGCGCCATTTACACAATATAAAAATATATTATTCCAAATGTATAGAAAATTGATGATTCTTTAAAAGGGTCATTTTTTACACTCCTCACGTGTAGTGTATCGAGTCCACCCGTGCTACTCCGTATTGTCTCGCGCCGCCTCCACGCTGCCGATCAACATCTGGAAAGTGGGCCTCCGTCCCGGCTCGCCGCTCCAGCACTCGGCCATCATCTGGCGGATCTGCGAGGAAAGCATCGTACACTCGTCAGCGGCCAAACACCCGATCGCCTCTTCCCACACAAGGAGACGCTGACCTCCTGCGGACAGTTGTCGGGCACGGGCAAGCGATAGCCTTGCTTGAGAAGGTCGATCAGGTGATAGACGACCATTTGCCCTTGCTTCTCTTGCCCCATCTGCTCCATGAACACCTGAAAAGGAGAGGGAGACATATTTGAAAAAGTCCCAAAAAAAACAGCAAAAATGGGGGGGGGGGGGAAGAGCAAAAAGTGGCCCTTGCATCCTTCCATTTTTCGGTGGAAAAAGTTTGGACATCCCTGCCGTAGGTGCCTTGGTTTGGTTACGCGACAAAGAAAGTGTGAGGGGCGGCGTGGGGCGCGTAGTTACCGCAGGCGGGCTGGAGCTTTTGTCGCAGTAGGTGAAAAGTTCGTAGAGGACCACGCCAAAACTCCACACATCTGAGGCCACGGAGAACTTGCTCTCTGTCAGAGACTCTGGTGAATACCTAGGAGGACAACGCAAAAGGTCACGGCGCCGTTCCGAAAAAAGCCATTACGTGTAGCGCTACGTTCCTAAGGCTAAAGCGCTCACCAAAAGATGGGGCTCTCTCCGGGCTCCCTCACCGTGTAGTACTCCTTGTCCTGCGGCAGCACCTTGGTCAAACCAAAGTCGCCGATCTTCACCCTCATTGCGCTTTCCACCAGGATGTTCCTGGTGGCCAGGTCTCTGTGGATGTAGCGCTTGGTGGCCAGGTAGTGCATGCCCTACAAGATATTGCACTCTCACTTTGATTGTCTGTTGGTTTTTTTACTTCTCTAATCACCTTGCAGATCTGTAGAGCATACAGCAGGAGCTTCTTGGAGTCAAAGTACTCCTTGTTTTTCAGGAGGTAGTCCCTCAAGCTGCCGTAGGGAAGATATTCCATGATCAGGCGCAGGTTCCTCCGTCCTGAAAGACGGCAACATCGTTTAAAAATCCCCTGGGATGCGAAAAAAGGAGTTCTATACTGTACATTCATAACATCTCGGCTGTCATACACTGCAGCTTAAAAAGGTGCTGTTGTTAATATCCCCTTTTTTTCTTCACAAATCATCTTTGTAAACATTCTTTTCCTAATATTATGACTTTACTTCCATCCTGATTTTCCAAAAATTACAACTTTATTTTGATTCTCATGACTTAAAAAACAACATTTTTTCTTTAATATTTCCCCTCTACGTTAACAAAACAATATTTTTTTTCTCTAAAATTTGGGACTTTTCCTTTTAATAGTTCAACTATTCTCGGAAAATTTCAGGTGTGGTTTTTCCCCCATTTGTGCTGTTTTTGTTTTGAACATTTTTCAGCGTTGTTCTTGTAATTATGACTTTATTGTCATAGAATTCTAACTTTTTCCACCACTTCATTTTCCAAAAATGATTTTTATTGTTTCTCATATTACTATTTTTTTTAAGTCTTTTTTTTCTTTAATAACTCAACTTCATGCTACTAAAATGAATTATTCCTCATACCGCAGGTTTATTTATATTATCATGTTATATATATATGTATATATAATATATATATATATAATTGCAACCTAATATTTTGGCTTTACTCTAGTAAAATTAAAGCCTTTTCTTCCATTTTTATTAATTTTTTTCAACTTCTTCCTGTAAATGTTCTCCTCATAATTATGACTTTATGGCCAAAATATTTAGATTTATTCTCTTCAAATACTTTTTTCTGCAGCCTAATTTTTCAATTTCTAATATCACAACTTCAACATCCATTTTTCAAATTTTAGCTGCTAAAGTCCACATATTACAATGTTATTCTTGTAAAACCATTTGTCTTTTTCCTACCTGCGCTGTAGCACACTCCTTTGTACTTGACAATGTTCTCGTGGTGGAGCGACTTGAGGATCTGGATCTCGCGTTCAAAGTCCCGCATGTGCTCGGCCGTGCTGTGCTGCAGCTTCTTGACCGCCACCACCTCCCCCGTGCTATCCTGCAGGGGGTCATACCGGCACATGTCCACGCTGCCGAAGTTTCCCTGCGAGGAGGACACGCAAGTTCAGACGTGGACGACCCGATGCCGCCGTGATGATGCGGAGTCGGACTTTGCCCAGCTGCTTGAGAAAGATGAGGTGTCGCTCCTCAAACTGCGCGGGCTCCTGCCTCTCGGAGGCCCAAGGAAAGCCCGAGCCGCGCGTCCGCGTGGGCAACATGTCGCTCTCCGCCAGCAGCTCGTAGTCTGGCCCACAAGAGGAGGAGAAATATGAACGCGACGCTCCTCATCTGGAGCCGTGTGACGGGAAAGGAAGTCTCCCTGCCTGGCGTGAACAGACTGTTGAGGTCTCGGATGATCGCTCGGAACGACGGCCGGTGCGACGCCTCGTAGTCCATGCAGCTGGTGATCAGGTTGGCCAGCTCCGTCCATTTGGGTGCCGGCAGATGGTGCCTGTTCTGGTAGAACATCATCTTCTGCAGCCGAGAAGGGAAGGTTTTACTTAGGAACTTTTCACTGTTGTACAATTACGCCAACGCCGCCCTTTAAAAGTCAATTCTAGAAGCTTTGGGTGAAATGTAAGATGGTCAAAATCATTTAAAATAACCTGGAATTAGAGCTATGTGGCAAATCTGCCCCTTAAAAGTATATTTTAAAAGCTTTTGGTGAAATCTAAGCTAGCAAAATATAAAAATAACCTGCGTGTTCAACCCAGCAGACAATATTTTAGCTACGTGACATCATATGTCACCCAAACTTCAGTATATTTTAGAAGCTTTTGGTGAAATTTAAAATGGCAAAAATAGCATAGCAGAAAAACAGCCTACGTGTTCAAACCAGCAGACTGAATATTTGAGTTACGTGAAGTCACCCAAGCCGCCCCTTAAAAGCATATTTTATAAGCTTTAGGTGGAATTTAGGATAGCAAAATTTAAATATAACCTACGTCTTTAACCCAGCAGACGTAGTAAAGTATATTGTAGAAACTTTTGGTGCAATATTGCAAAAATAGCAGAATATAAAAACAACCTACGTGTTCAACCCAGCAGACAGTATTTTAGTTACGTCATATCATGTCACCCAAAACCGCACATCAAAAAGTATATTTTAGAAGCTTTTGGTGAAATCTGAGCTGGAAAATATAGCAGAGTATAAAAATAACTTACATATTATATATTTCACCGGAAGTGACCCTTCTGATATGTTTAGCATATACCTTTGGTTTTCAAGGCTTCGCTACACATTTTCAAATAAAGCTCTTCCCCACTATCTTTTAAACAGCTACACACGGAGCTGTAAACAGGATTATTTACTTTTTCGTCTAGGCTAGGATAGTATGATGTTGTAATGTTAGCACTTTAGTCCACACTGCTAAAGCGTCAGCTCAAGTGTGAGGGAATTCTGCTTTTGCTGACCTTGCAGCAGTCGAGGGTGCAGAGGGGCTTGTCGCCGCCGCTGCAGATCTCCCAGAGGGTGGTGCCAAAGCTCCACTTATCCATGGCTAAACTCAGATTGTGCGGGTTTTGGATGCATTCAGGGGACACCCACGGGATCCGCTCCACCAGAACTGTGGGACACGAGTGCGAGGTGAGCGAGGAGAACATCTCGGACGTCTGTGTGCGGTCACCTTCTTTGGGAAGCACGGCGATGCTGATGCCGGGGTCGCTGAGCTTAACGAAGGGCAGGCTGCCCGTCTTGCGGTCCTCCTTTCGGATTACCAGAACGTTCTTGGCGCACACGTTGCCGTGGACCACGTTCTTGTCTTCCTGCGGGACCGTGCGTGTGTCACATCTGCTCTTGTCACCTAAAAAAATCCTGCACGAGGCGGAAAAGAGGACCTACCAGGTAATGCATGGCCCAAGCCAGCTGCTTGGCCACCTCCAGCTTCCATACGATGTTGATGCTGCTTTTGTTCTTCTTCAAGTAAGTGTCCAGCGAGCCAAATTTTCCATACTCTTGAACCGTGATGTCTGAAAGAGTGTGCTAACAATCGCTATGTGGTCACCTTTGTGTGTGTGTGTGTGTGATTTGGACTTACTCTCGTCTCCACAAACGCAAACACCGTAGTTGAGGAGCAAGTGTTTGTGGGAAAGCTGGCTCATCATGCTTGCAGCTTCAAAGAATGACTGCAAAAGGACAAACGTGGCCAATGTGAGAACGGGAGAACATTGGCGTATCTTCAGTAACATGGGTTCGGATTTTTCACTACGGAACAGTACGCTGGCGTAGCGAGGGACAGGAAGTGCACTCGGTAAACAAGGCCAACCTCTGGCTAGCGACAGCGCCAAGGAGAAACCAGAGCTTGAAAACCCTCTCCTGTTGGTAAGGTTTCCTGTTAGGGAACCTTCCCGGTGAAATATGTGAAAAGGGAAAAAGAGAAAAGTAGCGTGCATTTGGTTTTCGACATATTCGAGAAACCTTTTCAAGCATAACAACGGCTAAATGAAGTAACATACAAACATGGGGCATTCGGAAGATCCATTCAAGGACATTGTGATGATGATAAAGAAATCTCCCGAAGCCAACATGTCATTTTCTCTTATGTCTACTATATTGGTTAATAGGTGAGTAAAGGGTTGACTATAGGGGTGTTGTTTCATGTCTAGAGGGCTTTAATATTTAAAAAGTGTATTTGGAAAATAGTAGACAGGTTTTCTATACTCTTAACTACCAAAATATTGTATTTATAAAGAAGACATTTGCGGAAATTATCATAGAACAAAATGCCATAAATATTTCAATGACTTATGACTGTGATTAGTATTATTTCACATTTATTATTATTTGTATTTATTGGAGAATTTCCTGCTAGTAGGTGACCCAAAATGAACCGAAGCGTAATAACGGTGTACTGGTAGATTCCGGTGAGTAGAACATAGCCCACCTCAGAGTAGTTCCGATGGGTCTTGTCCAGGATCTTGACGACCACGTCGATCTGATGAATCTCTCCGTAATCTCCTAGCTCCTTCCTGATGCTGGAGAAGATCTTGGTGAACGTCCCCTGGCCAAGACTCTCCTTCTGGAAAGGTAAACATTAAAGAAAGTGGGGGTGATGTTTGTATTAGTTTGTATTATTATCATGGAGGAGACGGGAGGGGAGCCTCAGATCCGGGTTTGAGTCTGTATGCGGAATTTGCATGTTGTATGTGTCCTGTGATTGGCTGACAACCAGTCCGGTGCCCCGCCTCTCCCCCACAAAATCCGCCATGACCCAATGAGAACAAGCAATGCATGAACTGGGGGCTGTCTTACGATGACGAGGTCCTCCTTTCGTATCTTGTGGAAGACCATCTGGCTGATGTTTTTGTGGAGAGACGGAGACACAAGCACCTCAGGACTTTGGTTATTTCGACACACCAGTAGGCTGGATTTGTCTGCGGACGAGCGGGAGATGGACACGACTTAGAACTGGCAACACGACATAGTCAGGTCTTGCGTGTGTACTGACATTTGTGGTTGGGCGGGCAGCACGTGGTCAGCTGAAATGTGTAGCCGTCGGTGCGCAGCGCCTCCTTTTGGTAGAAGCTGAGAAGTTCCCCCAGTGAACCGAAGCTTCTCTTGCAGCCGTTGAGGACGTATTCTCCGGACTCTGACCTCACGATCTGACAGTGCTTGTAGTCCACCATGGCCTCGTGCTGTCCACGTTCACAGAGAAAACACACCTGATAGACACTGCGGCTCCCTCTAGTGGTCAAATATATCAGCTATACATTCGTCCCACAGAGTGACTTGTTTCAGTCAAACCTCTGGGCTGTCAAATCCATTTGTGTACATGTAACATTTGCAATAAAACATCTGTGTGTAAGGTATACATCAAAATATGTAAACACCAGCAGGTTTTGATACTGAAGCACCTACACAGTTTAGCACTTTAACACCAACGACTAGGGCACTTAAACACGTTAGCACTCAAGTACTTTAATAGCACTATAACACCTAAACACTCAAGCGCTTTAACATTTAAACACTAACACTTAAACACATTAGCATTCAAGCACTTTAACGTTGAAACACTTTAGTACATTAGCATTTAAGCGCCTAAACACTTTAGCACCATAACACCAAAACACTCAAGCACTTTAACATGAAAACACATGTAGCACCTAAAGTGCTAAAGTATTTAGGTGTTAAAGTGCCGGAGTGCTATTGTGTTTCGATTTTAAACTGTTTAAATGTTATAGCGCTTGAATGCTAATGTGTTTAAGTGTTAGTGTTTAAATGCTTAGGTGTTAAACACTCTAGCTCTATAACAACTAAACACACTGGGACTTTAATATTTAGGAGACGGACATTGTGCAGGTTCCTCACACAAAGGAAATGGCGATTGTTAGTCTTATTGGCCCCTCCCTTCCCAAAACAAGTAAGACTGACAGGCTTGATAAGGATGGAGTGCTTACTTACTCCCACCACAAACGACATGAAGAATTTGTGGTAGTCTCTGGGGCTACGACGCAGCATGTGCAGGCCCTGCCGGTTGCCGCAGCGACGCAGCGTGCTAACGCTGAACTCAATGCTGTGACGGGAAAGAGCACAACACATCGTGAAAGGTTTTGCCCGCGGTTCATGTTTGGCTGTCTGTGTGTGTGTTACTCACGACACAGGGCCGTGACAGTGGCTCTGGATGCACTCCAGAAGCCTGGGCGGAGCCACCTCCTTGCACAGGTAGTGATGCGCGTCGGCAACCAGTCGGTAATAGCCGTCCACTAACGACGTGAAGGACAAGGCCGCTGGGAGCGAATGAAACTCCAGCTCCTACGGACAGAAACATCCAATCAGATTCAATTTCAAACACTAGAAGCTTTCAACAATGGAAGAAATGTACTAATATGAGCTGTATCTTGAATCTTAGTAACATATCAAATATGCAATTATTATTGTTATTTTAAGGGGCAAGGCAGTATAAATATCTGGTGTATCCTACCAGGATCTGGTTGTCCTGCCTGGTGAGGGTGACTATTCGGCTCTCTGCCGAGCCTTCCTTGTTGGCCTGTTTGATGCTGATGTCGAGCACTTCTGGGAAGTCACAGTACGTCTGCAGCTCCTGGAAAGCAACGTGGACTTTCTTACAGGTAGAAATCAACATCTGCTGCACCTCACACTGGGCCAAAATCCTCTCCTGTCCTCACCTCCTCCGCTCCCTCTCCTTTCCCTTGGGACCACTGGATGCCCTTGTTGCCCGTGACCACGATGGTGACGTCGTGCGCCGACAGGTCGGTGACGTGGAAGCGCTCCCAGTGGAGCGACGGCAGCAGCATCTCCAGGCTCATCAGGTACTTGAGGCGGAGCTTGCACACTGTGGCCTTGCACTCGCTGAACTGCTGGACGAACTTTTTGAAGCGGAACCGGATGCGTTTGCGGGTCAAGAGGTTGTACTGTTGGATGCGGCGCCGCATGCAGCTCGGCAGAAAGGACTTGTAGCTGAAAGTTGGGCAAACGGGGGGGTGGGGCATCTCCCAAAAGTAAGACGAAAGCATTTTATCATATCTTCTCAAGGGCCAAACTTTGCAAAGTCAACTTTAGAGTAGTCTGCGTGCAACTCGTATGGATTTGATTTACATTATTGTCTAAATATCTAAATATAGCACACTGGCATGAGTGGCGTGCATGAGTGCTGCAGGAAGCAGAAAACATTTGAACATGAGTCTACACAAACACATCAAAATTGGTGTCCAAAGTGTGAACATTTACCACCATTGTAATCCAGGGCAGCCTTAATCCTCTTGGACATGGAATTACACTCCTCCATGTCACTGGTGGAGTTTTCTTTCGATTGTGGAGGAGACATACTTGACCACTCCATTACCTTCACCTTCCTCAGCAGGGCTCTTGAGTCTTCTTGGAGGTGCGTTTGGGCTCCTTATGTTGGAAACCTGCCATCCACCTGGCAGTTTCTGTGTGACAATGTCAGTAAATATTGAAATTCATCTTTCCCCTCAATGATTCACATTTGCCCAGTGTCAACAGCTCTCGAGCAGCCCCGGGCCATGGCACTACCTCCACCAAGGGAGCCAATCTTGAGAATGTCAAAGTACTTACTTACTTATGGAATTTATATTTCCCCTCAGTGATTCGTAGCTCCCCCAGTTCTGGCAGCACTCATGCATCCCATGACCGGGAAAATACCACCACCAAGGGAGTCATTCATCAGAATGTCCCAGTACATGTTGGAATTCACGTTTTCCCCTTAGCGAAACACAGCTACCCTGGTGTCGGCAGCACTCGTGCAGCCCCGAACAATGACACCACCACCGCCAAGGGAACCAAGCTTCAGAATATCCCAGTAGATGTTGGAATTCATGCTTTCCTCCAATTAACCATCCACCCAGTGCTGGCAGCACTCGTGTAGCCCCAGACAAAGACTCACTGATCTTACTACTCACTTGTGTTGCCATCGATTTAGTCAACAACGGCTGTGTGTGTTGGTAGTACATCAATACTCTCTGTAGTATTGTCCCTTGAGAAGATATACTACCGTGTTTGAGGGGTGAGATAGTGTATAGTACCTGGTATCATTGTAGATGGTGACAGGTGATTGGCCGCTCTCTTTGGCGAGACGCATCATGTCCAGCACCGCCATGCCCAGACACTCTTCTTGGGCCTCGTGGCCCATTGGGATCACCACCCTGCCACCCAGGAAGTCACTTCGCCACTAGCAAGAAGCAGTTCCAAATTCCCATAAGAAAGTGACTCTGCTGGGGTGCCCACCACAGGGGTAAAGGGACGGAGTCAAACACACACTACTGCCTATGTTCCAAAAGAGGGGTGTGCGAATCCCACATTTTGGACTCAATTACTATAAAATGAATTAACCAATGAATTGTGTTCAATATTTCAAGTGAATTCAAATATAAAGGTTTATGTTTTTGAAGTGTGTAGGAGTAGGGGGTATATGGCTATAGGTCAAATGTCTGAACCACTGCATAAAGTCTAATAACGGAATATTACGGGATGTCGGCCGTTATCGCCCTATGTCCTACAGCAGCATCCCGTGGCGAGCAGAACGACTAACCTGGCAAAACTGGTAGGTCATGACGCAGTCGTCCATCAAAGGGCTGTCCAGGCCCTTGGAAAGACCACAGCGGTGGGGGTATGAGGAATTGCCGCTGTTGTACCAGCCGGGAAAGTAGTACCTGGATGCCAAGGTGAGGGTGAGAAAGGTCATCAGACTCTGTGGACACGCTCGTTGATGTGATCACTTTTTACCTGATCCTGAAGTGCAGGGTGTCGCTGGATGGAGAGTGCAGTTTAAAGACGTGATTCAGAGGGAACCATAGACCGTCGCTTTCCCTCATCAGACCGAACAGGTCGAAGTACAAGGGAGCGATACCTGGTAGGAACCTCTATGTTAGTTGGGTGGTGCTATCACAGTCCACATAAATGATCACATATTTAGAAATTTGCGTGTGTAAACAAATACTGTATCAGGGCTGTCATGCACACGTCATTTTTTTTGACCCCACACCGTAGTTTAAGGAAATGCTGCACTTGATGTGGAGCCATTTTTGTCAGATAAAATTAATCATTCAACTTGAAGTGTTGGTTGCACTTTATTTCGATAAAACATGAATGCTTTTGCCTTGAATTGTTTGTTTATATCCATAATGAATGTATACCTGATTCTCTTGTAAAAAGCAAAGGGAATTTAGGAAACTTAACCTGCACTGTCCAGTATCCAGATATTTATTTCACCGTCAGAGTGCTTGAATTTTTGGCTAAAAAGTTACTGAATCATTCCGGATCGTATCATTGAACCATTATTGTCCTTACATCGAATCAGCGACCACCTATCGAAGTTAAAACGAATCGTTACCCCCTCGCCCCTACTACATAAAAACTTCTTACTATCTGCCATTAATTGTGATTAACTATGAGTTACCTATAGATGTGATTAATTGCAAATAAATATTTTAATTAATTGACAGCCCTAATATATATACTGTATATATACTGTGTGTGTGTATTTATTTATTAAAAATAAAAAATTAGTAATGTCTTTATTATAAAAAAATAATGTGGATAAAATGTAAACAAAAAACGTCTATTTTCAGATACTTTTATTTTTGACCAATTGTTCACATATTTGCTGTGTAGCTGATTGATGGATTTATTTTAAGTCAGAATATTGGAAAAACAAAATACATACAGTTGTATTCTTTGGAAATGATTTGCTCCTCATAATACTATCATTTTTCTTTAATAATTCAACTCCATGCTAGTAAAATTACATTATCATGTATCATCATATTACGGCATTCTTCATTTTATGTTTATATTATGACTTTATTCCTGTAAAATCTCTGCTGATTTTTCAGTTTTTGCTGTTTATTTTTTTTCATGTTAATTATATTTGTACTAATGTGGCTCCCAGGCCACACTTTGGACACCCCCGCTTTAGGGACATAATGTATACTAATCTAGTAAAAGTGACTTTTGTGTCCAGTCGGGTGAGAAGCAGACAAAAAGTTTCTCAACAGGAAGCACTGGTTTCTCATGAACGCTGCCTTTCATAGAGGAAGCACAAACAACCACAGGAGTGGAAGTGGAGGTACTTACAGAGCTACCTTACATATTAGGAACTTGTACTTAACCCTACATTTACTATACTGTGTCTTTGGTTGCGCTCACTTCCTGTCTAGCATTGCTGTTGATGTCCCCTCACAAGTTCATGCCAGGGTCTGGACTCCATGTGTGTAAAAATGATAATAATAATAATAATAATAATAATGCATGGAAGATGAACCGTCAGGTAAGGGAGCTCACCACATGCTTTAGCTGCAAGGATGCAGAGCTCCTCCGCTAGGTACTCGCCAGGCGGATAGGTGAGGACGCGTTCCTCTCCTCCTACCGCGTGGTACAGGTGGACGCTCAGGCATGCACCGTCCTGCTTGGAATCGGGTCCGGAGGTGGCGGGGCGCTGGTCCGGAGGGAGTCCGTTGACGAGATGCGGAGCGGGACAGGAAGTGGACGGATTCATGTTTGTCAGCAGGACGCAGGCCATGCGCTGCGTTCGACATCCACCTGTTGAGACGACAGAAAGCACAGCTTGTTTCTGTTTATGGGCCTGCAGCACAATTTAAAAAGAAAACTACAAAGATGGACAAATGTGTCATTTTACAAGAATAAAGTCAAAATTAAAACATTATAAAATCAGCATTTTACCAGAATAACATCATTTTACATGCAAAAAGTTGAAGTATTAAAGAACAAAAGACTTTTTAAAGTGGTTATACAGTATTTTGAAAAAACACTATGAATGATGTAAAATTTAGGTTGTGGAAAAGTTATAACATGAGAATAAAGTCATAATTACAAGAAGAAAACAACAACACTTTCTAAGAATAAAGTCAAAATATTAAATGTGGCAACTTTTTTGAGAACAATCTGATTATTATGAGGAGAAATAATGTCGTTTTATTGGCATAAATTTGATTTTCTTTTCTTAAGTTGAAATATTTTAAGAAACAAATGTGGTCGCAAAAAAGTTGGAAAGAAATGGGAAAAATCGAGTCAAAATAATAGACAAATGTCGCAATTTTATGAGAAAAAACTCATATTATGACTCAAAATAATGTCATTTCAATTGCAACATTAGAAATATAAAACTTTTCTTTAAGTCATAACATTATGAGGAGCAAACAAAATAAAGTTGCACATTTGATTAAAATTAGTTACAATGTTATGGGTATGAAATAAAAATATTCTGGGGAGAAAGTAATAATACTGCAAGAGGAACATTTATTAGAAGAACGTAAAAAAAAAAAAGTGGCTAGCTCCACACAAAACTGCGCCGCTGCGCTTCCTCGGACTACGGTGTGGGCCGAGGGTCAAACAGGACGTGCAGCTCATTAACAGCGCGCCCAAAAAATGAGTGGCATTAAAGGACAAGGTCCATTGTCAGTTCTGGGGGGCCAGAATCCCTGTTAAGGACTACATGGTAAATTCATCAACAAGCCTAAAAACCTTTTAAGAAGACACGTGATCAAATTAGCAACATGCTAACCACAACTTTGTCCCCATGAAGCAAACCCACTTCCTGTTTCTATCCTTGCAGCCAATCAGAGAAGAGATGCTGTCTCATTGTTTTGTCACAGTTTTCCCATCATTCTCATTTCGATTATCTGCTGTTAAATGGCCACTGTCATTCATTCGCATTGTTTTTTTATTCATGTCAAACTATGATTAGGTTTTCTGCCTCATTCTCGTTTTTATTTCGGTTAGTCCTGACTTGTGCAGACGTGTTATGACGCAAGCTGTACGTAATAGCTGACGTAATAGAGTTTCTACGCGGTAAAAAAAAAAAAAAAGTGTGTTTACACAGCCAACAACATTTATTTATCACGCCGCAACTTGCTTCCTTTTATCGGGACCTTTTTCTTATCGGAGTCGGAACACATTGCAGCAGTTACAGGCCCACAGCAAGAGCGTTTTCCCATTCGAGCTACTTTGCGTGGGCAATTCGTCAAATTAGCGACGCTTAATAAATAAAGGCAAAGAAGAACTTACTTGGTCCGCACGAGCTCCGCACGAGCGCTAGCTAACCTTTGTACGATGCTAACGCCAGCACACGGCTCCGGCTCCGCTCTTCGCGTCTTTCTTCCCTTTTAAGAGCTCACAAAGGGCCACTTCCGTTCACATCGTTGCCCTCCCAGGAAGGTTAATAAAAGCGAAAGTTTGTTCTCCGACTTTGCGCCCGCACGACTGAGCGTGGGTGTCGTGAGCGAAGGGGATGACAGGCTTACCGTTATAGGGAAGGGCCGGTCGCGAACGAATCGGCTGTAAGAGTCGCCTCTTTGAAACGAACCGCTGGAGCCGGCCGGCTCGCGTCGTCGGGAGCCAATTGAGAACCGTTTGGTTTTTTCCTCGTCTTTTTTTCTGTTAAGTTGTGGCGCAATACGGGCCGACTATTTTTAGTGAACGGAGTTAAAAGAAGCGGTTCTCAAAAGGGAGCCTGAATTTCCACCATTACAGTACAATTGATGTGAGGATTGATTGTAAAATATTGATACTTCCGATACCAGCCGTTCATGTTCTAAAATCATTTTTTTTACACAAAATATCGATAGTTTTGATACGTTTGGCTTTTGAGTTTATTGTGGATACAGTTTATTTTAATGGCTTCATCAATGTTTACCGTCTGCTTTTCCATTGTTGTTGAAAAAAAACACTAATAAAGTACTGAATTGTATACTTTTAGTTCCTTATATTAATGGTTAAATTAGATGGAACACCAAGAGAAATTAATGTTTCCAGCAGCTTTGCAAAAACGTAATAAGCCCTTCTGTCACAACATTGTTACATAACACTAACAATAAAACATAACAACAGTGGTATCGATACAGGTCACTGGTATAGCACATCACTTCTCACCCTTCTGTCCAGTCACTCTCTTCTTTAAAGAGTTTCCTGTACTTTCCCTTCAATCCAAAAACAAACAAAAATAAAGAAAGCATCATCTGTGCTGCAGGCGACAATAGTGATGGACATTCCGGCTCCTTTAGAGAGCCGATTCTTTCGGATCGAGTCAGTAGAGAGAGCCGTCTCTTATGGCTCCCGAATGGCTACTACGCTTTTTGTTTGTAGTCTTACATTAATTTATTAACAAATTATGTGTATTGCGAAAAACGAATTAATAATGTAAAAAAAGACATTATATCAAATGTTTATTATTTGAATGGATTTATATAAATCCTCATTGATAATATGTACATCAACATTAATCTTGATAATACAACATCAAGATTATAACATGTAACACGTAACAAAACATTTGACTTGACTTTATACTGTGGATTAAAATGTGTCCAGACTTGACTCCTTTTTGTGTCACTCATGTTTTTTGATACCCTTTCTAGCACATACATCTAAATATCCTCAGTCTCCCTTCCTCCTGGTGGTGTGCCGTGTGTGCGTTTAACCCCCTGCTCAGTGCGGACACAGAGACCGCCGCCACACATCTTTCTCGACCAACGACATTCACCTTTATCAGAAAAAAACAAAGACTAATCGGCTCCCCGTTGGACCCAAAGACGCCAGCCGATCCCGGTCGTTACCCAGCGGATAGCCGATGGCCACCAGACCTTGACTCCTTCATGTTTGCCCGGTCCCTGCAGGATCCACGCATTCTTTTTTATGGATGTGTCTGCTAAATAACCTGCCATGGGGCCATGGGGTTTGTATGTTTTGGTTTTCGCTGACCCTTTTGCTGAGCTGCGTTTTTTGTGTTGAGCTGTTTAAAATAAAAATAAAAAAAGAATATTTAAGAAACAAAAATGTTTCTCTAAAAACTTTCACATGAAGCATGCTTCACAACAGAAACGCGTCCATTCCTTGACAGGAGATATGTGATATGACACTTTTCGGTATCGGTTGATATCGGAAATTGCGAGAATACCAAACAACCCTTACTGTTATACATATGAGGTTCTTGATATCTGCAGTTAATCACAAGTTAACTGTGACTAATCACGATTAAATGTTTTACTCATTTGACATTTGGAATTATTTTTGTACTTTTGCAGAGCTGTTTGTTAGTTATTTTTTGTACAATTATTATGTACAATAGCATAATAAAGAAATATTACCGTGCTGTTCCTTTAACAGCGGGCAGCCCACGCCTCTAAAAAGCGGCTTGTTCCGGCTTGTGCACACTTTTTTTTAATGCTGGGATTTTGTGCTTCATATCCTTGCTCGCTCCGAGAAAATAGTGCCCGAGCGCTCCTCCGCGGAGCACCGCCGTCATTTCGTGCTCTCGCATGGCGCGCACCTCGCCTTGGCCCGGAGCTGCGCGGGGAGGAGCGGCCGCCTGCGCAGCACCGTAGCCGGCTGAGGAGGCTTCATCACCGGCGGAGCGTCAGAGCGGCAACCCGCCGGTGGACCGGGCCGGGCGGACCGAAGCAAGTGTGGCAGGCATCGAGCGGACAGCTTCCCGGCCCAGTGGAGGAATGTTCCTGCCGAGGGGATGAGGTTGAGGTAAGTTCTTTTTCTTCAACTTTCACTTGTTTCTTCTTCTTCTGCTGCTGCATGTTGGGAGGACGAGGAGGAGGAGGAGGAGGAGGCAGGTGGTGCGTGGATGTTGTTTGGCAGCAACAACGCCAAACATGTTATGGGGATGTTGGAACCTACGCAACAATGTGACAAAAGTCATTTCTCCTCCTCCCCCCATGCTCTTTTATTTCAACCTGGACATTTGGATCAGAGTTCCGAATACCTGAGCTGGAGCCTACCCCAGCAGACCATGTGACGCGCAGGCGTCACCTAAAGACAAACTTTCACGCTCACAGTTAGTGGTTCCAATGAGAGAACCCACACAAGCGTCAGAGCATTTTTCATTTTTAAAAAATTATTATTAATATTGTCTATCTATTCTCCATATTTTGGTAATTTTGAGTCCTGTTTTTGTTTAAATTGTTTATTTCTCATATTTGTGTCATTGCGATATACTTTTTATTTCAAATATTTATTTTCTTTTGAGTCATTTTCATGTTTTAATCCTCTTCAATTTTTATTTAGACGTTTTTCATTTTTCTCTTCTTTTGAGCCGTTTCTATTTTTTTAATTAATATTTTGAGAAATTTTCATTTGTTATTTTTGAACATTTTACATTTTTTTCTATTGTGAGTCATCATCAGTAACACTTTTTCAAAACAGTGTTTTTAAAATAATTTAATTTAAAAAACAATTTAAAAAAATTAAAATTTTTTTAAGATGTTGAGTAATTTTTTTAATTTATATATTTTGAACATTTTGAGTCATTTTCATGTTTTAGCCATCTTCAATTTTTATTTAGACATTTTTAGTTTTTTCTTTTTGTAAGCTGTTTTGAGAAATTTAAATTTGTTTTTTAAAATATTTTTTTTATTGTGAGTCATCTTCAGTTGTATGTTGTGTGTTTTTTAAATTATTTTCATTTAAAATTGGTAGTATTTTTTAAGGTTGTGAGTTATTTTTAAGTTTTGATTTTGGGTCATTTTCACGTTTTAATCATCTTCAATTTTTATCCAGGCATTTTTCTTTTTTTGTGAACCATTTTTTTGTTGTTTTTTTAGATTTTGAGATTTGAAAAATTATAATATATTTTTCAATTTTTAAATCCTTTTTGTGTTTTAGTCATCTTCAGTGTTTTTTGACATTTTTTTTCTTTTTTTTTTTAGTGAGCTGTTTCTATTTTTTATTCAATTTAAGATTTTGAGAAATTTCCATTTGTTTTTAAAAATATTTTTTATTTGCAAGTCGTTTTCAGCTGTACTTTTTCAAAGCTGTGTGTTTTAAAAAAAAAATATTTTCATTTAAATGTATCCCGTTTTCAATTGTTAGTGTTTTATAAGAGTTTTAACAATTTTTTAAATGTATATGTTTTACAATTTTGATTTTATTTTTTCAGTTTTTGTGAGCCGTTTTTATTTTTTCTTTTCTTTAAGATCTTGAGAAATTTCCATTTGTTTTAAAAAACATTTTTAGTTTTGAGTCAGCCGTTGTACTTTAAAAAATATATATATTTTCATTTAAATTTAACTCATTTTCAATCGTTAGTATTTTTATTTTTTAAGATTACGAAATCTTTGTTAAAAAAAAGTGTTTCCGTTGTTTTTATTATAAAAAATATTTTTGCAATGTTAAATATTTTTTTAGGTTTGTATTTAGTTTATTATTTTAACGTTTTTATTCAATTATGATTTTGACTTTAAAAAAAATATTTGGGCCGTTTGGAATTTTTTAATGTGAGTCAGATTTGAGTTAGGTTTGGGGTTAGTTAGTTAGTTAATTAGTTAGTTAATTAGGTTAGGTCATTTTCAGTGGTACTTTTTCCAAAACTGTGTTTTTTAAATCATTTTTTAATATTTTAATCATTTTACATTTTTAAAGATTTTGAATCATATTGTTATTTTTGTTTTATTTATTTATTTTTTTAGTAACTTTCATGTTATTTTTAAAATTGTCACTCATGTTTATGTAGGTTTTATACTTATATGGCTTTTTTTTTATTTGTGTTTTTGTTTTCTTCACTTATTTTTCCATTTATATTTTTTTTAACATTTTTTTTCCCTTTTTCATGTTATGGGGTGAGCAGAATGATTGTCCAGTAGCTTTTTAGCTACCATGGCCATGCCTGCTACTGTAGGAAGATCTTGCATCAATAGCGTGTATTGTTCTTGTCTTTCGACTTCTCCTTTTCACTTTCACTTTTGCTTGCAAGTTAGTTAGCGGAGTTAATAATTCCCCGGCTTCCAGTGCGGTTTATGTTTTCCGCAATGCCAACAATCGCACCCTTTTCTTCCCGCCCGAGGAAACTTTAGCCTGACCTCGTCCCCGCGCGCATGCTAGAGCAGGCCACGCGAGACGCTCCACACGGCCAGACAGATGACATCTCGGACAACTGCGGACACGCTTCGTACTCGCGCAACGACGAGTCTGGCGTCCATCTTGGAAGGAGCGCATGACACCCGACGCCGTGCAGTCAAAGGACGTTAACGCCGCACCGGAAAAAAGAGTCAACGCTTTCACGTCGGGCTGCTCACTCAGTGTTAAAAATAACGCGCGGTCATAGATCCTCTATGTGACAGGAGCGCTTTGCTGGTCGGAAGGATTTGCTACCCACACATAAAAAAACATGAAAGATCTTTTGCTGTACACACAAGATCCTTTGATTGTTTCAATGGAATGAAATGACATAAGCGAAATAAATAAATGATATAAATTCATTCATCATTTCATTTCCATTGAAATCCATTGAAACAAATGAGACTTTTTGAGTCAATACGTTTATTTAATTGCATGTCCTTTTTAAAATATAATTATATTGAATTGTATTGAATGTTATTATAATGATTTCTTTAATTATTAGAATTTTTTATCTTGTATAGGATTATTATCACTATTTTTGACTATTTTTTAAAATGACATTTTCCTTAAATGTCATTTTTTAAAAATGCTCTAAATAAAAATGGTATTTATTTTGTTTTAATCATTGATATTATTGATTTAATTAAAGTGCATTTAATTTTGCTTAATTATTTCATGTTATTTATATTATTATTCTTTTAAAGATTCTTTAATGCTCTGCTGGTCAAAGATCAATTATTTTGTTGTAAAGTAATGAAACTGAATCAAATAAATGGCATGTAATTCAATGTGAATGAAATTTCATTTGAATTTCATTTGAATGAATTTAATACAATTGTATTAGATTTTCAAATAGAATATCATATAATTTCATTTAGTTAAATTATGTATTTATTAACATTTTTTACTATTACTAAGTGTGCTCTACTCCTTCGGGGAATCAAGCACGCCAGTCAAAGATCTCCATTTGGAAGTGCATTTAATAATACTACTAATAATAATCATCATCATCTCACTGTTACGCTCACATACCCCACCCCCATATCTTAGCCCCGCCTTTTCACAGCTGTCCCAGCCAATGAAGCTCCGACTTTTATTCTCCTAATGTTACGAGAATTTCCAGCGTTATTCCCCAAATCTCCGACGAGTTTAGTACGACATTGAAACAGGCACCGTCTGCAAAGACCTGTGATGTTGTTCACGGGCTGCGTGTGGCCCCGGGGCCACCTGTTGGTCACCGCTGGTGTCTTATGTTGTAGAAGGAAGACAAACCAGTTGGCTTTTAAGTTGGAAGTCTCGCTAATCTGAAAGTCCGCTGTGTTGTGTTTGGCCTCCTTGCGCGGAGGTATTCAAAGTTCTTCTTAGTGCTCCCAGTACAGTATGTTGGTGTGTGTGTGTGTGTGTGTGTGTGTGTGTGTGTGTGTGTGTGTGTGTGTGTGAGGAAAACAGGAAATAAGAGTTGTTGAGGAAGAGGAACAGGCGCAAGTGTCAACGTGACTCCTCTTGGCGCATTTGCGCCGCCGCCACTCCCCGTCCCCTCACTTGATGCGTGAGCAAGACACACGACGCTTGAAGCTCCTCGCGGTGTTTAAATTTGACAAGGAGGGAAACATGATGCCGCGGAGGCCCGGTAGTGGCCCGAGCCCGCCCGGCAGCCCTCGGAAGAAGCGTAATTGGCTTGAGTCATTTTAAATGTGGCCTTTTGCTTTTTGACTGCGTATCTTATTTCAGCCGTTCACACGTTACATTACGTTACCTTAAATTTTAGCCAGATTGGATGAAAAATCATGGCCACCCGTGACCAAAACAAGTTTTTTAGGGGGCGGGGCTAAGCAGAAGCTTGGTTGTAGCTCATTGGCCATTTGTTCAATGGCAATGGAATTTGGAGGACGGCTTTAGAACAACAGTCTTGGCGTATTTTGACCTTTATGGGGCCGCTCAACCGTTCTCTAAGTGCACTTAACTGTAAATTTCACGCACCATTAGCAGCGCCTGTTTTACAAAACGGCAGTAGATGATAGCCAAAGCGCATTTCTTTATTATATTTCCCAAAGTAACACTATTAAACTTACAAATATTGAATTTTAGCTAGATTGGATGAAAAATCATGGCCACCCGTGACCAAAACAAGTTTTTTAGGGGGCGGGGCTTAGCAGAAGCTTGGTTGTAGCTCATTGGCCATTTGTTCAATGGCAATGGAATTTGGAGGACGGCTTTAGAACAACAGTCTTGGCGTATTTTGACCTTTATGGGGCCGCTCAACCGTTCTCTAAGTGCACTTAACTGTAAATTTCACGCACCATTAGCAGCGCCTGTTTTACAAAACGGCAGTAGATGATAGCCAAAGCGCATTTCTTTATTATATTTCCCAAAGTAACACTATTAAACTTACAAATATTGAATTTTAGCTAGATTGGATGAAAAATCATGGCCACCCGTGACCAAAACAAGTTTTTTAGGGGGCGGGGCTTAGCAGAAGCTTGGTTGTAGCTCATTGGCCATTTGTTCAATGGCAATGGAATTTGGAGGACGGCTTTAGAACAACAGTCTTGGCGTATTTTGACCTTTATGGGGCCGCTCAACCGTTCTCTAAGTGCACTTAACTGTAAATTTCACGCACCATTAGCAGCGCCTGTTTTACAAAACGGCAGTAGATGATAGCCAAAGCGCATTTCTTTATTATATTTCCCAAAGTATCACTATTAAACATACAAATATTGAATTTTAGCCAGATTGGATGGAAATCATGGCCACCAGCAGTCATAATGTGTTTTTTGGGGGGGGCGGGGCTTAGCATGAAATTGGCGATAAATCATTGGCCATTTTACCAATCATCATGAAAATTGGAGGACACCTTCAGAATACGTCTTGGCATATTTTGACCCATAGGGGGCAACATAAATGCCACAACCTTTATCCTAAAGGTGCCAGTAGTTTGCAACTTCACGCACAACAGCAGCGTATGTCATACAAAATGGCAGCCAAAGCACAGCCAAAGTGAATGTCTTTGTTATGTTTTTAAAATATCATTATTAAAACATACAAATATTGAATTTTAGCGAGCTTGGTCGAAGATCATGGCCACTAGTAGCCAAAATGTGTTCTGGGGGGGGCGGGGCTTAGCCTGAAATTGGCCATAATTCATTGGCCATTTGTTCTATGGTCATGAAACTGGCCTATTTTGACCCCTACCGATCGGGGGCGCACAAATATCACAAACACGTTCATCTGGCTCCAAATCAGTCGAGTTTTAATGGTTCTTTTTCCATCTTTACTTTTGCCTTCTATTTAAATCAGTCCAAAGCAGCAGCCAATCAGATTGGTTGATGACAGCGTCTCGCTCCACAATATCCCGTCCACAGAAAAGAAGCCCTTTGAAGCCTTTCATGTGCTTTGTTGATGCAATCCAGCGTCCCGCACCTCCGTAACGTCACGTTTCGCATCCCTCAGTCTGTCCCGCCAGTGGCCCGCGGGAGACGTCGGCGGCGCCCTTTGACATGCCGTCACCCTGAGCCCGCGCGATGCCGGTGCAGGCGGCCCAGTGGACGGAGTTCCTGTCCTGCCCCATCTGCTACAATGACTTCGACAGCAGAGGCCACCAGCCCGTCAGCCTGGGATGCTCGCACACGGTGTGCCGCGCCTGCCTGCACAAGCTGCACCGCAAGGCCTGCCCCTTCGACCAGACGCCCATCGGCACCGACATCGACCTGCTGCCCGTCAACTGCGCCCTGCTGCAGCTGCTGGGGGCTCAGGTGAGCACCGACACTAAGAGTGGGAGGGATTACATCGGAACACCATGGTGAGGTAAGTTGTGTTTTCTTAGCTTCCTGATGTGCAGCCCGTCAGCCTCGGCAGCGCGGCCGACGTGGGACACTACGACGCCTGCAGGGCGTGCGTGGAGGACATGGCGCTCTACCTCAAGCCGATCAGTGGTACCAAAGGTGGGCTGGGAAACCCACCACTTGATGAGGAATACGTCAGGCGTTTAGGTTGACATGCCATAAAGTACATCGAGTCTACTTTTAGCCCTAAAAAGTTGGTAAATTCTTCCGTTCCAGGGTCAAACTGGTGCCATCATAAAAGGCAACAACAAAGAAACTAACCCTGCTGCATAGGAAAAGAAAGAATAACTCACTTTGCACTTTTTGACATGACCAACTGTCATACAAGTGTAAACAGAAGTTAGCCTTCTGCATAAAATAAAAGTAAAGCAAAATTGCACGCCCTTTGCACTTTTTAACATGGTTGACTGTCAGAAGTGTAAAAAGAAGTTAGCCTCCTGCACATTTGAATGAAATGAAAGTCAAGTAAACGTCTGACATTTCTAACTGTTTTAGAAGTGGAAATTCATTTTCAAGTGTAAAAAGAAGTCAATTTAGAGTATTATGAAAAAAAATAAAACAGAAATGAAGTAAAAACACCGTGGGCCTTAGTAACATCATTAAGTGTCATTCAAGTGTAAAAAGAAGTTAACCCGCTGCATCATAACACTAAAAAATAAAGTAAAAATACTCCCCCTTTGCACTTTTTAACACAGTTACCTGTCACATAAGTGTAAAAGGAAGATACTGCTGTGTAATGAAACTAAATAAAACAAAAATAAGGTTAAAATACTCGCCCTGTGTGCTTTCTAACATTATTAACTGCCCAAAATTAAGTAAACAATACTCACTTCTTGTGCTTTTTAACATGAATTGTCATCAAAGTGTAAAAATAACCTACAATACTGTATAATAAAAGTAAATAAAAGCAAAATTACAACAATACATTTGAGCTTTTTGACATTAACTGTCATAGAAGTGTAAAAACAAGTTACCTTTCCGTATAATCAAAATAAATCATAGAATAAAAACAGTCATTCTTTGGGCTATTTAACACAGTTAACTACCATACAAGTGTAAAAATAAGTTGAAACAAAAATAAAGTAAAACTACTCACTCTTTGTGCTTTTTAACTTTTCTAACTGTTGTCAAAAGAAGTTAACAGGTTGTGTAATGCAACAAAGTCAAACAAAAATAATGTAAAATACTTTTTTTTACATTTTTAACTGTTGTAAAAGTGTCAAAAGAACTAAATTAACCAAAAAACAAAGTCAAATACTTACTCTTTGCATTTTTTAACAGGTTGTGAAAGTGTAAACAGAAGTTGACCGGCTGTGTAATGAAGCTAAATCAAAAATCAAGTAACCATTTGTGCTAAACATTATTAAGTAATTGTCTTATTTATTAAGGCGTCACCCATTTTGTACTGAGCAGCCAGGACATAGACCTGTTTCCTGTGTTACGTCATTTTTGGTTCTGGAACATTTTCATCCCATTCTGCATGTTCAGGTTCCTCTAAGTTCCATGAATATTCTATCAAGTCCGTAAAGACGGCACGTTTCACCTCCATCCTTTGACCCGGCACAGGTGTGGCGCCGTCCAGTCCGAGCGCGCTCAGTCGGCCCATGCAGAGGAAGCTGGTGACACTGGTCAACTGCCAGCTGGTGGAGGAGGAGGGGCGCCTGCGGGCCGTGAGGGCGGGCCGCTCGCTGGGCGAGCGCACGGTGACCGAGCTCATCCTGCAGCACCAGAACCCCCAGCAGCTGTCTGCCAACCTCTGGGCGGCGGTGAGGGCACGGGGGTGCCAGTTCTTGGGGCCCGGTGGGTGTGCCTTCAGATCCAGCACCTTAACACTCTTATCAAGTGGTCCGCGAACCGGTACCGGTGGTTGTGGACTCCTTCTCTAAACAACACGAGCACTCTCTGGTTTTCAGGATCTACTTGAAAAATGCTAGCCAAAGATCCTCTACAGCACAAAAGAGCTCTGCTATCTGACCTACTTAAAATATC
Organism: Oostethus manadensis; assembly: GCA_024372805.1. Classification (NCBI taxonomy): domain Eukaryota; kingdom Metazoa; phylum Chordata; class Actinopteri; order Syngnathiformes; family Syngnathidae; genus Oostethus; species Oostethus manadensis. The sequence continues at coordinate 239,297 of QODF01000181.1, forward strand.
CTTGCCAGAAATCCTCTATATGACAGACTCACTCTGCTGTTTTTGAGAATCTACTCCAAAATCACTTGTCAGAGATCATTCGGGTTTTTTTTAATGGACATTCAGCAACACTCATCAAATACCTTCTATAATTAAGAGCTGTTTTTAAGTACCTACCTGAAAAATGCTCGTAAAAAAGCCTCCACATGATAGTAGTGCTATGCTGTTTTTGAGGGTCCCAAAACAAAACCATAGTCAAAGACACTGTGGTCACTGTGTTGTTTTTGCAAAAATGCTGGGCACAAATTTGCTGTTTTTAAATACCCACTTGAAAATGCTTTTGAAAAATCCTGTATATAACAGGAGTTCTCTGCTGTTTTTGAGGATGTCCTACAAAAACACTCATCAAAGAAAGACTGTTTTTGATAATGTTTGGTCAAAACACTAGTCAGATATCCTTTCTGTCTGGTGTTTCTGAGGATCTAATGCAAACATGTTAGTCAAAGATCCTCTATGTGACAGGATCACTTTCCTGTTTTTGAGGATCTTCCGTTAGTCAAAGATTTCTATGTGACAGGATCACACTGTTGTTTTTGAGGATCTACTGCAAAATTGCTCGTCAAATATCATTCTGCTGTTTTTAAGGACCTTAGAGCAACAGAGCTCTGCTGTTTTTAGGTACCTACTTGAATAATGCTTCTAAAAAATCCTGTATATAACAGGAGTTCTCTGCTGTTTTTGAGGATGTCTTACAAAAGCACTCATCAAAGACTGTTTTTGAGAATGTTTGGTTTAAAACACTTTCTCTCTGCTATTTTTGAGGATCTAATGAAAACATGTTAGTCAAAGATCTCTATGTGACAGGATCACACTGTTGTTTTTGAGGATCTACTGCAGAACTGCTAGTCAAAGATCCTTTGTGTTGCAGGATCGCTGCTGTTTTTGAGCACGTGCTGCTACTTGTAGTATGTGGCGGGATGCGTGCTGTTTTTGAGGATGTAGTGCAAGTGGAAGATGCTTGTTGGTTCTCATCGTGACATCACACTGAGTATCAAAGTCTGAGGACGCGTCCGGCTGCCGGTCTGCGCCATGAGACACGGGTCTGTTTATTGTATGTGACATGCTTCTACGTCCCATCAGCCATGCAGGAGGACGCCCTGAAGCTGGTCCTGCTGGCCCTGGAGGACGGCTCGGCTCTGTCCAGGAAGGTTTTGGTTCTGTTTGTGGTGCAGAAGCTGGAGGGTCGCTTCCCTCAGGCCTCCAAGACCAGCATAGGACACGTGGTGCAGCTGCTCTATCGGGCCTCGTGCTTCAAGGTACGTCAGCCACAGTCCCAACCTTCCGATACTGGTAGTACTGGTAGTGGTAGGAGATACGAGTTGCCACGGGTAGTGCAGATGTGATTGGCTTGTAATGTGGCGTTGCGGCGTCTCGTGATGATTACTCATAGGGCAGATTCTGACTAAAGGGGAGGATCCCTTTTGCCTGATATCATACCGAGTTGACATGTCTGAAGACGCCGCTCGCACGCCACCATGTTCCCGTACCCCACTTTTTAACATTTTTACCAAACAAAGTATAACAGCTAGAGATGGACTATTCCTCCCTCGAGCGCGTGAAAAAAAGAGTGCCCCCCTGTCAGGTGACCAAGCGGGACGAGGACTCTTCGCTCATGCAGCTGAAGGAGGAGTTCCGTACCTACGAGGCTCTCCGCCGAGAACACGACGCCCAGATCGTCCACATCGCTATGGAAGCCGGCCTCCGCATCTCCCCGGAGCAGTGGTCCTCCCTGCTGTACGGGGACCTGGTCCGCAAGTCCCACATGCAGTCCATCATTGACAAGGTGGGCTTACATGACAACAACGAGGCGCTTCGTTCCTGCCTGTTTTTTAAAAGCTTCGCTCCTCCCTCCTCATGCAGCTGCAGTCTCCTGAGTCCTTTGCAAAGAGCGTCCAAGAGCTAACCATCGTCCTGCAGAGGACAGGAGACCCTGCCAACCTCTCCGGCCTGAGACCTCACCTCCAACTGCTGGCCAACATAGACCACAATCCTGGTACCTCACCTTCACCCTAGTACAGGACGCTTGACTAAAAAGTCAAAGAAGCAACAGCATTTGACAGGAGCGCACACCTCATACCTAAAAAACATCATCAAAGATGGCCTATTATGGCAGGAGCACACATCTCTTTCTAAGAACTTCAAAAATGCTAGTCAAAGATCGTCTATATGACAGGAGTCATATCTCTTTTAGAGAACATACCTCAAAAACGCTAGCCAAAGATCCTCTACATGACAGGAGCGCACATCTCTACTTGAGAACGTACATCAAAAACGCTAGCCAGAGATCCTCTATATGATCTGCTGTCAACACTAGTCAAAGATCATTTATATGAGAAGGGTGTTCTTAATTTTTTTTAAAAATCTTTGAGCAGACGATCTACCGCCATCCTGGCGGGAAGTGGAAAAGGTGATGGTGGCGGTGAAGCTGGTGGTTCACGGCCTGGTGGAATTCATACACAACTTCAGCAAGAAAAACCAGGACTCTCCACAGGTACTGGAAATATTGCTGATAAATATAGAAAAAATATACACTTATTATAATTGTTGTTTATATGTACTGTACTTGAAGGAGTAATGTATGGCTAATGAAGGTGTATTTTTATTATTATTATTGTTTGCAGCCTCAGGTGAACAGCAAGTATAAAACCAGCATGTGTCGAGACCTCCGACATCAGGGAGGTTGTCCTCGAGGAAGCAACTGCACCTTTGCACACACGCAGGACGAACTGGAGAAGTGAGTCCTTTACTTTTACACCCATCTGATACACTTTTAACGACCGATTCACCTTTACAAGTACTGATTCACTTAAACCTACTGAATCACTTTTATACCTACTGATTCACTTAAACCCACTGAATCACTTTTACACCTAATGATTCACTTTTATACCTACTGATTCACCTTTACAAGTACTGATTCACTTAAACCTACTGAATCACTTTTATACCTACTGATTCACTTAAACCCACTGAATCACTTTTATACCTAATGATTCACTTAAACCCACTGAATCACTTTTATACCTAATGATTCACTTAAACCCACTGAATCACTTTTACACCTAATGATTCACTTTTACACCTACTGATTCACCTTTACAAGTACTGATTCACTTAAACCTACTGAATCACTTTTATACCTACTGATTCACTTAAACCCACTGAATCACTTTTACACCTAATGATTCACTTAAACCCACTGAATCACTTTTATACCTAATGATTCACTTAAACCCACTGAATCACTTTTACACCTAATGATTCACTTTTACACCTACTGATTCACCTTTACAAGTACTGATTCACTTAAACCTACTGAATCACTTTTATACCTACTGATTCACTTAAACCCACTGAATCACTTTTACACCTACTGATTCACCTTTACAAGTACTGATTCACTTAAACCTACGGATTCACTTTTACATCTACTGATTCACTGTTACATCTATGCTGATTTACCAGGTGTACTGATTCACATTTACACATATAGATTCATCTTTAAACCCACTTAGCGCTATCGTGCTAGGTTTAGCGTGCTAATGCTAGCATTGCTAGCGTTAGCTACAAGTTAGCAGTTGCAGCTGTTTTCATGGCTAGAAACCGACAGTATAGAAAGACTTTATATACAATTTATACTCATTATATCTATATACACTTTATACACACTATATCGACATACACTTTATATAAACGCGCCATTTTATAAGTATTAACGCAGGAAGACATTTAGCGCTACTGTGCTAGCTGTTGCCTGTTGATACTCCATTAGCAATGCAACTCCAAACGATGGATCATCTCCTCGCCTGTTTCCAGATTTCGACTGAGGAACAAGAAGAGCAGCAGCGTTAGCCGCGCCGTCCCGTTACCGTTCGCTATGACCTTTGTTGTGGACGGCGGAAGCACGGCTGACGGCGCCGCAGGAGAGATCACACAGCCGGCGTCCCGAAGAGGAGACACGATGGAAGACAGGCAGAGAGAACAATCCAGTGAATCAGTCGGGGCGAGCGACGCCAACGGGCCTAGCAGTGCGACCTCGCTGGGCTCAGCCGAGCAGTAAGACCAAGGCTCTGATTTGGGATGCCACTTCCTGTCCCCCCGCTTGAGAACGTTTTTGTCTTTGTCCTAAAGGAAGCCCGTGTCCCCGACCCCGGCAGCTCCCGTCGACCACTCGTCGGCATCGTCTCATACGGGGCGGGCTGATGGGGCGTCCAAACACGGTCCTCTGGTGGTGCGAGTCCCTCATCCTTCTCAGGATCTCATCTTCCATGAAGCACAGTCGGCGTATGATGCCGCCCACTTCCACACAAGCTGTGAGTCCCTGCTTTTCAATCATGTTCTTAACTGCGGTAAAGAAGTAATACTATGTCAAAATATTCACAACTATAACAATATGTTTATTCATATTGTATCATCTATTAATCAACTTTTCATTTTCCCAATTGGAAAAAATCAAGAGCATTTTTTGGAATATTATATAATGTTTGTTATTTTTTTAATGAATATAAATTATCAAAAAAATTATGACTAAAATAATATTTGATATATATATATATATATATTGGCATTGTTCTGTTTAATATGACATTATTATTGTAACATTTCAAACGTAAATAAGAATGCTTAATTACAATAATAGTCAAAAAACAATATACGTATATATTTTTCTGCCCTTTTTAATGAAAAAATATGAAGATATGTGTATGGTATTTGTCAATAAATATTATAAATACATATTTTTTTATATTATTAGTATATTGGTATTGTGTTCTAATTAATAAAGATAATATTCAAAAAGTATATTAACTCATTATTGTAAGTTTTAAAAAATCTATATGAATGTTTAAATAAAATAACATAATTTTTTGTATATCTCTATTAGTATATTTTTATTGTGTTGTTATTAATAATTGCAAAATTAAGCTTATAAGCTTTCAAAAATAATTATGGTTCTTAATAAGAAAATTAGAATAATTATCCAAAACATGATATATATAATGAAAAACAATATATATATTTTAAATCAAATTTTAAATGACTAAATATGAATACATGTGTATAGTGTTATCGATAAAAATAAAAATGTAACTATAATTTTCAATGAACAAATATGGATATATGTGTTTTTCCCTAACTGTTTTACAGTATTATATATTTTTTGTGTTGTAATTAATTCATATAAATATAATACTTAAATATGCAAACATTTTTTGAATAAATGTGGATGCTTAACCAAATAACATATTTTACAATATTGGTCAAAAATATACATATATTTTTTCAGCATTTTTCCATCAATAAAATAGTATATGTGTGTGTAGTATTTGAAAATAAAAATTATGATATAACAAATACAGATATATGTGTGTGTATTTTCATAGTATTTTATTTAATAAATGTTGAGGATAAGCGACATAGAAGTATGTAAAATGATAATAATCGTAACAGTTTTTCAAAAAAATATATAATATTGGGGGGACATAATATATTTATGTTTTTTACGCAATTTTTTCCATGTCCATGAAGACAATCAATCATTTGTGTTCAAAAAATACACACATGTCAAAAAAGGGTACAATATGTATAAAGTATGGGCCACTATTTGAGGAAAGGCGCCAAAAGAGCTCAATCACAGCCCCCGTTTTGCCGATTCTTCCACGGCGGTGCTCCCTAGCAGGTTCCTTCTACGCTCCTCTGCATCCTCCACACAAGCCCTGCATGGCTCGCTTCCCCAGATCTTCCAACGTCCCGGAATCCTCCTTTCCCGCCGATCCTTCCTCCTCTTGCTCCTCCTCTCCCCCGGGGTACCCGCGAGACCAGCTAGTCTTGCACCCCCACGCCGGGCAGCCCCAGTTTGGCGTTTACGCACCGCTTTACGACAGCAGAAGAGTGTGGCGGCCTCAGGTTTCTCACCCGAACCACGTCCTTTTTTGTTTCTTTTTAACCAAAACACCCTAACTTTGATTTCTCTTTCAGTTGTACCACAGAGAGGACGCCAGGAGCAACTCGCTGCCTCCGGAGGTGCTGCATTCATCCGTCTACCAGCCCCCACTTAGGGAGAGATTCAACTCGCTGGACAGCAATTACTGCTCTGGATCAGAACACCACGCAGGACTGCACAGGGTACGCTAAACACAGCACACGACCATTGGCGGAAAGCCCCGACGAAAGCACGTCGGACGGGATTTGGCGGGGTTAAGGTCAGGGTCACTCCGCACCGACCTCATCCGGCCATGTTTTAGTATATGTTCATTTGAGTGTAAAAATAGAAAGGAAAAATACAATAAAAGAAAAAAAAGAACAAATATGTTACTATGAAAATCAAATTGTACAGATAAAGGCCTCTCCTTCTCCTCGTCCTAAAGGTCTGATCCCTTGTAGACACGCGGGACTCTCTGCTGTTGAGTACCTTATTATATGAGGAACTATGACATTTGCCTAGGTACCAGAACTTTATGGGATTTCCATGAGATGTTTTGGATCTCTCATGTCAGAAAGTCATGCGATTAACGGTACCGCTGCTTAAAAAAAACGTACTTTTTGGATGTAGGAATTGCGTATCTAAACCAGATATCTGGTTTTCTGTGCAGCTAAAGACCTAACTCATGGTCACTGCTCCTCTGTTCTCGCCATTTTCTGGACATCTTGTCTGGTGAACTAAGCCCAGTCCCACACTAATAGCGAGTGAGTCATTCGTGTTGTTGTCATCATTAGCCGAGCGCCTTCGGCCAGGGTTTTCTCGGTTCCTGCGACGCTCTTCTTCCTCAGCGAGAAGCACTTTCTTCTTGGTCTTCGCCCACATCACCTCCACCTCCTCTGCGGTCCGTCCTCCCACTGCTACACCTAAATATGTCTATGTCTTCCGCCCGCTCTTGCAAGTGTTTCTCCACGCGGTATCGCATGCCGCACCGCATCCTTGTAGCGGACTTGCGTTTGTTGTTTCAGGACTGCGCCCACATTCCTCTGGGCTACGACGAACTCTTCCGCCGGAAGCAGGAGCTGTGGGCGCATCACCACCACCACCACCATCACCACCACCACAGCGGCAACAGGCCCGCCCAGTCCTGCGCCAGCTTCAACGTTGATTTTGAACCTGAGGTATGAAGTTGCGCGAGTACTTATGCTGCTGCCGCGCAAGCAGGAGATAACTGGGGTTGCCTAGCAACTGTGTCCCGTGAACATGTCATGGAGACAAGCGTGGCGCGTGTGTGGGCGCGTGTGCGGGAGAGAGGAAGCCACAGTGGAGACTTGAAAAAACAACAAATCATAAAAGAGTTCTGCATACTGTAGCTTTGGAAAATTACACTTACTTTATATATATTTATATATATTTATTATTTGAGCTGTATTCCGTACTTTATCGATTACATCTTTGTTTAACTGGATTTACTGTTTTTGTATAATAATAATCTAAAATAGTAATTTTTATTTTTAAATCTTTGGAAAATTACACTTTTTTGATACATTTTTTATTTGATCTGTTTTTATTATTTATCAGTTAAAGATGGTTGTAATTAGATTTGTTATTTTTTTTACATTTTATTATGTATTATAATGAATAATAATAAACATAAATATATATATATTTATTATAAATAATAAATATTGTTATTTTTATTTTGAAAGCTTTGGAAAATGTTTTGATATATATTTAAATATTTATAAAAATATAATAATATATAAATATTAAATATTTATATAAACTGTCCATCGGTATGAATGTGAGTATGAATGTTTGTTTGTCTATATCTATGATTCTATGATTATATCTATGATATCTAAAATCTATGATTTTATAGATTATTTTTATAACAGAAAATGTTTTATTGGATATATTATT
>QODF01000181.1:247328-372195 GCA_024372805.1 Oostethus manadensis
CATTTTCTATGCCGCTTATCCTCATTAGGGTCACGGGGATGCTGGAGCCTATCCCAGCAGACTTTGGGCGAGAGGCGGGGTACACCCTGGACTGGTCGCCAGTCAATCGCAGGGCACATATAGACAAACAAACACTCATACCAATGGACAATTTAGAGCGGCCAATGAAGCTAACATACATGTTTTTGGAATGTGGGAGGAAATCGGAGTACCCGGAGAAAACCCACACACGCACGGGGAGAACATGCAAACTCCACACGGAGATGCCCAACGGAGATTTGAACCCAGGTCTTCCAGATCTCCTGACTGTGTGGCCAATGTGCTTTTTATTATATTATTCTATATTATAAGATTACTATATTATATTTCTATATGACGTATATTTCTATTTTTAACACATAAAATTTTTAACGCGCCTGGTCTACGAAATTAAAGCCCGTTATGTTAATAATGATTTGGAGTGCATGAGAAAGTGGAAAGGAAAAGTAGCTCTTTCTGACCACATGGTCATTTGTTAACAAGCATGTTGATACAACACAGCAGTAACAGAACCGATGTTGTGATGTCGGTAAGGAGCAAGCATTAGCCAAGCATTAGGCTGATTCCGTCTGCATCCCCCAGCAGGTGGACAGCAGTGTGGGGTGTGCGGGGTGTCGCTTCCGCGGCGAGGAGAGCTTGGCTACTCGCTACTCGCTGTGGTCCCGCGGCGCCATCGGGCCCCGCCTCAGCCCCTTTGAGCCCGCGGCGCTCCAGCATGCTGCGCCTCAATCCTGCTTGGAGCAGACGGTAGGGAAATCCAACAACAACAAAGTTGTGAGACATGTTGTAGTATATGCAATGAAGACATACTATTTAATGTTTTATAATAACAAAAAAGAACATTTCAACACAAACCCTAAAATTATTAGTGAGAACCCCCCCAAAAAAAATCAAATTATGAAATACTTTTCAATGTGGTGCAAGAAATAAAACGTAAAGCTCCCCCAAAAATGTATGATAAATACAAAATTTTACCAAACTAGTACAAAAATATTAATGTTCCGTGTAGCGTTATCATTTCAAAAGTGCGTTTGCTGACCCAAAATAATTAAATAACTAAAATATAGTTAAAAAAAATAATACATGCTATTTTATCTTGCATCAATTAAAAATTCAACACTAACTCTAAAAAACCTACACTCAAGTCCTCCAAGATATGGCATTAATGTTTATAATTCGACAAAGCGCTTTTTAAAGAAGAACACAAAAATAAAACAAAGCTAATCCAAAGATGAAAAAAAGCATTTTTATGCAACATCCTGCATATTAGTATAAAAATATTTCATGTTGCATCAAAATGCTTTTTAGTATTTTTGAATTAAAAAAATCTAACACTACGAAATGGTAGCCTTCTTTTTCAAAGGCAGCGCAGCCTGAAGCAATTGCACCCTCTGCTGGTCGTCGTCAAGAAGTGCCATCCACTGCTTGTTCACATCAGCATGGAAATAACTCCCAATTCTACCAAATCCACGCCATTTTTCCACAATAACAAAATGAACTGGATCTCACGTAGGAGCTGGACGACGGGAATGGCGGCGGCGGCGCGACGAAGCGATGGCTGCCCTCATCAGATCAGTACAGGCGACTCAAAGAAGAGGACCCCATTATCCCCTTCAGCGAGGGTCCCATCATCTCCAAGTGGGGCGCCATATCCAGGGCGTCGCGCTCGGGATACCACACCACCGCCCCCCTCCAGGCCACCGCCTGCCAGGGCAGCACCGGCACCACGCCCGTCAACGTTAAAGGTGAGGATCACACATTTTGTCACTTCCGTTTTGCTCTATGGCTATCATCACACGTGAAGAGACATATCATTGAGATGGAAATGACACAAGAGCGTGTCAAAATCTGAATATAGATGTTTTTGTCCTCAAAAATGACCAGAGAGTTTTGAAAATACTAAAAAATCAAATGTTTTTGCTGTTTAAAAAATATATATAACACAACTTTGTTTTTTGCATTTTTCTCATAATATTTGGACTTTATTCTCATGATATTTTGACTTCATTTTTGTAATCATGACTTTTACCCCCGATCTATTTTTACAAAAAATATAACTTTATTCTTTGTTTAGTTTGTCATATTATGACTTTTTTCCTGTAATTTTTCCAACTTTAAGCTCTTTTTTCTCATAATTGTATAACTTTACTCTTAATATTTCACTTCTATTCCCGTAAAACTACTGTCGGTTGTTTTTGTTGTGGTTTTTGTTTGTTGAAACCGTTTTTAGAACAAATAAAAAAACAGCGGCGGCCCCCCAAAAGCCCCTGGGCTGTACTTTGGACACCTCTGCTTATCAAAATGACGCAAAAAATTCCCGCAGCTGACTGTGGTGTGTATTCGACACCCTTCTTGTACTGAGCAGCCAGCACAGAAACCGCTTTTCTCACTGTGTCTGGATTTCTATGGTCATCATCACCTTTTTGCATGTTTCCCCCCCCCCATGAAAAACCAGAGGCAAAGTAAAACATAGAATGCCGAAATGTTTGAGCGCAAAGGGACTTCGTGACGCGGCATCGCTGGCGGTTCTGGAAGGAAGAGGATGATGGGAGATAACGGAGTTAACCAATGGGAGGGCAGCTTCTTCTTCTTCTTTGTGGTTTTTACGGTGCCCCAAGGCGGTACAGCACATTCAAAAACCACTATGAAATGAATTCTGGGAAATCTTAGTTTTCGCATTTTGAATATTTTTTTCCGTTGAATGGGGTGGAAAATTCTCCACGGCCCGATTCGTATTAGGAATTTTTCCTATAATAGGGTTTTTGTAGGTCGAGGTTCCAAAGTATTCGGATCCCACTTTTTCTCCGGAATTCCACTTTTCTGTTGTTGATTTTTACACTTTGCTAATATTTCAACATGTACCTTTTTTCTTGTCAGCAGAGCTTTACTTCCATCATTTTTGGACTTTATTCTTGGGATATTACAACTTTTTGGCGACCTGAAGTTGCAACTTAATTTTTTGTTTATTTTAGTTTCTCTTAGTATGACGGCAGAAAGTAACAAATTTTTCCCTTAATATTTAAACTTGTGCGTTTTGTCTTGGAATATTTTAACTTAATTTTTGGAGTATTGTCATTTCTTTTCCCCAATCAATTTTTTCTACCAAAAATGCAAGTTTATTCTTTGTTTCTCATGTTAGGCTCTTTTTAAAAATTCCAATTTTGTACTACTAAACAATGAATAGGGAAATAATGGTAATTTTCTTTGTATTACGAGTTCATTCTCATAAAACTGCAAATTCTTTTTCCTCTTGCCACTTTTTTTTCTTAATGTTATGTCTTTATTCTCATAAAATGACAGCTTTTATTTATCTCTGCTGGTTTTTTTCTTGTAAATTCTCTTCCGACATAATTCCCATAATATTTTACTTTATTCTTATAACATTATAAGTGTTTTTGCAACCTAATTTTCCGAAAATAACATGTTTATATTTAAATATATTTATTTACTTCATGCTTCTAAAATGATCTTATTTTTTCATATTACAACATGACTGTCATAAAACCTCAAAAAATCTCATAACATTCATTCATTCATTCATTCATTTTCTGTACCGCTTATCCTCATTAGGGTCATGGGGATGCTGGAGCCTATCCCAGCAGACTTTGGACGAGAGGCGGGGTACACCCTGGACTGGTCGCCAGCCAATCGCAGGGCACATATAGACAAACAAACATTCACACTCACATTCATACATTCGGACAATTTAGAGTCGGCAATTAACCTAACATGCATGTTTTGGAATGTGGGAGGAAACCGGAGTACCCGGAGAAAACCCACACACGCACGGGGAGAACATGCAAACTCCACACAGAGATGCCCAACGGAGATTTGAACCCAGGTCTTCCAGATCTCCTGACTGTGTGGCCAATGTGCTAACCACTCAGCCACCGTGCGGCCCCTGTATTTTTGTGAGATGTCTTAAGTTAAAGCTGATATTGTTGCTGATTTTTTTTAGATTACAATTCTCACACGGACCACCGTGAGTACAGGTGGACCTCCAGAGGATTGCGTCACGCTCCGCATGACAGGTCGGACTTTGTTTCTTCTCGTGTTTCCTGCTTTTATTTTGTTGTTTGTATTTCCTGTTTCTCTTTGGAGTGCATGCAAGCAATTGTAACAGCAGCGTTGGAGAGAGCGCTCAGCCACCCAGCCTAAGCCCAGCAATGTGCCTTTTGTATTCACCCCAAAAACTTCCTGTCAAGTGTTTTTTTTCTTTTGACCTGGAATATTTCCTCTTCTTGTTAGCTTAGGGGTGTCAAAAATCCAGCCCAGGGGCCATTTGCAGGCTGCAGGTGTTTTTTTAATGACTCGCAGCAGAGTCTAAACCTATAATTTACCAAGAAAACTAAAAAAATTGCAAATTCATGTAAAAATATTTACAAAATTGTAATGTAATGAGAGGAAGTGTTATTTTATAAGCAGAGTGTTGTAACATCATGAGGAAATATCTGGTCATTTTAGTACCGTAGTAATAATTTACAATATTTAAGATATGTTTTGAGAAACAAAACAAGAAATAATGTTGTAGTTTTCGGTAAATTAGGTTGTGGAAAAAGTATTGAAGTTATGAGAATATAGTCCAAATATAATGGGACAAAGTCAAAATAATGAAAAAAAAATGTAGCAGAAGAAAGTTGGAAAATTTGAAAAAACATCAGAAATAGCAAAAAAGCTAGAATTTTATGTGAATATAAAATATTCAAAATATTATAAAATATTAACCAAAAATTGTGTTTTTTGATGAGAAAAAGTGTGTAATATTACAAGAATAATCATGGAATATTATGAGGGAAAATTATTTTAATATTATATATTTGAAATATTTAATACAAATTTTATTTTTATGCAAATTTGGAAAAATAGCTGTCATTTCATGTGAAAAAAAAGTCAAACTTTTAAGAGAAAAACAAACAAACAACAACTGTGAAGATAATGTTGTTTTAGTTTTGAAATTTTACATAAAAAATACTATTTTTTAAAATAAATCAAATCAAATCAGCAAATTGCCACCAATAAAGTGGTCTTTTGTGGCTGGCAGCGAGCAACTACGTGCACCGGATCTGCACCAGCATCCCGCAGCATCCCACCACAACGCGGATATTGAGCTGGAACTCTGCGCCCTGGACCTGGAGGACACAAACGCCCGACAGATGAAGGTGAGCCTTGAGAAATGGACTGGAAATGTCATCATCCATCTGGTTCAGAGTCAAACTGTGCCCATCACAGAATCTTTATTGACTGAACAGCACAGGCTGTCCAAAGTGCGGCCTCTGTGACCCGTGATGGCACATTGTAAAAATATAATTTAGCAAGAAAACTCCAATCGAAACAAGAACAACAAAAATGGAGAAAGCATCAGTCATTTTGCAAGAAGAAAGTCCCAGCATTAAGAGAAAAAAGTTGTAGTTTTATGAGAACTTTGTAATATTAGGAGCGAAAATAACATCATTTTAGTACTTCAAATATTTTAATTCAAATGTAGATGAAATATTTAATGCCGTATTATTTTGAGAAAACAGAAAACAGTAGGAAAAGCTTGCAATTTCTGCAAAATCTAACAAAAAAACGTCGTAACTGTACAAAAAAAAGTAGTTTTACGAGAAAAAGTTGTAATGTTAAAAGTATAACGTATATAATGTGTAGCGTCATTTCACATGAAAAAAAGGTGTAATGTTACAAGAGTAAAACAAAATATAAATTGTAAATTTATGAGCGTAGTGTTGTGACATTGTGAGAAAAGTCCTGTTATTTTGTAGCATAAAGCTGCAATATTAAAGAAATATTACAAGAAACAAAACAAGAAATAAAGTAGTCGTTTTTGGTAATGGAGTTCTGGAAAAGTTATAATGTAATGAGAATAAAGTCAAAATAATTTTAAACAAATACAATTCATTTTTTCCCCCAAATATTTTCAAGTCAAAATATTACGGCAATAAAGTCAATATATCATGGGAATAAAGTCAAAATACTACGGGAATAAAGTCAAAATATTGTGGGAATAAAGTCAAAATATTACCGGAATAAAATCAAAATACTGTCAGAATAAAGTCACAATATTGTGGGATTAAAGTCCAAATATTATGGGAATGATGTCAAAATATTGTGGGAATAAAGTAAAAATATTGTGGCATTAAAGTCAAAATATTAAGGGAATAAAGTCAAAATATTACGGCAATAAAGTAAATATATCATGGGAATAAAGTCAAAATATTGTGGGAATAACATGGGTGTTAACAGTTAATAACTGTTAACTTTATTGTTGCAAGTTTACGACTTTATTCTCTGAATTTTGTTCCGGGTCAAAGGTCAATTTTATTCTCGTAAAATTATGACTTTTAGTGGCGAAAACCCCAGTGTGGTAAAAGTCACCCAAGCATCTTTACCTGTAATACAAGTGTAAAAAGAAGTGCAGCATATTAAACCAAAGGCATATTGCATTGTTTTAGCGCTCATGCTAGTGTAAAAAGAAGTCAACCCTAATTGTCCATTCTTATTTTGGGTCTCTCAGGAGTTGGTGGACCTGGCCGCCCCCTATTCCGAGGACAATGCCCACCCCCTCGGAGAAGGGGCGGAGGAGCGGCGCTCATCCACGGACAAGATGGACGCCCACCTGCTAAAAAAGATGGCCTTCAGGTGACTTGCGGCGTCGTCACAGGAAAGTACCCGGTGTGTGATCGCGGATGTCTTTCCAGGAAGTCGCTGTCTCCCGTAGGTCGGGTGTCAGGAGGTCTGGGCAAGCTGATGCTGAGGACCGGGCCCCCCAGACCGGGCGGTGAGGCCTCTCAGGGGTCTGGGGCGGAAGCGGCGCGGACGTAGAGGGTGCTGGGTGGAAGCCGAGCTATGTGCTGACGTTTACATCTGCGGTGGTTCCACACGGTAGTCACATGACTTAAAGACTCTTTTGCTAGCGGCGTATTTTGCTCCAAACACCACCAGTCAAAAGTTTAGACACGCCTTCTCATTGGGTAGCATGGGGGGAGGTCTCCAAACCTTTGACTGGGAATTCCATTCCCTTTTTCATGTCGCTGGTGCCTTTTTGGTATGTTTACGTTCAGCCTTGCATGGCAACACAGTACGTGCCGGTTGCATCGGACGCTTTCGCTTTCAGTTTGTTGTGCTCTCTGACCTCCGCTAAGGCTTACACCAAGGTTGCGAAAGTGCGGGACATCTGCCATTTGCAGCTGCCAGCTTTTTATTGGTCCGTGGCACATCCTAAAAACACCATTCCACAAGAAAACTGAAGCAAAAAAAGGAAAAAGGTTATGTTATAAGGAAAGGGAAATGCGTTTTATTAGCCAAAAGTTGAAATATTGTAGAAAAGACAGTGGAAATTGGAAAAACTGCTGTCATTTTCTGAAAAATTATTGTACTATGGGAAGAAAATCTCCAAATATTATACGAAAAAACGAATAATTTTCACAAAAAGATCCAAACAATACAAACAAATGGGAAACAACAAGCCATAAATAAAGCTGTATTTTTTTGGAAAAATTAGGTTGGGGGAAAAATTATAATCTTAAAACAATAAAGTCAAAATATTATGGGAATAAAATTATAATTAAGACAAAAAAACAATAAAAAGTTGAAAAAAACCCTTGTTGTGAAAATGTGAAAAATAGTCAAAATATTAAGAGAAAAGTTGCAATTTTACTTAATTCTTAGGAGGAAAAAAAGGTTGTCAAAAACTTTTTGGATTACAGGAATAAAATCCAAATATTATAGGAATAAACTGATCATTTTTTCAAAATGACGCAATCAATACAAACAAATGAGAAACAAAGTTGTAATTGTTTTGGAAAAAATAGGGTGGGGAAAAGTTATCATCTTAAGAGAATAAAGTCAGAAAAAATATATAAGAAGGAATTCAATTAACAAATGGAAAAAACGGCTGTCATTCTTTGAGAATAAAGTTAAAAAAAAAATTCTAATGAGAAAAAAGTTGCTTTTTGACTTCATTTTTGGAAAACACAGGTTGGAAAAAAAGTTATACTATTATGGGAATGAAGTCCACATATTTATATCGGAGGGATAAAGTCCTAATTTTACACATACAAACGGGACAACAAACAAAATTACAAAGTTTGGGTTCGGGGAAACTTTTTCTGAGAATAACGTCAAAATATGAAGAGAAGGAATAAAGTCATAATTTTACAAATAGACCCAAACAATATCCACAAATGAGAAACAAACAAAACAACAAATAAAACTGTAATATCAAATAAATGATACAAAAAGTCCAAATATTACGGGAATAAAGTCATACGCGAGGGAAGAACATTTACTGGAGAAATGTTGCAAGAATATTGGTAGAACGTCTTAGCATAACTACCTTAATAGCAAAATATGAACGCGGCAAAGTCGCATGCTTTGGTTTTTCCCTGGGAAAAAGTTAGGACCCCTCGGAATGATGTTTGTTTATGCGCTCAGCTTTGGGGTGTTTTTGCATTTTGTGCGCGGCTAACTTCTGTGAAGTTGTTACTGTCACTGTTATATGATTTTTAATGTGGGACACCGTTCGGGAACACAATGGTTATTCATTTTGGATACTTCCCGCCAGGTGTGTGCCTACCTTTTGAGACCCAACGCCACGGCGTCCTTTTTCTAACAAAAACATCTTCACAACACATTCTGTGCAAGGAAACGTATGCAACCTCGGGGTTGGAATTTGGATGCCCCGCTATTACAGTCATTACCTTCAACAGTACCAGTACCAGGCATTTTTCAGTGCTTATTGTTATTTTTGAATAAACATATCTACTATATATTTTTTCACAAATATTTGCCATTGGAGTAATTTCTATGACAATACAATACGGTATGTATTACTGGAAATACTATTATTTCCTCAAAAATCAACACCATGCTGGACAGACAAAGAGCTAAACTGCAGGGAGTACCTGGCACCCTTTAAGGCATTTATTATTTGTAGAACTTCATTTTTTACGAATAATAATAAATAGTCTATTTTATCCACCATGAGAGTGAATTTCTATCACAAGAGTTGCAGTATATAATACTGGAAATACTATTATTTCCTCAAAAATCAACCCTATGCCGGACAGATGAAAAACCCAACTGCAGAGAGTACCTGGCAGGACTTCATTTTTTATGAATAATAATAATAAATAGTCTATTTTATCCACCGTGAGAGTAAATTTCCATGGCAATATGTTGCAGTGCATATTTTGAAAATACTCAAAAATCAACACTGTGCCCGACAGATGGAACACAACGGCAGAGAGTACCTGGCATCTATTGAGGTATTTATTATCTGTAGAACTTCCCTTTTGCTGACTAATAATAATAATAAAGTATATTTTATCCACCAAATAAGTATATATATATATACAGTAATAATATATAATAACATCTTCCTCCTTTTACTGCCGTTTACTTGATGGCCAAACTCAGCTGCAGAAAACTCCAGGCTTTGATTCGGGGTAAAAAAAAAAAAATCTCATTAATGGTCTAGATTTTCCACAAATCTTCTTCTTTTCCTTTTGCCTTATCCCTGCTTATCCCATCAGGGGTCGCCACAGCGAATCATTTTGTTCTGTTTGATTCACATGTTTAGATTTGGCACAAGTTTAAGTCGGATGCCCTTCCAGACACAACCCTCTATATGAGGGACATAATACATATATATATTTGGGTGTGACCAAGATGGACAGGATCAGGAATGAGCACATCAGAGGGACAGTCTAGTAACTAACTATAAAAAATGTATAGGATTGTTCTTTTTACAACTTTCATGTTTTCACTTTCTTTTTCTTTGTTTTGAAATTTTAGTTGAGAAACAGTACGGACCGCGTGTCGTATTGTCGCGTAACTCCCGTCAGTTTTACGGCGTCTAGCGTGGCGTTTCAGTTTTTAGCCACTCTGAAGACCTTACTGGCGGCGCGACGTCTGTTCGAGCAGAGGCAGCTATTTGAGGAAATGCAGTATTTGCTGATCTTGTTACTATTCAGCGCCACCGCCGGGCCGCGCTGCATCGTTTAGGCGGCGGACATTGTCAATTCCGGCTAGAGATTCTATCACGCTGCGACGTCTCACTTCTTAGGGGTCTTTCACCCTGTGTCGTGCATGGCCGACGTCTCTTTGTGACGGCAGAGGAGTGTCAGTGTAGTTGGGATACAACACGCACACGCCCGCGTTGTGATGCTATTTATTTGTATTTATTGAATATGTTTCCCTGTGTCTGTATTAGACGCTTGATTGTAAGTATCTCTGATATTAAAGATGGCAAATGTTTCCATCATCGGGATGGATTTGGAGGCTTTCAATGGGGCGGTTGTGATGTTGCAGAAAGGACCCCCATGTTGCATAATAACACTGCTACTAATAATACTGTTATGTATTCCACTTATTTCCTTGGAAATGTTCCACGCGTGAAGGGTTTGCCTTTTACTTTTACAACGCAAAAACTGAGTACGCAAATCTGTGACGAAAGATGAACTGTGTGTGCTTTTACCTGATGAATGAGTACAAGTGACATTGCATGGCGCATATTTTGTTTTCTCTCCCCGTGTACAATTTGCATGCAACAATAAAGTGCTTTTTGGTGCTTCGTTTCTTGCCACCGGCGTTTTAAAACACACGGAGGCACGGTATCGTCAGTTGGTGCAAATCCGCCAACTGTAATGTAAATGAATGCATTTTCATTTGTATAGTTTTTCAATTTCATTTTGTCATACAGTAAATGGGTGCCTAGTCTCTAAAATAATCATATTGATCCTATTTATGTGTGCTTGAGATATTTACAATATTTATATGCTATTAATGTTCACATTAACTATGTAATTATACTTACATTAGATAAAATAAATATAAATATTTTAACAAATTTATCATAACAAATAATTGTAGATTGCGTGAATATTTATTTACTATTTAAAGCATTGTTATATAATAGTAGAAAATCAGTATAATATATAAACTCAATAAATGTAATAATATATATACTATAAAATATATTTAATATTAAATGATATAAAATATATATACAATATTTAAGAATCAATAATCACCTGTATACAATATAATAATAGCCGAGTATATTGCATAATTATGGAATAAACAGGCATTGTAAATATACATATATATACACAGTAATGTACACTTGAAGCACACCTGAGTTGTCGCTGGTAACCATGCGCATGCGCCGTTGCGAAACCTCTCGCTGCAGAGGCGCTCTCGGGCCCTGCCGCGCATGCGCAAGTCCGTCGCCAGCAGGTTGGTGGGGCTTGTGTTTACAGCGTTGCAGGGTGGATGCTGCTCCGCTCGTCGCCTTTCCGACCGACCTGGCTCGCTACGATGTTGTGCCAGCCGACACTTGACGCCATATAAGTTGCGGTGACACAGGTAAGACGCTTTGCATCGAGATTAGCGGCCGCTCGGTGTTGACTCTGACGGGAAAAAGACAACATTGTGTCGGCGGGGACTGTCATGGCGGCATGCTAGCTTGACAGCAGCAGGGATGGTGGTGGCCTGCATCTTGACTTGCCTTCTGCTCCATGCGAGTAAACGTCATATTTATTTACGTAACACCCCTTTAGCACCTTTTAACACCTGCGTGGAGATAGTGGAGCTTTCCCGGCCGTTCAGCTGGTTGCCACCTGCTCTTAGGTGGACGGCTAGCTGCCATGCTAACGCCACCTAGCTAGCTAGAAGTTCCCAATCTTCAAGCGCCAAAAACAACCTCTAAATGCGTCCCAGGTGAGGCTGGGGTTTCATTTTAAGGTCCCGCGGGTGCGCACCAGGAGGTAAAAAGTTGCAAATGGGATGTGTGCGCTAGCAGCGTCAGGTGTGCTAAAATGGGTGACGTCATCACGTAAATAAACACATTTGTTTACTTCACTACCATACCAGTATGTGTACTACTACCATTGGGAGTACTAATAGTACCAACTCGCCAATGGCATTGCTATGATATGCGGTGATGCAGCATTGGCCTTGCCTACACGCATTTAAGGACATTCTGTATTTTCTTATAAAGTGTGTTTTAGTTGATATTGTGCTTTTTGGACACAATGTGCTTGATTCTTCTTGTTTTGTCAGCCGTTAGATACACAGTACAGTCTTATGTGTGATGTTATGGCTTTATTGTTGTAAAAAAACCAAAACTGTGGTACATTAGTCTTGTAAAATGACAAAAAGCCTGTGTTTTTGTGTGCTGTGGTGAATGTATTGTCGTAATAAAATGACTTAATTTTTATTCTTACTCATGTATGACGTCCCTCAGAAAATTATGAATTTCATTCATTCATTCATTTTCTGTACCGCTTATCCTCATTAGGGTCACGGGGATGCTGGAGCCTATCCCAGCTGACTTTGGGCGAGAGGCGGGGTACACCCTGGACTGGTCGCCAGTCAATCGCAGGGCACATATAGACAAACAAACATTCGCACTCACATTCATACCTATGGACAATTTAGAGTCACCAATTAACCTAACATGCATGTTTTTGGAATGTGGGAGGAAACCGGAGTACCCGGAGAAAACCCACACACGCACGGGGAGAACATGCAAACTCCACACAGAGATGCCCAACGGAGATTTGAACCCAGGTCTTCCAGATCTCCTGACTGTGTGGCCAATGTGCTAACCACTCAGCCACCGTGCGGCCCAAATTATGAATTTATTACAGCAAAAATATATATATTTGTCATCATATTAACTATTCCCTCAGAATTGTTTTTAAACCACCGTACGACTGTATATAATATAATATAATATAATATTATGAGTTATTTCCAACCAAAAAATTCTTTATTGTCATGACAATAAACATTTATCTGCACTTTTTAAAAACTTCATTCTCTGTATATGTTTTTAAAAATTGTATTAGTAAAATTTCAGCTTTATTCCTGTTATATATTTTGACATTACTCTTGCAAAATGTATTAACTTTATTCCTGTAATATTATTGTGAAAAAAAGCTTCTTTCTCATATTAGGATTTTTGTTCACGAACTGAAATGCTTTTTGTATACATGCAATTGTTCCTTCATAAATTGTGCGTTATGCTTGTAAAAAATTTAATATTAAAACATTCCCTCAGAAAATTCTCAATCTATTTTTGTAAAAATACATATATTTCCTAGTATTCAATTAGTCCCTCTGAAAATTATGTTTTAAGTCACATGTTTGTTATAATATTAAACTATTACCTCAGAAAATTATGAATTTTGTAAAAAAGGAGAATTTTAACATAAAATAGTATCTATTATTTTTAAAATGTATTCCCTCTGAAAATTATTTATCTTTGTAAATTTGTTTTCATGACTTTATTCTCGTGAAAAATATTTCTCTAATTATGAGTCTATATTTATAATATTCAGACTGTATTCACGTCAAAATATTTTTTTGCTAACCCCATGACTGTATTCACTTGAAATAAATTTTTTCTGCTAGCATTATATCTTAAAATTAGGGCTTTAATTATTCATTTAAAATATATTTTCACCTTGTTCTCCAAAAAAGTAACCCCAAGACAGTGTCAAATATATTACGGTACACACATAAATGACTTTTACTCCCCCATTTTGTCAGAGCGCAATAATAATGCAGTGAAGGAAGCATTGTGTTGTAGACGCAGCTGGCCTGTATGTATTGTTTTATTGCTTCTGTATGCAGCCTGGTGATTTCCAGCGCCGCCGCACAAAGAAGATGGCAATTAAAAGTGTGTGTGTTTGGGTGTGTGCTTCCTTGATTTGTATGACACAGATTGTCTTTTTATGTTCCCTTCCTTCCCTCTCATAGTCTGCCACTATTAATATGGTTCCTTTTGGCACTACCCAATGTATGTGACGCCGACAGCTATCACAGCAATGGGGAGTGCGGCCTGGGTTTCAAGCCCGAACGCTCGCTCAGTCTGTTTCCTCTCCTCTCGTGCGGCGCACGCAGGGCTCAGCTGGCAGACGTGAACAGCCCGTTCTGCCGCACAGTGGTGGGCAGAGAACAACATTCGCCTCGTTCCAAAACACGCATTTATCCCCTAGAGGAGGGGTGTGCAAAGTTTTTTTTTTCTTTTGGCCTGTGGCTCAGTCTAAAAGTATAATTTAACAAGACAACAACAAAAAAAGTGCAGCCAAAATGGAAAAAATCTGCAGTAATTTTACAACAATAAAGTCCAAATATTAAGAGGGGAAAAAGGTGTAATCTAATGAGTAAAAGTAGTAATTTTACATCAATTTTGCCTCAAGTTGAAATACCGTACTAATTTTAATGTTTTATTTATTTAAATTTAAAAAAATCGAATTAATAAAGTATCGATGAATCGATTACATAAATATATATTTTTGAAGTTTTGAGATTATGAAAAACGAACAAAACTAATAAAATTGTAATAGCTCTGAATTTAGGTTGCCAAAAATTAGTCCCCCGTAATATCGCCCCTCCCTATATCAAAGTTTTTCAAAAATGAATGAATGAAAAAGGATGGCTCTTTGGTGGTCTATTATTAGTCAAAACATATTGAAATATAAGTTGTAAGTAGTAGTCTGGTCGCTGGGCGGCAGTAATGACACTGAGACATTAGCTTACATTACATTACCTTAACACTGCATGAACTTATGCAGTCAGCCACATAATATAAAAAAAAAAGTTTCCCTCACATTTAGTGTGGAAGTGGTACATTTTTGGCTTCTCAAGTTTGTGCTGGTGGATGGGGGCTCTGCATTCATTTAGTGCTTTTATTTTGAAGTTGTTACTGTCTTAGTTTTTAGTTTTACACAATACATAATCAATAAGATATGTTAGACTGCTATGATGTAGGAACCTGTGGGTCAAAAAAGGTCGGGATAGGCCACCACTAACATTTTTGTCTATTCTTTTTCCAGGTGATTCCCGCGCTCCCGCGTCTCCACCCTCGCTGGCGTCCTCCATTCATGAGCGACGCGGAAGAGCCACAGCCATGGACGACAAGGGCTCGGCGGGCAAGATTAGCGTGTCCTTGGACTCTGTGTGCACTCTCAACAGCGAGGACTTTGTCCTGGTGTCCCGGCTGGGCGACGAGACGCCCTCGTCCACCAAATACGGCAGCGACGACGAAAAGACGGGTCTGAAGGTAAGGGCGGCGCGCGGGTACGGACGCGCTGTGGAAGGCGGGAAGGTGAAGTTGCGTGAGAAGTTACAGCATCAGAGCGTCCTCCATCTTCACTTTTCTCATAGACAGTAGCATGCTAACCATCCAACTAACCAGTTTACTTCTTACGCACACCAGTGCTTATTTTATTACCTGCCTTGTCTCTTTCCGGTAGCATGATCAACCGATCAAATCTCGGCTAGTTTGCTAGCATGGAAAAAGGAGTTCAGAACATTCTGTTCGCGAAACGCCTTACTTAAAGGAAACGTGCACTTTTTGGGGGAATCATCCACAATGAACACACATCTTTCTCTTTACGTGCCTTCTGAAGAGATAAAAACGGATAAAAAGAGACAGCTAAGAATGCGCATAATGGTACGCACCCATTTTACATAACGTGACGTGTATACTATGCAAACTACAGCAGCTTTGTTATTATTGTTATTAACATTACTATGTTACTGGCGTGACACCTCGCCACACCACAGCGGCTAGCTACTCCACACACTCGCTCACAATGCTTTAGGCCCTGGAAGGAAGTTCTGCCAATGCTTAAAATGACCATTTTGCATGTTTTTGCATTTACATTACATGTTAATATCATGAATGTGTCTGTTACTGCATGGATATAAACCAATAACACCCTGTTGGAAGTTTTTTGGGGGGCTCTATAGTCACAATTTGGGGCTGAATGTAGATTTTACACCTCCATAAATTACAGACAAACCATGTGAATTCAAACTTGCGCAATCCAATTTGTGTTTGTACAAAAAAACATAATTAAGTAATTGAAGATGTACAAAAAGGTTCAAATAAATCATTAACGGGCCAAAGGAACTCTTAATTTGTATACTTTGCAATTAGTGTATATCAGTATAGCAGTGTAGAAGTACACACAGGATCCACCTATATTTGCAATTCCGCCTTTGGGACCCTGCAAATGTGTGTATTTTGTTTCACAAATTGTTTGTATTTTAAAATACACCCTTTTTTCACAGAAAACAAACTTCTCATTCACCATAAGCGGAGAAGAATTATTTTTCTTATTTTTTGCATGTCTGTCACACTTAAATGTTTAAGATCGTCAAACACATTTTAATGTTAGTTAAAGACAACAAAACCGAATACAAAATGCAGTTTTTAAATGGAACTTTTTATTATTATTGGCCTGGTTTGAAGTGTTAAACCTATCCGTCAGGAAAAGATTATAAAGGCCATTTCTAAAGCGTTGGGACTTCAGCAAACCACAGTGAGAGCCATTATCCACAAAGGGAGAGCGTATGAAACAGTGACGACTAATTCAAGAGGTCACAAAAGACCCCAAAACAACATTCAAAGAAGTGCAGGCCTCAGTTAAGGTCAGTGTTCATGACTGTACCCTAAGAAAGACACTGGGCAAAAACGGCCTGCACGGCAGAGATCCAAGACCAAAACCACAGCTGAACAAAAAGAACATTAAGGCTCGTCTCAGTTTAGCCAGAAAGCATCTTGATGATTCACAAGACTTTTGGGGGAAATACTGACGAGACAGAAGTTGAACTTTTTGGAATGTGTGTCATAGTTGTGTTTCAGAAAAAGAACATCATAGCAACAGTAAAATATGGTGGTGGTAGTGTGATGGTCTGGGGCTGTTTTGCTGCTTCCGGACCTGGAAGACTTGCTGTGATAAATGAAGGCATGAAAAAATTCTTGAAGGAGAATGTCTGACCATCTGTTGGTGACCTCAAGCTGAAAGCAACTCGGCTTCTGCAGCAGGACAACCTCTGAATGGCTGAAGAAAAACCTGAAGTCTGACCTGAATGCTATTGAGATGCTGTGGCATGACCTTAGAAAGGCCCTTCATGCTGGAAAAGCCTCCAGTGCGGCTGAATGACAACAATTCTGCAAAATTCCCCCAGAGACTCATTGCAAGTCATGGCAAACGCTTGACTGCAGTTGTTGCCGCTAAGGGTGGCCCAACCTTTTATTAGCTTTAGGCTAAAATCACTTTTTCCTCCCTTCATAATAAAACGTTTCATTTCAAAAGTGCATTTTTTTGTTGTCCTTGACAAACATTTACATTTGTTTGATCTGAAACATTTAAGTGCGACAAACATGCAAAAAAGACCATCGTATATTTCTGCCTGAGCGAAGGAGAAAATCCCAAATGAACCCGGTTCCTGTTGTTTGAACAAAATTGGTTCAGCATTCCATCCTGGGAAAAAGCCTGGTTGAAATAAATCATTGAGGGTCCAAAAGAAGTAAGTCGGGGGGTGTCCAAACGTTTTCCAGCAAAGTCCACATAGTGAAAAATGAAAGGATGCAACTTTGCCTTATTTTGTATGAAAAACTGCATCTCAGCTTCGTGATAGCGGCGAAAAAGCGCAACAAAAGCGTATTATTAGTGTTAACATTTTTAGAATGGGTCCGGGCCACAAATGGCTGCAGGGCTGCACGTTGGAGAGCCGGGCAGTAAATAACGAACAGATTTGGGCAAGACAAGCAGTATTTAGGACTCTGTGCAAGTAGGCGTTTAGTGCAAATGAGGATTTTTCAGCTTCTGGCCTCTGTCGTGCTAACAGTAAGCCTGCTGCTAACCTGCGCTATCATCCCAGCAAATGTCTGGGTAAGAATTGTTGGACTGATGCTTTGTGCTTGTAGATGCCCTCATTGCGGAGGCAATTTATGTCTTTCATTACGTTTACTATGATTTCATTTCCCTAAGTAGCTCTGCAAAAGGTGCCCTATGGCCGGCGTGTCCAAGGTGCGGCCATGGGGCTTATTGTGAACCGTGGCTGTTTTTATATTGCTTGCTATACTGTAGAGAATAACGTCGTATTGGGTAATATAATATAATACTGTATTGTGCTCAGAAAGAACTTCCTTGTTAGAAAGTTGAAATTTTGAAGAAAAATACTTTTTTTATGTCATATGAGAAACAAAAAAAAAACCAACTGTGATTTTTGGCAAATTGGGCTGGGGAAAAATATTATGACATAAGTCAGTCATAAGTCAAAATTATCAGTCAATATTAATAAAGTAAATATCGCAAGAAGAAAATTGAAATAGCTGTATTAAAAATCAACAGCAAAAATGGAAACTATGGGAATATTCCCATGGGAATACTATGGGAATATGTTATGTAATATCTAATATGGTTAATTAGCATAACTATGAATGTGAGTGTGAATGTTTTGTCTGCCCTGCGATGGACTGGCGACCAGTGCAGATCACTTATACAGAAAGGTGAACTCTTTCATAAGAAAGTGGCATCCTGTCATTTTTCACTGCGGACTCCCCTTCTCCAAGCAGCACATGGCGCCACCAGGCCATGCGTGTCGTCGGCAGTCGTAGAACTGCACTGCATCATACTGATTTCGGGTACTTCTCTGGCGACACTGGTGGGATGAAATACTAGAAACAGTGGACGAAAGCAATTCTCCTTCTAGACTTGAAGAAGATGAACCTTACGGCCATTTCGTCTCCACGCTAAACGTTACTGCGGCGATAAGGAAGGTTACGAGTGGAAGGAAACCACCAAATCGCCTCGTTGACATCATAGTCTGGTTTCCCCCTCCTCAGTTGCACACTTCACAGCCAGCCAGCAAGTCAGGGAGGAGTCTAAACTTGTTGTCTTTAACGCAGGTGATATCAGAGGAAGGGGTCAGCTTTAAGGTCAGTGTCTCCTTCTTCCTCCTTTTCGTCCTTTTCCTCCCTTTATCTGTCTCACTGTCGCTCTGTCATGTGATCCTTGGTGACTGTCCGTGATCTGTGCTCCCTGGTTGATATGCTGGCTCGTGGGAAGTGCATCGCTTCAGCATTTATCACGAGGAAAGCAGGAGACGCCCGCGCCGGGCGAGTGTCTACTTGAGATCCTGCAATCTTAAGATCCAAGTCAAGGAAACGCATGTCCTGAGGCCCCCGCTAGCTCCCAGTGCAAAGTGAAATTTGCATTTTTGCCATGCTAAAAACGCACACAAACCTTGAAACGGGGGTGTCCAAATGTCCAGCGTGGTCCGCATGCATTCATATCAAAGGATACGGCGGCCATTGTGGTGTTTTACATTTTGAAAACCAATCTTTGTGGATATGCTGACAAGTTTTAGATATTTGAAGAAAAAACAGCCGGTGAGATAGGTATTATTTGTTTTCATAACAAATAAGTATACTTTATCTTTATAATAAAATAATAAATAAATTATAATAAAATCAATAATAATTTGACTTCATTCTTAATATCACAACTTTTTCCCAACCTAATTTTCCTAAAAGTGTCTTTTTACTCTTTTTTTTTGTTGTTACAAATATTACCATTGTTGTATTTAGGCAAGGGCAGGTTAGTTTCAAGGTACACCACGGTTTCAAAACCACAAAAATTTTGTCTCAAATCGTTTTTAGTAACTGCTTCCTGTCATGCGTTGCTTTGCTTTGCTGCTGTTGAGATGGTTACGATACTCCACTAGTATTGGTCCTTGTCTTGTATATTTGTGTTGCGTGTTAAGTTGCTGTGCGATGATTTTAGCGTTCTTTCTATTATGACACTGCGAGTGAGACTGTTATGTTGAGTAATGACCTCCTGGGATATCCGATTGGTCGATGAGCTCGTTGTGTGTTCCCTTGTAGCTCATGATTGGCTACTTCCAAATAAAGAGCTGCCTCTTCCTCAACGATTTGTGAGCGGCGCGGTATATAAACAATTAGGAGTAGTTCTTTTGTATTTGAGATGTCACGAAATTAGAACATGTCTGTAAATTAGCTGCGCGGCTGTACAGTATAAGGTGGAGTTTTGAAAGTTTGAGAAAAAAGTTAGCAAGCGTATACACTTGAAATTAGAGTAATTTGTCAAGTCCTTTGATGTGTTGAATAGGGACGCGGATCGGGATCGGCTGGCGAGCCGCAGATTGGATCTAATTGGCTTCCGCCAAGCGATTGAGGCGATCCGGTGTTCGTATAATCTTTAGGAAATCTGGACCACACTCCAGCCTTGGTAGGTGCGGTAATACGTCTCAAAAGATCTTTTGCCACTCGCCTCCTGCCACCCGGAAGAAGAAGAAAATCCAGCACCACAGACATGTCAGCGATGTTCTGTGGTGATTAGTTTCACGTTGGATGCTGGGTATTCGACCCCGTAGCTACCGCGGCAGTCCCCCCTCACTGTGCCCAGACTGCTGCGTCATGGTGCGGGTAGCTCGCACGAGAAGTGTTGCTCTAACCACTGGCTGTTTATACTAGGGAGCGTCAATAAATTACTATTGCGTTGAAGGGAGTTTGGTGGAAAACAAAAAATCTTGCATATCACACCACAAATTGATCCATTCTTCCTGTGGAAATAGTTACATAACTTTACCAGTTTAAAATATTTAGGGCCCATCCCTAATCCTAAGGTTACACTTTTTTATGTTAATTTTCTGACTTTATTGTAATACTTTTACTTTATTCTTGTAAAATTACTGCTCATCCCCCCCCCCAATTTTTTCGAGTCATTTCATGATAATAATTTCATTAATTGGGGCTGCACTTTGGACACCCCTGCCTTAAAATATCATTATTTTCAAAGCTGCATGGGGAGAGTTAACAAGCTTTGTTTTGTTTTTTTTAGTTTAATAGTGGTTCGGAAACAAACAAAAAAAAAAGTGGTTCGGAGGGCCTCAGAAAACAGAATGGAAAGTTGATCTCTCTGTAACCCTTTTGTTTATTAATCAGTATGCTGCTCAACAGCAACAGAAGCAATGTTGTGGTAGCGGTAAGGAGCAAACCCGTCCAGTATTTATGGGGGTTTGTGTGCATCAGTGCCCTCTGCTAGTTGACTCTTTTAATTCTTATGGCTTGTCCTGCCTTGAGATTCCACTTTCAGTTTCTTAACATTCAATTAACTCCTAACAACTTACACTTACTGACCCACTAGAGATCCCTGATAGTGGAGGAAATGTAATAAAAAAAAGGCTGCACAATAAAGCATGCCGCTATCAGTTGACGCGTACAGTATGAGGAATTCCAGGCCAAGTTTACATAAGCATAGTGCAGTTTTTAGGACCACGGTCATTTACATGTCACTGCGGCAAAGAGAAACACAACAGTTGTGTGCGTTTGGTAATGGAAGGATTGCAACTTCTGGTACATCATTTTTTGTTGGTTTGCCACTGATGTCCCGTCGCCTATGCAACCTGTGTCAGATTGTGGGGAATGGAAGCGAGCAGCAGCTCCAAAGGGAGTTAGAAGACGTCCTCATGGAACCGTCGGTGGCCCTGGCGGGCACAGGGGATCATCACGGCCTCCTCGCTACGACGCCAGGCGCTGACCCACTGAGCGCAGCCTCCCCAAAGGTGGAGATGGCGCTCCCTGTTCAGACGGCTCAGGAGAGTGAGCTGAACGAGCGGTCGTATCGAGGTGAGCAAATATTTAATGAAAGTTCAGCATTAAAAAAAAGGAAAATGAATCCCTCTTTTTTGGCGGCTAATTGCCTGCAGACACCACAGTGAATTTTTGACAAGGAGGACACATACATTTATTTCTAAATGGAATATTTTCCTTGTCAGTGCATAGATAACCTCTTTGCAACCTTTTTACGCACAGTTCTTAACATTAGTACAGCCCTATAGACATTAAATAACACCCCTATAGTCACCTTTGCACTCCTATTACCCAATATAGTAGACATAATTAGAGAGAATAAGACATTAAGCAAACAAAACCTGTTTATGATCTTCTACTACATTTTATAACATTATTAGAGCCCTCTAGACCTTAAAAAACACCCCTATAGTCACTTTTATACTCCTATTACCCAATATGGTAGTGGTTTAATCTGATTTGAACATGCATATAGATTAAATTGGAATACATCACTTAATACAATTGACAATTCCACGTGTCCAAAAAGGAGTAGGAAGAAGCAAAGCTTATTTAATCCTGCCCTCACAGGATTTTTTCCTTTTTTCAATGCATTTATGCACTTCCTGCATTTAGTACGTTTTAAAATGCATCAGTAAGGTAATGTGACACTGTTTTAAATAGTAGTCAATGTCTTTATGGTAAATAAATTATATAGCAATCCTGATGGAGAATAATCATAATAAATAATAATAATTTGTAGAATATACAGTAGACATACAATAGACATTCTTTGGTAACTGGTTATTGTTTGCTTTATGCCTCATTTCAGCGGTTTGAAAGTTTACCAGATCAGCAAATCTTAACAAATTGATAATTTTTGAAATATTGGATTTGTGTGTTCTCTATATGCTCTATTATTGATGATGATTGATATTTTTTGCAGTACATTAAGCGAGCGAAGTGTACTTTTATAGTTATTTCCCCTAATCTCCACACGATAAATTAGATAGTGGTAACACCAGAAATCATATGGACAGTACTGAGTGATTTTTGATCCAGTATAGTAGACTTAAGAAGAGAGAATAAGAAATTAAGCAAACAAAATATGTTTATGATGAGTTTCAACATTAATAGCTCTCTGGTCATAAAATAACACCCCTATAGTCACCTTTATACTGCTATTACCCGATATACTCGATATAAAAAGAGAGAATAAGATGTTGTACGCATAAAAAACCTGTTTATGATTGTCTAAATAGTGGTTTTAACATTATTAGAGCCTTCTACACATGTAATACCACCCCTATAGTGGCCTTTTCATTCCTATTACCCAACATAGTAAACATAAGAGAAAATTAGACATATTTAACAAAGCCTATTTATGATCTTCTTAATATGTTTTTAACATTATTAGAGATTTCTAGACATGAAATAACTCCCCTATAGTCACATTTACACTCCCGTTACCCAATATAGTAGACATAATCACAGAAAATAAGGCATAATATGAACTCTCATTGGGAGACTTCCTAGTATAACATTAGTAACATTACTGACACCTAGTGACCAGTGTAGCATACTACATATCACCCCAATGTCATTGAATGTGTCCTTATACTGTATTTCTATCTGACCTAAATTAGGCATTTTAATGCTTGCTTTAGGGCAAAAATACATAAGATTTATTGAAGTATGCATATTTTTGTTTAATAATAGGCCATATTCAACTGTGAAACAGCATAGTTTATGAATGAAAAATTTCTAAAAAAACATGATAGAGTGAGTCTGTGCAGTTCGAAGCAGTAATTTGCAAAGGTTTGCTGTATTACTGAGACTTGGATACACTTTAGAGTAGCTGGTGTACAGTTTGTATAGATGTGCTAACATCCCTTCCTCCACAGGCGACGAATCGTCGTCAGACGGCAGCCCGGGCAGTCCCATCCCAGACGAGGACAGCGTGGTCTTCAGCCAGCTGACGTATCTCGGGTGTGCCTCGGTCAACGCCCCCCGCAGCGAAGTGGAGGCCCTGCGCATGATGAGCATCCTCAGGGGGCAGTGCCAGCTCCCCTTGGACGTCACGCTGTCGGTGCCGGGCGTGTCGGAAGGCACCGTCAGGTAGCCGGAGCAGGCCGTTTCGCGTCCGAGCTAGTTTGTGTTGCGATGTCTTGTTAGCAGAAAATCTGTATGGCATGGCTGCTATGAATGATTTAATAAATACAAATACAAATAAAAATTGCTATTTGTCATAGTAAAAAATTCTGACGCAGCAGCGGCACGGCAGTGGTGGCAGCCCCGTGCAGCCCACCACAGCAGATTCAAACAGACCTGTCATGTGAGATGTTTTTTTGTCGGCACAATTAGGATGTGGTGCTCTTTGTATTGCTTGTGTTGAGAATGTTGCTGGTGTAAAACACACAGGTAGAGCATGAGTCGCGCACACACTGCCGCACTGGCATGCTCTGCTAAACTAAAATTACCCAGCTCGCATCCATTCACGTCCCATAAGGAGTTTCAGGATGCCGTATCAACATGTTTAGTTACCACGACTGAGCGGCCCATCAGGGAAATTCTTCCCCACACGAACGTCTCGTCACAATGACCTGAAAAACACACATGCACGCGTCATTGTGTTGAGGTCGGAAAAGTTAGTTTTTATTATGCGGTTAACGGATGTATTGATTATTGTGACAGGCCTAGCAGTAATAGGATCCAACATTTCTGATACAGTTCTAATACTTAACTCCTACAGGTGGACTATTTGCGACCAGCGATCCCGGATTTTAAATGGAGTGTAACTGCATGTCATGTTTGCATCAGGATGCGACACGCACACACGACATGTTATTCTTTTCCCAGGTTGTTGGACCCCCACAGCAGCACAGAGATTGCCAACTACCCCATTTACAAAATCCTGTTCTGCGTGCGCGGCCACGACGGCACCCCGGAGAGCGACTGCTTCGCGTTCACTGAAAGCCACTACAACGCTGAGATCTTCAGGATCCACGTGTTCCGCTGCCAAATCCAAGAGGCGGTGAGCAGGCTGGCATTCCTTGAAATGTTACACAGCAGGAAACAAACGTGTGTGTGGTGTATGCGTATTGTTTACTCCCTGGTTACTTGGGTTTCAACACCCTGCTATGGTCGTATGCATAAGTTTGGGCACCCCTGACAATTTCCATCATTTTCAATTATACATCATTGGGAGCTATTTCATTTGTATGAATCACATAACTAATGGGCTACATAATGTGCAATATGTGTCAAAATGCGGGCACCCCTGTCATTTTGTTGATTGGAATACCTTTGTCTACCCCGTACTAGTTATTTGGAAGGTGCTTTTGTTTTTGAATCTCCTGTGAAGTCCTCCAAAACAGCAAAATAAATTTAAAATTGCTCAACACGGTGGTCTACGGGAATGCCGCACAAACCACTTTCAAAGGACTCCAACGTCAACTTTCTGGAGATGGTGTCACTGCGGATTATTATTATTTTTTTTGCAAAAGGAGGGTTTACTAAATATTAATATAAATGTTTCTGTGGGGATCGCCACACTTTTGCAACTCTATATTATCTCTATATCTTGTGCGAACTCATTTCACTCGGCAAATATTAGTCAGCAATATTAATATTAGTCAGCATCCGGACTGTGCACAATAGAGTGAAGCGTTCATGTTGTACGCAATGTCGAACCCATAATATTTTGACTTTATTCTCATGACATTATAACCTTTTCGGCTACCTAATTTTCTTTAGAAAAAAACAATTGATCTAATATTTCAAATGTCCACCCTAGAGATGATATAATTTTATGATTAACTTTTTCCTTTTTGTAAAACGACAAATAATGTTTCCCTTGTGGCTCTTGTTTTGTTTCTTGTTTGATGATTACATTTTTAGAACGCGCTGCGGGCCAATAAAGAAAACAGCCACGGGCTGCAAATTCTGGACTTTGATCGCAGCCGTCTTAAGCGTGTGCTTGTGTCCCCATGCGACCATGTTCATTTTCATCTTAACGTGGTTCTCACATTTTTTTAGTGCCGCCAGTCCGCCCTTCTCTCAGGCCGTGTGACTTGGCAACGAGGAAGCCTTGACTTCGTTTCATCTTTTTTGTTACTGCGANAAATTGCTATTTGTCATAGTAAAAAATTCTGACGCAGCAGCGGCACGGCAGTGGTGGCAGCCCCGTGCAGCCCACCACAGCAGATTCAAACAGACCTGTCATGTGAGATGTTTTTTTGTCGGCACAATTAGGATGTGGTGCTCTTTGTATTGCTTGTGTTGAGAATGTTGACGGTGTAAAACACACAGGTAGAGCATGAGTCGCGCACACACTGCCGCACTGGCATGCTCTGCTAAACTAAAATTACCCAGCTCGCATCCATTCACGTCCCATAAGGAGTTTCAGGATGCCGTATCAACATGTTTAGTTACCACGACTGAGCGGCCCATCAGGGAAATTCTTCCCCACACGAACGTCTCGTCACAATGACCTGAAAAACACACATGCACGCGTCATTGTGTTGAGGTCGGAAAAGTTAGTTTTTATTATGCGGTTAACGGATGTATTGATTATTGTGACAGGCCTAGCAGTAATAGGATCCAACATTTCTGATACAGTTCTAATACTTAACTCCTACAGGTGGACTATTTGCGACCAGCGATCCCGGATTTTAAATGGAGTGTAACTGCATGTCATGTTTGCATCAGGATGCGACACGCACACACGACATGTTATTCTTTTCCCAGGTTGTTGGACCCCCACAGCAGCACAGAGATTGCCAACTACCCCATTTACAAAATCCTGTTCTGCGTGCGCGGCCACGACGGCACCCCGGAGAGCGACTGCTTCGCGTTCACTGAAAGCCACTACAACGCTGAGATCTTCAGGATCCACGTGTTCCGCTGCCAAATCCAAGAGGCGGTGAGCAGGCTGGCATTCCTTGAAATGTTACACAGCAGGAAACAAACGTGTGTTGTGTATGCGTATTGTTTACTCCCTGGTTACTTGGGTTTCAACACCCTGCTATGGTCGTATGCATAAGTTTGGGCACCCCTGACAATTTCCATCATTTTCAATTATACATCATTGGGAGCTATTTCATTTGTATGAATCACATAACTAATGGGCTACATAATGTGCAATATGTGTCAAAATGCGGGCACCCCTGTCATTTTGTTGATTGGAATACCTTTGTCTACCCCGTACTAGTTATTTGGAAGGTGCTTTTGTTTTTGAATCTCCTGTGAAGTCCTCCAAAACAGCAAAATAAATTTAAAATTGCTCAACACGGTGGTCTACGGGAATGCCGCACAAACCACTTTCAAAGGACTCCAACGTCAACTTTCTGGAGATGGTGTCACTGCGGATTATTATTATTTTTTTTGCAAAAGGAGGGTTTACTAAATATTAATATAAATGTTTCTGTGGGGATCGCCACACTTTTGCAACTCTATATTATCTCTATATCTTGTGCGAACTCATTTCACTCGGCAAATATTAGTCAGCAATATTAATATTAGTCAGCATCCGGACTGTGCACAATAGAGTGAAGCGTTCATGTTGTACGCAATGTCGAACCCATAATATTTTGACTTTATTCTCATGACATTATAACCTTTTCGGCTACCTAATTTTCTTTAGAAAAAAACAATTGATCTAATATTTCAAATGTCCACCCTAGAGATGATATAATTTTATGATTAACTTTTTCCTTTTTGTAAAACGACAAATAATGTTTCCCTTGTGGCTCTTGTTTTGTTTCTTGTTTGATGATTACATTTTTAGAACGCGCTGCGGGCCAATAAAGAAAACAGCCACGGGCTGCAAATTCTGGACTTTGATCGCTGCCGTCTTAAGCGTGTGCTTGTGTCCCCATGCGACCATGTTCATTTTCATCTTAACGTGGTTCTCACATTTTTTTAGTGCCGCCAGTCCGCCCTTCTCTCAGGCCGTGTGACTTGGCAACGAGGAAGCCTTGACTTCGTTTCATCTTTTTTGTTACTGCGAGGGAGATAGAGATGAGTATCTGGGTCTTGTATAGGATATATAGACTATACGTGACAGTAACGTTGATTTCACATCATTTGGTCTGTTTTCACTTGAACCCGACCCTTTGGTGACATCTGATGGAGGATATAGGCAAGGGGTGTCCAAAGTGCGCCCCGAGGGCCATGTGATGTTTTGTTATTGGCTTGCAGCACATTCTAAAATATAATTTAACAAGAAGAAAAAAAAACAGCAGCCAAAAGGGAAAACTCAACACTCATTTGTCATGATTGAAAAATGTAAACTAGCGAGAACAAGTTTCAATTTGAACCGAAACACGTAGCATTAGGAGGAAATATGAATATGACATTTTAAAGAGGCAAAAATAAAATGTGTACCAAAAAGCACACATTGCTACTTTCAAGTGAAGACGGAGAAAGCTTTGCGTTGCACATAAAAACACGATATTGCTGGAAGTGTTCTGCTCGACCTTGTCTTCAATCGTTGACCCCCACCCCCACCGGGGCCCTGTCAGTGTTTGGGAGCTGCAAAGGGGTTATGTCACGCACTCCAGGCCGCGTCGCGGTGCTCACGTAACAGAGAAATCCCTCCAGAAGCAGAGGTGATAGGAGAGGATGTGTCACCGCGTGTGTAGTTCAGCAGAAAAGGAGCCCCCCGCCTCCTCCCGACCCCCCCAGGTGCAAATTGAAACTGCTTTTTCGTCACGCTAAGAAGTCGTCCCAAACCTTAAAATGTCAGCTTGGCATTTTGCTGCGTGTGAGGTAAAGCTAACAAAACGCACAGGGAGAGTTTGCTTCTTCTTCAGTCAGGCGATTCGTAATTGAAGTTGGATATACTAAAAAAAACAAAAAAACATATACTGTATATATATTTTTTTCTTTAATATATCTATCTACAACATGATTTTTCTTAATAACAGCAAGAGATTGAGCTGTTGAAATTACTTTTTGGTTACAATATGACTTTTTCTGTTCATATTTTGACTTTATTCTTGTTAAATGACAGCTGTTTTTGTCATTTATAGTGTTTTTAAATGTTTCAACTTTAATTGGATTTTTTTTATTATCGTAACTTTATTCCCATAATATGTAGACTTATTTTCTTGCTGTATTGCAACTTTTTCCCCAACCGACTTTATTTTGTTTAATTTTTTCTCATAATATTACAACTTTAAAAAAAAAACAAACACACATTTTATTGTAAATGTTTTAAAATTATTTTCATATTTAGACTTTACTCTTAAAATACTGTTGTCCCCTGAGAAGAGATACTGTCATGAACTTTCTCCCGGGCTTGACATTGCTTTGTCTTTGTGCCGTCGCCCGGTCTCCGCAGGTGAGCAGGATACTCTACAGCTTTGCCACGGCGTTTCGGCGGTCCGCTAAGAAGGCTGCCCTGGCGTCCCAGCAGGCTGCCCCGCTCACGCCTGACAGCGACTTGTTCACCTTCACCGTCAGCCAGGAGATCAAGGAGGATGACGGCAAAGGCACGTTCAGGTACGGTAAAGCTGACGACGCCAATGACAGAATCCAGGCGCATCTGTGTCTGTTTTGCCTTATTATTGATCAATTCTTAGCAACCTATGGAGAAAAAATAACAAAACAGCCGGTTTTCAGAGAAACCAAGAGAAATAAAACGTTTTTTTGACTGTGAAATTGTGAGGCAAATCCGTTTTGCTGACAAAGCAGGTGTCCAGTTAAGGCCAAAAGTTTTGAGAATGACACCAATTAATTTCCACAAAGTCTTTTTAAAATGACAATTTGCGTGTACACTAATCCCAGTTTTATGGTGCTTAATTGGTTGCGGACCCGACTGCAATAAGTGAATTTCTGCAAAGTAGGATTTAACGTCGATAAACTGAATATTTTGGCAATTAGAGCATGCAAAACCTGTTGATGACTGTCTAAATACCGTTTTTAACATTATTGGAGCTCTCCAGACATGAAATAACACCCCTATAGTCACCTCTACACTCCTATTTCCCTGTACAGTACCATCATCAATGCAAGAGGTCGGTGAAAAACGAATGCAACACTACACACAGATTGCAGAAGCTTATCACAAAAATGCCACAGCAAATGCGTGCCGTAATCAAAGCTAAAGGCCCTTCCACGACATATTAGCGTGTAACCTTGTCACCACCCCTCCCCAGGCAGTGTATTCTCTGAAATGGTAAGCTTTGAGCCTTATGCATCAGTACAATGCCACTACTGTTACACGTGTTCGTAATAATTATAAATAACTGTGAAAGGAAAGGCTCATAACTGGCAGCAGTCAAGAAGGAATTGAGCCAAATGAGATTATGCACCGAGCAAAAATGCACACCAGGGCCACGCTAACAATGGTAAATCTTGCCTCGAACGTGAATGATGTGAAAATGACTCTTCCTCATCCACCTTGCTTTTGTTCTTCCTGGAGCGAGACGACCGTTTTAAAACGGACCAGCTGCAGTACCCGCCAAAGTCAGGACGCCCCATGCCCAGAAGAACAATCAGTACTGCAAGGAATGCACCTATATTTAGACTAAGAAGACCAGCGGCCGGGCAAAAATGGCCCCCGAGCAGCACTTCGGGCACCTGCGTGTTATGAAACTACGGCCGCAACGGACTTCTTGGTAGTCGGATAACAAACATTTCCATTAAATTAGGCGCCACGGTCGTTCTCTCCCACATGATGAGCAGTAAGAAAGATCATGTGTTTGCTTTG
Source organism: Oostethus manadensis (assembly GCA_024372805.1). Classification (NCBI taxonomy): domain Eukaryota; kingdom Metazoa; phylum Chordata; class Actinopteri; order Syngnathiformes; family Syngnathidae; genus Oostethus; species Oostethus manadensis. The sequence continues at coordinate 277,481 of QODF01000181.1, forward strand.
ACCGCAGCTCCACTCCTGCTTCATCCAGGTTTGGTTGGCCTCGTGCAGTTAGTGGAGAAAAGTTTTTCTCCGGCCGCATGAGTGAACAAAGTATTGTTGAATATTAAGGTGGTGGACATGATCCGCCGGCTCATTCATCTGCACGCCTGTCATTGGTCAGTCACACCGGCTTGTTATTTTTTGCAGTCAGGGTTTTTATGGGCTCTGATTGATTCACGGTACTTGGTCTTCTTCCAGCGCTGTGGCGAAGGACAAGGACAAGCAGAGCTTCAAGCTGCGAGCGGGAATGGGCAAGAAAATTGTCATTTACGTGCAGCAGACGTCCAACAAGGAGCTGGCCATTGAGAGGTAGCAAGAATGACTGATAACCACCCACAGCAGCACCTTCCTTACGCGTGCTTCACTTCCTGTCGCATCATTTATAGCAAGTCTCCTCATTTTCCATGGCTACATAGATCTCGTCCAGGTAGTGCTTTGTTGTATTATGCTGCACCCGGACAGGGCGGCAATCTTAAAAATCCTCCAGGACACTTGCCATGTCTGATGTAATGCCATTCTCTCTAATGCTCTTTGCCATTATTGCTCATAAAATCACCTTTTCTTTCACTCTAAATATTTTATATTTATGCCTTTTTTGTCCATATGTGTGTCTGTCTAGGTGTTTTGGTCTTCTGCTCAGCCCTGGGAAGAATGTAAAGAACAGTGACATGCACCTTCTCGACCTGGTGGGTGAACATTTACACCCGGGGTGTCCCAAGTGTGGCCTGGTGGCCATTTGCGGCCCACGTTTCTTTTCCCCAAGAGGCAAAAGTTGTACTCGAACGGAAAAAAAACATTAAGTTTGAATGAAACAGATCTCCAAGAGAAATGTAAAAAACCTTTTAAATATATGCATGTATATTTAATTATTTTAAATATATTTTAAAATATTTTTAATGTAAAAAAAAATCTTAAAACATAAAAAAAAACTCCCAAAGAATGAGAAAAAATTTAACTAGCATGAAGAAAGATATTTTTAAAGTTGTAATAGTATGAAAAATAAAACGATTATTTGATTTGAAATTTGCTTGTGCAAAAATGTATGTAATGTTACGAGAACAAAGTGAGAATAAAGTATAACAATCACAATTATGAGAAATGTATGAAAATTGCGATGAGAAAGTTGAAATAGTGCAAAAAAGTCACACAAAAAATTTTACTACAGTGAAGTCAAACTATTAAGTAGAAAAAAATAATATTTTTACGAGAATAAACTCATGATTTTATGAGAAAATAAAGTTATATTCAAGAAAAAGAATTGTTTGATTTTTCAAGTCATATTTTGAAAACAAATGAAATAATGTTGTAATTTTTGGAAAATTAGCTTGGGGAAAAGGAAACATTTTGGTTGGTCGGCCATCCATGTTTTAGCCATTTGTGGATAATCGCAAAACTGAAAATTTGGTTCCTAAAGCATTAAAAATGGCTTCATAACTTTTTCCAGACTGTTAGCTCTCAATCTCAGGTAATTTGTGTTGGCTAATTATGGAGTGTGTGTTTGAGATTTATTTAGCTTATTTCGTCCAGTGTATGTGTGTGTCCCATTTAGGAATCAATGGGAAAAAGCTCAGACGGGAAGTCTTACATCATCACAGGAAGTTGGAACCCCAGCACGCCCCAGTTCCAGGCTGTGAACGAGGAGACGCCCAAAGGTAAACTTGAGCCACTGTCTTATTTAAAAACGCAAAATAGTAGTAAAGCACCTATTAGTAGTTCCGTTGCGTAGTTTTTCTGATGAAAGTTCTGTGAGTGCTGTCATTCGCATTTTCCAGATAAATTCATGTATATGACCACGGCGGTGGACCTCGTCATCACCGAGGTGGAGGAGCCGGTGCGTTTCCTCCTGGAGACCCGGGTCAGGGTGTGCTCCCCCAACGACCGCCTCTTCTGGCCCTTCAGCAAGCGGAGCCACACCGAGACCTTCTACCTGAAACTGCGACAAGTACAGCGAAAATAAACGCCAGCGCAAAGTGAAATAGAAAAATATATATATTTTTATGGTTTTAAATTTTCCTCCAGATGGAGCGCAAGGATCGCAAAGGTCCTTCCTCGGACACGCTTTACGAAGTGCTGAGCTTGGAAAGCGAGACAGAGAGAGAGAAACGCAAGACCACAACCAGTCTTGGCGTTCTTCCTGGCGGGCCTGGTCCCGTGGTTCCTTCTCCGCCTGAGGACGACGAAGAGGAAGGTAATTTGGCTTCTGGCTTTTTTCTCGCAGGCTTTCTCTGCAGAAGAGACTTCCCATGGAAAGCTGCGTCGGGTCGTGGAGCACCTGCACGTCAGGGGTTGGATGATGTTTATGGACGTGATGCCGAGAAGGGGTTGTGGATGATGCTCCGTGAGACGTTTCCAGTTTAATGCTGATGTTACCCGTTACTCGCCACATGGAGGATGCAAGGGCCATAAAATCAAAATATTCCTAGAAAAAAATGCATCTCAGCTTTGTGATGAAGATAAACAAACGTACTATTAGCATGAACTTTGATATTTGCTCTTTTTTCACATTTTTGCTGTGGTTTTTTGGCAGGACTTTTCCGACTATTTAAACATTCTTACTCTAAATAATCTTTGTAAATTTGGTTTTTGGAAATATTTAAAATATTTATACTTTATTCCCATAATATTCAAACTTTTTCTCCCAACCTAATTTCCAAGCTATTTTGTCTGTTTCTCAAAACCTTACCGCTTAAAAAATACCATAAAATGACATTGTTTTTTTCCATTAGAATATTACTTTTTTTCTCTTAATATTCTGACCTTATTCCTGCAAAATTACAGCAGTTTTTTCTGTTTTTTTGCTTTTTTACAATTTCTGCTATTTCTCATATTATGGGATTACAAATTATTCTTTTCAAGTATTTTTTCAGGCTAAATGCTACTAAACCTTCTGATTATTTTTCTTTTTTTACTCTTTTTGTTTTTGTTTTTTTACCAGTTTTCTTGATAAATTCTATTTGTAGAATGTGCCACGGGCCACAAATGCCCCGTGCCGCACTTTGCGCCCCCTTTTTTTAAACAAGCAAAAATGTGACAAACGCAGCATCATGTTGGGAGAAAGAATGCCACAAGCTACCCAGCATGCCTTGTGGCGGGAATATTTGGGTGTAATTTTAGTTTAGTTTATCTGTACGCCCGCGTGTATTTCCTGTGTGACTCGAGCACGCCGCAGCGGCACTGCGAGTCGTGTTGCCACGTACTAAGTACACAACATACACCTAAAACCTCAATGGGGCTTTTTGGAGGTCTTTTAATAGTGGGCTCTGTAGGTGGCATAGGTTTCCTTTAATGTGCATTAATTAGCTGCCTCTTTTTATGTGTTTTTGTATCTTGAGAGCACACAGAAAAGAGACAGATGTGCGTCTTCCTGTCTCATGTAAGGGTTATAGTTAATGTGCAAGATTCCAACAAAGTGCACTTTTCCTTTAACTGTCATGCAAGTGTCAAACGAAGTTAACGTCACTAATTCTAATAGAGCCTCATTCTTCTCGTATTGGTGATGTTGACCTACTCTTGCATTGGCTGCATTATATCACATTTAATATCAACTTTACTCTTTTGCCCTTTTCTTCCCATTTTATCCCAAATATTTTAACTGTCTTCTTAAATAGTCTTTGTAAATGTTCTTCTTGCAATATTGTTACTTTATTCTCAAAATATTTTGTCTTTGTTCCTGTAATATTTTAGCTTTTTTCCAAGCTAGTTTTCCAAAAATGATAGGTTCATTTTGTTTTGTTTTTGAAAATATTTTTTTATTATTTCAATTCTAAAATGACATTGTTTCCTCCTAATATTATGAGTTTATTTTTGTAAAATCGACGTATTTTTTATTATTTATTTTAAATTACAGCTGTTTCTGCCTAATAATAATAAGTCATTCTTGTAAAAAAAAAAGTTTAATATTTTGACTTTATTGTAAATTTTTTTTGTTAAATAATATTTTTTATTATGTTAATTGCATATGTAAAGATGTGAACTCATTACAACGTGTGTGTTCTTGCTGTGTAGATAATGATGAGCCACTGCTGAGCGGTTCCGGCGATGTCTCCAAAGAGTGTGCTGAGAAGATCCTGGAAACGTGGGGAGATTTGCTAACCAAGTGGTACGCCTTTTTTTTGTTGTTGTTGCTTTTTTTGTAGCTTTATTTGCTCTTTGTTTTCAATCAAATGCATGTGATGGAATTAACAGGAAGTGAACACTGTTACTAAACACTGTAATGTCATTTATTTCAGAAATACTTTGCATTGAAGTTGCTTTTAATTACAAGAAGAGGAACCTCTGTAATGTGGAAGTGGTTTGGTTTGGCTAGAGCAGATATGGAGCAATAGACCGTAATATGCATATCTTCAAAACAACAGTGCAGCAATAGGTAGGAACATGACCTGTGGCCTTCCTTCCGACAAGAAAAGTAAAGGATGCAGTGTCACATTATTTGGCCAAAGTCATGATGCCTTCTTACTCAGTAGAAAATGACAATATTTAGCTGTATTACCATCAAAAGAAGGTCATAATTTCCGTAGTTCCTCATCTCTACTCTTCCCTGTTTCTTCCCAGGCATTTGAACCTATCCGTGCGGCCCAGGCAGCTTCCGGCCCTGGTGCGGAGTGGCATACCCGAGGCGCTCCGTGGTGAGGTGTGGCAGCTCCTGGCCGGCTGCCACAACAACGACCACCAGGTGGAGGAGTACCGCACACTCATCACGAAGGTAAGCGCAAAGCAACCACACCAAACAATTTTTTTTAGTTAGTCGGTGTGGTTAGCTTCTTTTTACACTTGCGCAGCCGTGAGGAACGACAGCAAGCTACGCGATACCAATGTGCTAACCCTCCGATGATGTACGTGCAGTACGTCTGCTGCGCGTGCGGGTAAAAGTGCCAGAGGCGACCCAGCTCTGTTGAGGGGAAGTGCTGAGTACGCCGTGTAGCCCTCGTGTTCTTTTCCTTCACTGCAACTCTTGCAGTGAAGTGGAGGTAACACCGCAGGGGCACAACGCTGGTTCCCAGCTGGTCAGAAGATGTTGCTGGTCTCGCCCCCCAGCCCGCCTGCCTCTTTGACCGCTCCACAAGAACACAGCCAGTCTGTTAGCCTGAATGCTATGAATGGAATGTCATCTTTCACTCAAAACGCTATAACAGTAACATAATGCTGCTGTGTTATTATTATTTTTTCATATACATATAAAGTATTCCGGGTGTGGAACACATGCACTTTGTGTAGTCTTGATGGGTCGGGGTATAAGACGTTCAACAGAAATATAAACGCAATACTTTTGGTTTTGAAAACTTTGAAAAGCTGTGTTAGTGCGCATTCGTAATGCATAAGTCACTCCCACCCCCACAATACAGTGGAACTGCACTTTTTTTTGGGGAGTGGTCTTTTATTGTAGCCAACCTAAAGCACTCTTGTGCAATAACTGATATGCCACGCCTGTGAGGTGAGAATACTGAGGAGAGATCGAGAGATTAGCCTTTTGTGCACGTAGAAAAAGTTTAAGATATTTGAGATAATGAAAAGTGCGAGGAATTTATTTGTTTAGTGTATACACAGTGGTGTGAAAAAGTATTTGCCCCCCTTCCTGACTTTTTATTCTTTTGCATGTTTGTCACACTTAATGTTTCTGCTCATAAAAAATTGTTACCTGTTAGTCAAAGATAACATAATTGAACACAAAATGCAGTTTTTAAATTAAGGTTTACGTTATTAAGAGAGGGAAAAAACTCCAAATCTACGGTGAGAGCCATTATCCACAAATGGCAAAAACATGGAACAGTGGTGAACCTTCCCAGGAGTGGCCGGCCGCCCAAAATTACCCCAAGAGCGCAGAGACAACTCATCGGAGAGGTCACGAAAGATCCCAGGGCAACATCTAAAGAACTGCAGGCCTCACTTACCTCAATTAAGTTCAGTGTTCACGACTCCGCCATAAGAAAGAGACTGGGCAAAAACGGCCTGCATGGGAGAGTTCCAAGACGCAAACCACTATTAAGCAAAAAGAACATTAAGGCTCGTCTTAATTTTGCTAAAAAACATCTTGATGACTGCCAAGACTTTTGGGAAAATATCTTGTGGACTGACGAGACAAAAGTTGAACTTTTTGGAAGGTGCGTGTCCCGTTACATCTGGCGTAAAAGTAACACAGCATTTCATAAAAAGAACATCATACCAACAGTAAAATATGGTGGTGGTAGTGTGATGGTCTGGGGTTGTTTTGCTGCTTCAGGACCTGGAAGGCTTGCTGTGATAGATGGAAGCATGAATTCTACTGTCTACCAAAAAATCCTGAAGGAGAATGTCCGGCCATCTGTTGGTCAACTCAAGCTAAAGCCATCTTGGGTGCTGCAGCAGGACAAGGACCCAAAACACACCAGCAAATCCACCTCTAAATGGCTGAAGAAAAGACTTTGGAGTGGCCTAGTCAAAGTCCTGACCTGAATCCCATGGAGATGCTGTGGCATGACCTTAAGAAGGCGCTTAATGCTAGAAAAGCCTCAAATAAAGCTGAATTACAACAATTCTGCAAAGATGAGGGGGCCAAAATTCCTCCAGAGCGTGTAAGAGACTGGTTGCAAGTTATGGCAAACGTTTGATTGCAGTTATTGCTGCTAAGGGCGGCCCAACCCGTTATTAGATGCAGGGGCAATTACTTTTTCACACAGGGCTATGTGGGCTTTAAATTTTTTCTCCCTAAATAACTAAAACATTCATTTCAAAACTGCATTTTGTGTTTACTTGTGTTATCTTTTGACTAATGTTAAAATGTGTTTGATGATCAGAAACATTTTGTGTGACAAACATGCAAAAGAATAAAAAGTCAGGGAGGTGGCAAATAGTTTTTCACACCACTGTGTGTAGTGTCGGACCCATGTGAGGGAATTATGACCTCATACCGATAAATTTGACAGCAGTAAAAATAGCTCTTTTGACCAATAATAATAAAAAAAATGCTCCAAATTAATTTCCCCTGACCTCTCTTGTAAACAAACAACTCCGTTGCAAAAGTTTTACCAGAGACCTCCGTGACGTCACACCGGCTACTCGGACCGTGTGCCCGAATACAGTGCACCCTGCTGGGCCACAGCAGGTGGCTTCCTCCCCTCTATACTCTGGTTCTCCCGGTAGTAGGGATGTGGGAGTAGTAATGTCATTAAATTTGATTAGGACAAGTCAACAGGTAAACTTGGTCAAATCCTAATCCTCCAGGAGAGCACACACTACACTTACATCTAATAAAAAAATGCAGATTCTCCATTACTATTAATAATTGAGGTATCTTCTTATGTACTAGTTAGCTAATGAAATATCCAGTATTGTGTTTTTTGTTTTTAATCGTTTTGTTGTGCACACCAAACACATGCCAGCTATCAATTAGTTGTGTGTCCCAGCAAAGTGGACAAACGCTGGAGAAAACGTGCTGGCCGTCGAATGATTATAACCACAGTGTTGATTTAATCACGATTAATTACCTTTTGCAAGTACGTGTGGCATACAGTGTGCCCCCTTTTTTGTATATTTTATGAACAGGACAGGATGATATATACTGTATTTGTGTGCGCCAATGGATATTTCAACCAAGCTACAATAGCTGTGTCTGCTAACACTAGTAGCACAACATTTGATTCACCCTTGGAAAAACAACCGTGTCATTGAAATGTCTTTATTTAGGCATAATCAAGACATTGTTGGCAGTGTCCCTGACGGTCCTATTTGAAATTTTAATACATTGAAACAACATTGAAATAGGAATACAATTCAATTATGCTGGCAAGCATACCAGTTGGAATTTTTGCAATAAATTGCTTCCTTTAAAATGTTTTTGTCTCCCTTTCATTTCTTCTGTTTGCATTGAAGCTCTACTTTGAACCTCCTTAAGACATTTGGAAAGAATTCCAAGACTTACTTGGCTCGCAAGCAGGTTGTTGTCATCACTCCAAAAAAACATACCCATATGAACTGATATCTCATTTTTACGACAGTATCGCTGCGATATTATTGCACATTCCTATTGGTTATACTTTTGTTTTGTTATGTATTTATTTTGCTATTTATCTGTTTATTTTTAAAAGAATAGACTAAAATATTGCTGAAACAATTCCGACATGGGTTGTATATTACATTTTTTATGTTTTTATAAATCCCTGACCCACCTCAAATTCCCGACCCGCGGTTTGAGAACCACCGCTTTAGAGTAGCCAGCGTACAGCTTGTACGGCAGGCATGGATTTACTTTCCCCTGAAAGTGACTCAACACATGTCACGGTCTGGGGTTGCACGAGTGCTGCCGGCAAAGCCCAAACGCAACTGGTGAAAGATGCGTGTACATGCATTGGTGCCAAACACGGTACCACTGGCTTAATGTGCGCACCCTCTTTGTCGCATGCTCTGCGCACTGCCCGGATAGGGCGCTGTGCCCTTTAGATGGCAGACGGCGTGGTAAGAACATTTTTTGTTGCTTAACGGTGCCTGACCAAAGCATAATGGGGAGCTAGCAATGACCCCCCCCCCCCTGCTGCACATAATGTATATGATATATGGTGTCACATGATGTCACGCTCCCTCCTCTTATCAGTCTGACTGCACATCTCCGATTCCCCCGCTCTGTTCCAGTGCCGCCTGTTTTCTGCCATTCCGCTCCCTTTATTTATTTTTAGCTCCTCGTGTGGTGGGCAAAATGGGTGCGTGAACGCAAAGGAGTGTGTCTGGATTTGCCGGGCGGGGGAGAAAGGTGGTGTGTGTGTGTGTCTGTGTTTGTGTGTGTTTGAGTCCCCATCACGCGACTGCAAATTGCTCTGCACGAGACAAACCCTGCAGCCTTCAGAAAGTCACCGGAGTGGGAATGCGCGGTGGCGCGGCATTGACAATGTTAATATCCCGTGCAGCCGCTAATTGTAGCGCGGGATCCCGTGTAATTAGAGGGAATCATAACAGCGCACGTCCCAGCAAACATGGCTGACGGGCAGCGGGGCTAACTTGTTTAAGGAAGGCCCGATTTTAAAATTCAGCTTTAAATGGACGCGCCCCGGCGATTCTTTGGAGCTTATCACAAAGAACTGTCTGCTCAGACGGGGATTATAAACCTTAGGTTGGTTTCTGCTGGCTCATGATGGCTTTCAAAAACAAGACATGTGCTTAGCTGGACCTGCAGCATCTGCAAAATCTGCCGGACCAAAAAGAATGAATTCAGATTTATTGCACTGAAACTCTAAGTCCCATATTCTACCCTTTTTCATCTAGTCTGGACTTTTTCAAAGTGTTTTTAGTAGGGATGCTTTTGCTGCCTATTCCTATACTGATCATCCATGAGTGAAACCATACCGATACCAGTACACATGGATTCATTATACATTTTTCAATTACAGTGGTATCCTTTTTTTTAACGAGATTTTCGGGCCTTTGTATTGAGTTGTGGCTGATAACCCGCACAGAAATCGTTCTAGATCTTCCAGAGTCTGCGTCTTTTCCGGGAGCGTTTCCTTGGGTTTCCTGGCTCATTCGCACAAACGGTCTGTGTAAGTTACTCCTCCCCCCGGCCCTCCTCCGCTATGATCGGTCACATCCCCAAGTGCTCCCGACTTTCGGACAGCTGCCGAACCCCGCTTCCTAATTCGGGCGGCACAGGAGTTGAGAGCTTTTTGAACATATCCACTTTTAACAGCTCCATACATGGGTGAGGTGGTAATTTGCATGCATGCAGGTAACACACCACTCCACTCTTTGGTCCCATTATTTACATAGAATAAACATAAATTGTTGCTTACAGCTTGGTCTTCAGACTCCAAGCAACGCTGGAAAGACGCCGCGACGTCAGCAACAGTTTGGCGGATAGGCAGGCTTTGTATTGCGGAACAAAATTATCTTTCCCTCACACCCGACAATACATTTCCCGGGAGCCAATGCTCAACATTGACCATGTAAAGAAGTCCGGGTTGCTTGACGTCAATGGAAGTTGGTGTTTAAAAAAACAACAACTCCGTAAACCAGAATGCAACATTGTAACAACATTTATTAGTCGGAAAAGATGAAAAGCATAATAGGTCCACTTTAATGTTTGCCCCGGTTAGAGCATTTTTTCAGTTAACAACCACATGGTTTGGTATCATGAAGCCAGGGTCCAAGAAAGGGTTTGTTCTTCAAATGCCGTAGTAAATTAAAGTTTTTTAACGTGCTACACCCCAGCGCCAGACATTTTTCATGGCATGTTGTTGGCAGGTCAGTTCCATACGTCAGACATCTTTGTTTTGTTTTGGCACGCCTGTGGAGTGTGACTGAAAGTGCATGCTGGGATCGCTACGGGACGCTGCATTAGTACCAGCCGCGGGGCATTGGCATTGAGAGGAATTTATTGGCGTATGCTGATCACATGCTTTTCACGGAAATCTGTGGCTGATCGATCGGCACATCCCTAGTTTTAATAAGCACTACTCAAAACATGCCGTTGTGTGTTTTGGTTTTTTTAGTATGCGGCTCCATCAACTTTTGACGCATTTTTTTTTTCAGAAATTAATGAACGAATAAATAAATAGTTTGATGGTAGACTATGGTCAATTATTAGTGAGAACATATTGGATTACAAGTGATGTATATTCTGGTCATTAGGCAACAATAATGACACAAAACATTGACACATTAGCTTTATTATCTTTACTGCATGAAGTCATGGAGTCCCACATGAAAAAAAGTTGTCCTCCTATCCCGTGTGGAAGTGGTAAGTTTTTGGCTTCTTAAAGTTTTTCTATGGTTCGCTTGTTAGCTTGCTAGTTAGTTGAGTTGCACAATGTGATGTAAACAATGAATAATATAAGCTTAAAGGGGACTCTAGGGGTGCCATTTCACGTCTACAGGCTTCTAATAATGTTACACATTGTATTTAGAAAGTCATAAACAGGTTTTCTTTTCTCTGTAGGAAAATATTCCCTTTATTAGCATTGGATCCTATTTCGCAGACATTCAGTTAACGCTGTTGGGTCTGGAATCAGTTAACCGTGATGTAGCGAGGGACGACTGTATGCACTCGGCACTTGTATATCACATATACGACTGGGTAACACAGGGTTGCCACACATCCTGGAAAACAGTTGATCAATATTCCAGTCATGGAAAATGAGAATAAAAGTCCAAATGTTCAGAAAACTGGAAACTCACCCTGGAAAACTATTTGTGAATGCAAAGAGCTTCAAAGTTATGCGCGTTCATTTCTGGTGGCACAGCGCTTCTGTGCTTGTAGCCGGCCCGGCGCCCTACGTGACGCTACCGGCCAATCAGATTTGCATTTCCAGGGCTTCCGATTGACTTTGTGGCTAGATGGATTTTCTTTCCAGTTTAAGTTAAGGACCGGGGACTGGATTACGCTGAAAGACTGCCTCTCGGTATAATGGAAGTTTGACTGCTAGATTTACCGTACCAACATGACAGCACACTGTGTTACTTTCATGTATCATGGTTGGCAGGTGTAGTTGTCCACTCTGGGCTGGACTCGTTCCACGCCAAGCGGCGGTAGGTGTGCCTGAGGACTGAATGTTCAGTGCTTGTCTTCCACCTCTCAGAATATTCGCTTATTTTTTCCTTTGAACCGGCTGAACTCTCACCTGAGGGAGCGTTTTCCGGCTTGTGCTCCACCGCCTCGGAGAGACGCTAAGTTGCTAATGAGGAGCTCCTCGCCAGGTTATTGAATGGGGTGCTAATTAACGTCGTCTGAGGCTGGGAAGTCTAATTACTTGGCGGTTGTGACATTGTTTTTTTTTTTTTTTTCCTGCCGCGTAACTAAGCAGGTAGGTATGTCTTTTTCGTTTTCCCCGTCTTTGCAATAACACTCCCATCTTATCTCTTTAATTACCTTTGCACAAACGAAGCAAACAACCTCAATAGCTGGACGATAATTGTCCCACAATTTTTTTTACCCATAAATGATAATATTGTCAATATTATTTGGAGACCGTTTTTTCATGGATGTAATATATAACACATCATTTCTCAAGAGTTTTTTTTACACTGGAACTAGAATAGATTAGGCCAACAGAGAACAAAGAACATCCTCAATACAACTAAAATAAAACAAAACTTTGAAGTCTTGTTTAGCAAAGAGTTGTACAATATCACAGTCAATCACAATATTTTGTTATATTGAATGAGTGCAAACCACATCAACTGGCTGTTGTTACGGATTGATCAGTTCCGGCTGCAGTAACACTCGCCTACTATCCTTAATTGCCACTGTTTGAACGCTAACCAGCTAAATTGTCCACGAGGGGCGGTGGTTGCTCACAGTTACAAAGGTAGGGGTGTCAAATTGCAGCTCACGAGCCATTTGTGACCCGGAGCTCAATTTTTATTGTTACATTGTAGAAATAAAACAAGCATAACAGCGCAAAAGTGCGAAAAATTGAGTTTTTCACTTCTGATCCGATTCTGATATCGCAGCCTTGAATATCGTCCAATACCGAAATTGATGCATACCTGCACAGATTTTACATACTTGTTCTTACTTGTTTAGTTGGGAGGAATGTGATATTACTCAATTAAGTAATAATCAGCCACAGTGGGTTTGATTTATATCCTGATGCATGTGGTGTACAGTTTTAGGATCAATTTGTACAGCCAATGACTTTAGGACCTCCAGTGGAAGTTTCAAACAGCTGTGGTTGCTTCAGGAAGTCGTGGTGTTGCCAAAATCTTTCAAATGCGGTTGAGGTTGGTTGTATTAAACGTCCCCGGTTCTGTGCCGCCACGAAAAACTTGTGCATGGCAAGTTTTGCTGACCTCACTCCTGCTGCTTACTAAACACGCTAGCACATGCTGCCGTTCTGCATGCTGAATAGAAGGGCTCCTGCTTGATAGAAGTTCTGGTGCAAAGTCTGGAATGGACTGATTGTATCGGAGAGCCAATATTGGAAGCATTGCATGTATTTTGACTGTTACTCCGTGAGATAGCTAGATGGGGGCCTCGTCTTTTTTTCACGCACAAAGTCAGTGGGCACGGGCATCCTACGTTCGAGTAAATTACCTAAAACACACACAGCTGCACTAGCATGCTCTGCTAAACTAAACTAACCCAGCTAGTTTACCCTGGCCATTGCTGTGCATGAGCTTACGCGCCTGCTTGGTGAAAAGTGTTTTTGCGGACTTACTTGAGGATGGGGCTGGTTAGTGTTTGTGAGGACATGCCGCAAAGAATGAGTGGTCCGCTGGGGAAATGTTTCCCCACACAACCGTTCCTTCTCCTCACCATTACAGCATTTCATTGACAATATGTCAGTTTCCGCGAGATTCAATGTTTAGCAGTAGATTCCGTTCAGTGTGGGGTGTTTTATGCAGTTTTTATTTTTTACTGCTTTAAATTGAGCAGCTTAGAGTTGAGCGAAGTGGAAAGTGTCTGTAGCCATTTATACTTTTTCATGAGATCGTATACAGTATAGTTCAAAAAACAGTTGTCGGAACTGTATTTTTGGGGCCCTATTTTGTTTTTAATTCGCAATTTCTGTTTTCATTTTTTTCACTTTTTAGTTCTGTTTTTTTACCTTTTTCTCTTATTTTATCATCATAGATTTTGTGTTTATTGTGTGTCAGTGAAAAAAAAGAATCCTTACATTTATTAATTCAATGGATCTTTGGATATATTTGCCTATTATTTCACAAACTGACGTGGCTTTGCAAATTTTCATTCATTCATTTTCTATGCCGTTTATCCTCATTATGGTCGCGGGTATTTTGCTACAAAATCCTCAAAACATATTTGTGCTTGCGGTTAAAGAAGACGCAGTTGCAGATGCAAATGTGATACCTTTATTAATGTAAGCTTTTTTTTTTTACGACACCCTTGTTTTATTACCACTATTAGACAGGATGTGCAACTCCCTTATTTTGAAGGCCGGAAGTGTGATGTGTGTGTTTTGACCGTTGCTGTCAAGTGGTGTTGCTATTTCACACGTAACTTGCACAAAGCCATTTAAAAAACACTGGGTTACATCAACTCACACAACATGAATGGCACACACACAGCCGCAAAAGCATGCTCTGCTAAACTACGCTAACCCAGCTAACTCACACTGGCTATTGCTGTACGTGGCTCACGCTCAGTGACAAGCAAGAGTGTACGTTTTTTCACCGGCGTAGGCGATGTTTGCGGTTTCCGACTGTGGCCATTGTTGACAAAAATGCTGACAAAAAAAGCTTGATAATGCTTGTTTGTCACAGTGTTTCATAGTGGTAGTTTTATTCCAGGGAAATGGGGAGTGTGGAAGAAGGTGCGGGATGGAGACGACCGCACGAGTTTGAGGCACGGAAAAGGGAGGGGCTTTTGTCGCTCTTTCTTTGGGGAGCGAGAGAGAGAGGCAGAGGGAGAGACGGTCACTAAAGGAGGAAAAATCACCAAGAAGAGGAGGAGGAGGAGGGAGCAAGGGGGGCGGGTTGGAGGTGGGGGGTTCTCCCAGCATCGGTATGCCTGCCCACCTCATTTCCACTCCAGACGCCGTCGCTGCTTCTGCTCCTCCGGATAGAAATAACAGCTGAGCAGTGTTTGTTGGCGTCAGGCGTTTTCCACATTTGCCGCTTCACCCGCCGCTTTTTCATCCTGCCGGCTGCGATTGCCGCCGCAAAGGACCAGGCGGGAAGAACTCCTGCGCAGGCAGACGCGGAAGTGTGATGATAACGAGGTAAGGGAGGCGTGCGAGAGAGGCCGGAAAATAAAATATCATCCATGACGCCTTCTTTTTTGTGCTCGGCGTGTCACACGGCAGCGTGTTTTCCGTTCGGGACTCTGAGGACTACAAAGATGTGACCGGGAGCCCTCACTCTGTCCCGTCTGCCGTCTCTGACTCAAGCATAAAGCAGCCGGGAATTTCTTCTAACGAGGCTCCGGACAAGCGCAAAGCAGGAGACACCTCTGAGACGCGATTGCTGAAAAAAACCCAGAGACGTCTTCACCTTCCTCCGTCCTCTCCGCTTTTGGAATGAGGTGTGACTATGGAATTCAATCTGGTTTGGATTGAATCCTTACCGCTAGTTCCAACGCCAGGAAGCTAGCGACTTGGGCTCACCGTAACCCTGCAGGCCCCCAGGAGACCTGCCCAAGATGATGAATTCCTCCCTGGATCCACTGGAGCGGACCCCTGCTGACCTGTCAAACTTGTCCACCCCCTTTTGCCTGCTGGAGATCAGCTATTCCAGAGTCTTCAGCACTTGCCTGCTGGAGGTCTCCATTATACTCCTCCTCAGCGTTCTGATCATTTCAGGCAACCTGGTGGTGATTTTCGTGTTCCACTGCGCCCCGTTGCTCAGCCAGCACACCACCAGCGCTTTCATCCAGACGATGGCGTACGCCGACTTGCTGGTGGGCGTCAGCTGCCTCTTCCCCACCCTGTCCTTACTCCATCACCTGCAGGGACTGGACCCCAAGCTCACCTGCCAGGTGTTCGGCTACATGGTGTCGGTCTTGAAGTCCATCTCGATGGTGTCGTTGGCGTGCGTGAGCGTGGACCGCTACATCGCCATCACGTGTCCCCTGACCTACGCCGCCATGGTCACGCCGTGCCGGGTGCGCTGCTGCATCGTGCTGATATGGCTGTACTCGGCACTGGTGTTCCTGCCGTCGTTCCTCGGGTGGGGCAAGCCGGGTTACCACGGCGACGTGGTGGAGTGGTGCGCCGTTGAGTGGCGGACCCGCCCGGCCTTCACCGCCTTCATCGTGGTGCTGCTGTACGCCCCCGCCACCCTCACCGTCTGCTTCACTTACGCCAACATATTCAAGATCTGCCGACAGCACACGCGGGAGATCAGCGAGCGCCACGCTCGCTATCGGCCCCAGCAGCACCAAGACGCCGCCATGACATCCGGATCTCTGGTCAGAGACAAAGGGGAGGTGGACCACAGGAACTTGCAGTACCAGCAGCCCTCCTCGACTTACCCGGAAAAACGATACGCGATGGTACTGTTCCGGATTACCAGCGTTTTCTACATCCTCTGGCTGCCGTACATCCTCTACTTCCTGCTGGAGAGCGGTGGGATCTTCCACCACCCGGCGGCGTCCTTCCTTACCACCTGGCTGGCCATCAGCAACAGCTTCTGCAACTGTCTCATCTACAGCCTCTCCAACTCTGCCTTCAGGAAGGGCCTCAAGCGCCTCTGCTCGTACTGCTTACAGCGCAGCGCCGGCGGCTTCGGCACCAGGAAGCCCAAGAAGGCCTTCATTGGTTCGGTGGAGCAAGGGTGCGGCGGGCAAGGGTACGGGTCGGGCCACGGCGACGCAGGGGTCGGCACGACGTGCCACGTGTAGCGCCCACGTTTTGGGGACATTTTAAAATGCGCCGAGATGGAAATGTCAGCCGTCATTCCGCCTCTGCTGTTCCCGTCACATTTGGAGGTTATGCAGACGTCCTCGCCGCAACGTGCCACAGCTGGCGGTGGGAGGAGTCTGCAGCCAAGGATAATGCCTCCTGAATTATGGCTCCACAAGGTGTCATTCGTTCACGGGCCAAAGATGGCAAAGTGTTTGAATGTATTTGGGGAGAAATCACGCCATGATCGCTTGACACGGTTGCTTAGTTGGGAGACCGATCGCGCCAACACCTTGGAGCTTTATCGGTAGAAGCACAAACCGATGGGTGACCCCCGTGCCATTTTGCAGTCCGGGTTTGCACTTCAATGCTTTATTTATTTGGAACCTGCTGAAGAACAAGTTGACACTAACTACACAATTCCACATGTCCGAATAAGAGTAGGAAGAAGCAGATCTTATTCAAGCGACTCCATTCTTTGTGTGTCAACTTGTAACCCAGGGGTGTCCAAACTTTTTCCAGCAGTCGCCACATGCTAAGACGTTTTATATATATGTGTCTATATACATATATAAAAATTTAATGCAGCTTTCTCATATAGTAATTGAAAAAAAAAACTATTATTAATATCAACTTCTCTCTCACTTTTTTCCATTTTTGCCAGAGCTTGAAGGTTATTTCTTTATTTTCCTTTTTTCTTAGAAAAATCACAAAG
This sequence comes from Oostethus manadensis, assembly GCA_024372805.1. Classification (NCBI taxonomy): domain Eukaryota; kingdom Metazoa; phylum Chordata; class Actinopteri; order Syngnathiformes; family Syngnathidae; genus Oostethus; species Oostethus manadensis. The sequence continues at coordinate 294,497 of QODF01000181.1, forward strand.
ATTTTTCTTCAGGGCTTTGACTTTGCTGTCATAATATTTTGACTTTATTCCTGTAATATTATAACCCAAACCTATTTGGAAAAAAAATACAACTGTATTTCTCATAATATTACAACTTAGTCTTTCTTTACTATTTCAACTTTATGACATCATTTTTTTGTCTGGATATTTTGTAAAATTGCGACTTTTTTCCCCACTAATCTTTTGACTTTAATGCTTGTAAAATTAGATCTTTTTTCCCATGACTTTATACATTTTTTACATGTAATATTATGACTTTATTCCAATAATATTATTACTTTTTCCCAAAAATGACATTATCTTGTTTGTTTCTCATAATGTGACAACTATCAGAAGATTGTTTTCCAATTTAAACTCTATGGTACTAAGGTGGTATTTTTCTTCTTGTAAAATTGACTTTTTGTATTTTGACTTTATTTTTTGTGTTTTTTTTAATGTTTTTATTTTTTACATTTCTGTTGTTTTTGTTGACATTTTCAACTTTCAACTTTCTTTCTGTACATTTTCTTCTTGTAATTATGACTCCATTCCAGTATAATTTTGACAACCATTTGCTTTGTTAATTTTTCATAAAATGACCACTTTTAGAAAAAGAACGTCTTTCAGCATTATTCAACTATTTTCCCCAGCATTTTGACTTATTCTTGTAAAACGAACTGCTGATTTTTTGTGGGTTTTTTTTTGCATTTTTTCTTAAATGTTTAGAATAATATGTGTGTCGCAAATGGCCCCCGGGCCGCCCTTTGGACATCCCTGAATGAACGGCTAGTAGCGTGTTTATGATGACCACTGTCATCATAATATGTTTTATTTATATATATGTATATTTTTTACAACCAAAACAGCAAAAACAGTCATGTATTTACGGCGTTGTGTGTAATATCGCGATTGTTTCTGCTGCCGACCCGCTGTTTGGTGTCATCGCATGCCGCTTTGTTGTGTTACATGTCAAGCAAACCAGGCGGGAGATGAGTTGTTTGTTGTCCGCCGATAATCGGTACGCTTTCTGGCTGCTACTTCTTTTGCCTGAGGACGGCGGGCGCTGAGAAAGACAATATGGACACTTTGCGGCAGCTGAAGAGACTGGAGTGCCACCTTTGTTTCTGGCGGCTTCAGCTTATTAAGGAGTTGCGATGTCGGGCGACACACGGGAAGCGCACAAAAAACAACAACAAAGGGGCCATTCTTCCACTGCAACTCGCATGGGTTTGTGTGCATGCATCCCATCCTCTCTCTTATCTCTACCTACAGTATAACTCGTGAGTGGAACGTCACCGTTCCGCAAACTCAATCTATCCATTGTGTGTTTTTTTTTATTTTTTAAAAAAGCTCTTAATACCTTGTTTTATACCAAATAATGATTTTTTTAGCTAATCTGTGTGGGGGTTTCTGCACAGTTGTTGCCTTGATGAACAAATGATTTCTTGAGGGCTGTGTTTTCTAGACATGTGACTGTTAGGGCGTATAGTCTTGTATTTGTCTTTGTCCTTCATTTTGGAGGTAAATCAGAACCCGACCAATGGCTGGATGAGACTGTTATTCCAACGAGTGTGCCAACGCGCTTATCGCCTTCCGTCCATCGCTCCGCTAACTGTTGCGGTTCTCGCCGTGTTTTTCATGTCATGATAATTATGATGATGCACAATCCTGCCTGATAGGCTGCATTCACACTTGTGGTTTGGTACTCTGGTCCAGGCACCCTGCTTTTGTTTGTCATGGACCAATGACTGTGCTGTAAAGAACTTATTTCGAAAGGACGGGCTTGATTGATTCCAAACCTGGGGGGGTTGAAAATGTAGTTTATTTTTGGGGGTGCAGGATATGAGGGTATTCTGTCGTCCAATGGACAAATCCGACAACATTATCCGCCACCTGAAACGCCAGCACAGCAACATTTGAAAAGTGCAAAAAGGTTTGCCAGAGACTTTCGTGGCGTCACACCGGCTGCTTGGAGTGTGTGCCCGAATACAGTGCACCTTGCTGGGCCACAGCAGGTGGCTCCTCCCCCTCTATACTCTGGTTCTCCTGACCTCCATAGGGGCACACCGGCTGCTCGGAGCGCGTGCCCGAATACAGTGCACCTTGCTGGGCCACAGCAGGTGGCTGCCCCCACTCTGCCCACCACTTCATCTGATAGTAGGGATGTGGTAGTAGTAATGTCTTGATATTTGATGAAGGCAAATCAAAAGGTACACTTTTCTTCCACTCCTTCTCACCCCTAAATAAAAAAAAAATAAATAGACATAGCAGTACCGTAGCAGGAAGTCGACATTATCGGTTCGAAGAAAAAAAAACATATTGTGCATGTCTACTGACTTTTATAATCTGCTGTATTTACCCGCTCAGATTTCACCTAAAGCTTTTAAAATATACTTTTATACTTTTTTTGCTTGTCTGTTTCTTCTACTTTTCAAAAGTTTTTCCTTTGATAGGTCAGTTGAATTCACTTATTTTTCCTCCTAACATCACATGACATTATTGTTGAAAAATTGCACACTTTCTGGATGAATAACACGTTTTTTTCTCTTAATATTTTAACTTCATTCTCCTAAAAATGTTTTTAAATTTCGGAGATTCTCGGAATTATGACTTTACCCCCATAACATTTAGACTTTATTCTGCTAACATTATTACTTTTTCCACGTTTTTCCAAACAAACATTTGTTATATTACATCATATATTACAAAAAAAATATATATATATATATATATTTTATATTTCTACTTTATGCTACTAAAATGTTTATTTTTCCCTCATAATGTCGCAACATTATTCTGGTGTTATTATTATTATTGTGACTTTACTCTCTAGCTAGCTTTCCAATGTTTTTCCTCATAATTATGAATTTATTCCCATAATGTTAATTTTCCACAATCTTTTCCCCCCCAAATTTGCAACTTTATTCTCTTTCTTCTCATTTTAGCTGTCTTAAAATAATATACTTGGACACCCCTGTCTTCCAAGTAGAAAAAAATGGAGGTTAACGGTTGAAGTACAGAAATGGCGTATCCAGCGTCGTTGCATTTATTTGAAAACAAATATTCCACTGTAAAATGTTTTCACGCTCAAAGAGAACACGTCAGATTGTAACCAGCTATTTATTTTTGGGGGGTTAAAAGAAGAAATGGAAGTTGAGAAAATGCTGCTTTCTGGACGCGTGTGAATAACGACGAAGCGGCTCCTTGTAAATAAAAGCTTATTATTATTGTTAATATTATTATTAATATTATTGTTATTATTAGGTCACATGCTACACACACGAGTGTGTGTGTGCGTGTGTGTGTGTCAGGAGAGCTCATACGCTTAGAATGTTGAGATGTGACCAAGAATACCCCGAGACGCTGCGATGTACTGTATGTGGTATGGTGGGATGTACATGAGGTGTATGTGTACTGAGCAAATAAATGTCGTGTTGTCACCGTGTACCGTATTGCTGCTTTCCGATTCTTTTTTTTCTTTCTAATTCTATTTTTCAAGTCGCAAATAGGAAAAGTAGTCAAATGTGTCAGACTTGATTGACGGAGGCATTTAGGAAGTGCTTTTATTTGAGTTAGCCTCACGGTTTTTGCTTCATTTCAACTGTGTAGTGAAGCCTACTTTTTTTTCAGTGTGTATTTGACGGGGTGGGTCGTAGGCGCTATCACGTCCATCTTGATATGGCGGAACTTTGGTGGCGAGTTTTTGAGCGTCTTTTCTCTCAAAAGTGACGCAAGGGAGTTTTGTGTTCATGAACAAACTCTACTCATGATATTACCACTTCCACACTAATATTTTGACTTTTTTTATTTTATTTTATTTTATTTCAAAAAAATATTTTTGATTTTTTATTCAACTATATTACCTTTTCTTCTTGTAGTTATGACTTTCAAATCTTTATTCTCATAGCATCCTCTCTTTTTCCACTACTTATTTTTCCAAAAATGTGTTTGTGATAATATTGCAGCTAAAAAAACCAAAACATTTTTTTACTTTAAAATTTCGACTTTATGTTGCTAAAATGACAATATTTTCTTCATCAATTCTTTCTTCAATTTCCTTTTTTTAATTGTTAAATTGTAGTTTTACAATGTGCTGTGGTCAGTTTAAAAAAAATGTAAAAAGAAAAACGTCGTGGGCTACAATATTCTCTTGAACTTCCAATGAACTTTTTTATTTTTTTGACTTTATTCTCATAAAATTCGATTTGTTATTTCTAAAAAATATTTCTCTTTTTTTTATTCAACTTTCTGGTAATTATGACTTTTTATTTTATTTATTATTATTTTGCCATATTATTAATATATAACATAATAATATAGTCTAATATTATTAACTAAAATTAATTTTCCAAATGTTACAAGACACGTTGGGCACCCCTAATCTAACAGAAGATTTGAAGAGTGCATAGTGAATGTGCCGTAATCAGCCCGTAATCAAAAGAGCGCAAAAATAAGTAGCAATCACAATTTAGCAGTCATCATTTGCTAAATTGCAGAAGGTGGCGCCTTGGAGAGAAACGCCAACATGATGTAAATGGACCGGAACATGGCGTGGAGTGCTGAGTGTGCATTCTGCTAATGAGGCAGCTCGCTATTTGAAGTGCATGTTGGCAGATTGATGTGGGGGAGAAATTTTTCGACTTTTTCATAGCTGGGGTCTCAAAACGGCGGCCGCACCGTGCATTCGGTCCGGAATCGCCTTTCAACCACGTGACTAACTTGTCAACAAATACCGTGGGAATGCCAGCAGCCTGTACTCAGAGGTGTCCAAAAGTTTTTCCAGCCACATAGTGAAAAATGCATTGTTGATATTTTGTATAATAAGAAATTCCTCTCCCTCGCTATGTCCGCTCAGAAGAATGGTGGTAGACTGGGGTCTATTATTGGTCAAAACATATGGAAATACAAGTGATATGTAGTATTGTGGTCACTCCGTATTTGTGTGGACGATTGGCCAAATCGTGGAAAAATAACTTCCATGATATAACTTTTTCTCCCACTCATTTGCCCAAAATTTCGACTTTGTTTTTTCTAATATCCCAACTTAAGCTTCAGCATATTCCAGCTGAATGTCCTAACTTTTTTTTTTTTTTAATGTTTATGCTACTAAAATGATGTCTGAAATTTACCCATAAATTTAAGAGTTTATGCTTGCAAAATTACAACTTATTTTGCATTAGGATATGGTTTAATTTTCATAAAATTACTATTTCAACTGGAAATTTGTACTATTATACTAAAATATTTTTATATTAGTAATATTTTGACCTTGCTGCCATATTACTTAAATACAACTTTTTCCGCCACTAAATTTTTCAAAAATTGCATCTTTTTCAAATGTATTTTTTTATTGTATTTATTTTTTATTACAATAAATGTGTGGTAAAATGTAACTTTTTCTCAAAACATTACTAATATTAATATTTGTTTTTTTTCCAGTTAAAGTATATTTTTAGAATGTGCCACAGCCCAACAAAATCCCCCCCTTAAGTGATTAAAAAAAAAGTCGCACAAAAAATGCTGATAGGAACTTGAGCTTGTCCGCAATCCTAATGAGGACAAGCGGCATAAAGAATGAATGAATGGATATTTTGCTTGTTTGTTTGTCGTGTTAGAACTTTAAAAAATATATTACATTTTCTTTCCTAAATATTTAAACTTTATGCCACTAAAATGACATTATTGTTTTGTTTATTCTAAAATAGTGTTTTTTTTTTGGTACAACATGACTTTTTGCTTTTAATATTTTGACCTTATTCTCGTCATATTTTTTTGCGCTACATTATGTTCCAAAAAAAACAATTTTGCTTGTTTGTATGTCATAGTATTACAACTTTTGAAAAATAATTAAATTTTTTCTTAATATATCACCATTATCCTACTAAAATGACTTTATTTTTCCTCTTAATGTGACGTTATCCTTTAGAAACCTTTATTCTAGTATTTTGGCTTTATTCCCGTAATATTTTAACCTTATTGCCCTAATAATATAATTTTTCCCCAAAGTAATTTTCCAAATATTTTGTCGATTTTTTTTTATTTTAAATGAACTTTTTTCCTAAATATTTCAACTTTATTATTTTTGTCAAAATACTACTCTTGTAAAAAAAGAAAAGAAAATGCAGCTTTATTATTATTATTATTATGGTTTTTTTTTTTTACTAATTTTCCAAACTAAAATTGGTTGTCTTATTTATGACTATATTTCCATAATATTTAAAATTGATTTTTGTAACATTTCTTTCCCTAGACGTAATGTTAGAAAAATTACAATTTTCTTTAATATTTCAACTTTGTGCTACTACAATGACTATTATTGCTCTTAATATGACAACATTATTCTCGTAAAATAACCACTTGTTATACTGCAAACTTGTTTTCTTATATTTTGACTTTATTCTCATAATTTCAATTTATTTTTTTACATTTTCTGCTTTTTTATTTCAAATTTCTTTATGTGCATTTTTCTTCATGTCATTATGACTTTATTCCCATAATATTTTCAGTAAAATTTATTTTTGTAGCATTACCACTTTTTCCACAACCTGGTTTTGGAAGAATAACAGAGTGACACGTCAGCCATTGTGCCGACTCCAAACAATAGCAATGGAGGGCCGAAGTCGTCATTCCCAGTGTACACCACGCTCTGTTGCTCTGTCATGCTTGGCTCAAGCCCAGCAAATGTTTTTTTTTAATTTTATTTATGATACTGATACTTTTTTATTTTGGAAATATTTCAACTTTTTTCACATTGGTTTTTTTGGACATTTTTTGGTGATATTTAGACTTTATTTCCAAAATATTCTAACTTTATTCCTAGTATAGTCTATTTAACATATTTGTTATATTTCAACTGTATGCCACTAAAAGTGACATTATTAACTGTTGTTGTGATTTGGTGCAGTACAAATACTCACATGGACAAAATTGTTGCTACCCTTTGGGCAACGAAAGAAAAACAGTGGTCACGGAAATAACTTGAATCTGACAAAAGTAAAAATAAATAAATAAAAATTCTATGATATTTAACCAATGAAAGTTGCTTTTCAACCATTCTTCAACAGAATAATAAAAAAAATAAACTCATGAAACAGGTCTGGACAAAAATGATGGTGCCCTTAACTTAATCTTTTTTTGCACAACCTTTTGAGGCAATCACTGCAATCAAACAATTCCTGTAACTGTCAATGAAACTTGAACTGCTCCTTCCAAAGATGCTCAATAAGATTTCGGTCAGGGCTCGTAGAAGGCCACTGTAGAATAGTCCAATGTTTTCCTCTTAGCCTTTCTTGGGCGCTTTTATTTGTGTGTTTTGGGTCATTGTCGTGTTGCAAGACCTATGACCTGCGACTGAGACTGAGAGCAAGCTTTCTGACACTGGCCACCACATTTTTGTCTTGATAGTCTTGAGATTTCTTTATACCCTGCACAGATTCAAGACACAGCCCCAAAACATGACAGAGCCGCCTCCATGTTTCACAGTAGGGACAGTGTTCTTTTCTTGATATGCTTCATTTTTCCATCTGTGAACATAGAGCTGATGTGCCGTGGCAAAAAGTTCAATGTTTGGCAAATTCCAATCTGGCTTTTTTTATGATTCGTTTTCAACAATGGTTTACTCCTTGGTCGTTTCCCATGAAGTCCACTTTGGCCCAAACCACGACGGATGGTGCGATCTGACACTGATGTTCCTTGAGCTTCACCTTCAATCTGTTTGGAAAGTTTTCTGGGCTCTTTTGTTAGCGCTTGTATTATCCGTCTCTTTGATTTGTCATCAATTTTCCTCCTGCGGCCACAACCAGTGAGGTTGGCCACAGTCGCATTGATCTTAAATTTCTGAATAATATATGTAACTGTAGTCACAGGAACATCAAGCTGCTTGGAGTTGGTTTTATGGCCTTTAACTTTAAGATGCTTGTCTAGAATGTTCTTTCTAATCTACTTAGACAACCCGGACTACAAGTGTGGTACACACCATGTCACCAAACAGCACACTGACTACCTGTAGGCCTACTGACTGATTAAAGGATTTTAGACGCCTATGATGCTGATTAGTGGACACACCTGGATTAACATGTCCCATTGGTCACATAATTTTTAGTCTTTTCTAGGGGTACCATCATTTTTGTCCACGTCCATCCATCCGTTTTCTTCCGCCTTTCCGAGGTTGGGTCGCGGGGGCAGCAACCTAAGACTTCCCTCCCCGGCCACTTCGTCCAGCTCTTTCCCGCGAAGGCGTTCCCAGGCCAGCCGAGAGACGTATCGGTTGGACGTACCCTGAACAATTTTGTCCACGTGTGTAAATTTAAATTGAATTGAAATGATTTTTCCTCCTATATTTTTATTTCTACATGGCAAGTTACCAGTAGGTGCGGTAGATTCTCAGTAAACAAAGACGACCCAGCATTGGAAACCAAGAAATGTTCATGAATTGTGGAATGTTGTTAAAGAATCTTGGAGTGGAATAACAGCTAAAAGTGGGTTGAGTCCATGGAACACAGATGTGAAGCAATTAGAAAAAACGAATTATTAGTTTAGTCATTCACAGGATTGGCAAATTGACAAAAAAAAGTTTGTGCAAAATAGTTTTGAGTTTGTAAAGACAATGGAAGACACTATTTTTTTAACACCCCCCTTTCAACTAATAGCCCAATTGCACAACCTTAAGAGCGTGCATATCATGAATGCTTGGTCTTGTTTGTTTTCTGAGAATCTACTGCACCTACTGGTAACTTCTTTGCCACTTCTTTGCCTCACTTCGTCCAGCTCCTCCCGATGGATCCCAAGGTGTTCCCAGGCCAGTTGAGAGAGATAGTCTCTCCATCGTGTCCTGGGTCTTCCCTGAGGCCTTCTAGTGGTTGGGCGTGCCCTGAACATTCCCCAGGGAGGCGTCCCGGAGGCATCCTAACCAGAGGCCCGAGCCACCTTATCTGGCTCCTCTCGAAGCAGAGGAGCAGAAGCTCTACTCTGAGTCTCTCCCAGATGACAGTGCTTCTCACCCTGTGGAGGAAACTCATTTCGGACGCTTGTACCCGCAATCTTGTCCTTTCAGTCACTACCCAAAGCTCATGACCATAGGTGAGGGTATGAACCTACTGTAGATGGACCAGTAAATTGAGAGCTTTGTCTTTTTTTTGCCACAATGGACCGATGCAGGGGCCACATCAATGCAGAATCTGCACCGATCCGTCTGTTCATCTGGCATTTCATCCTTCACTCACTCGTGAACAAGACCCCGAGGTACTTAAAGTCCTCCACTTGGGGAAGGATCTGATCCCCGACCCGGAGATGGCACTCCACCCTTTTCCGGGTGAGGACCATGGACTCGGACATGGAGGTGCTGATTTCCATCACAGTTGCTTCACAATCAGCTGCGAACCGATCCAGCGGGAGTAGAAGGTCACGGCCTGATGAGGCCAACAGGGCCGCATCATCCCCAAATAGCGGAGACCCAATGCTGCGGCCACCAAACCGAAACCCCTTGACCCCCTGGCTGCGCCTAAAAATTCTGTCCATGAAAGTAATGAACAGAATCGGTGACAAAGGGAAGCCCTGGCGGAGTCCAACCCTCACTGGAAACATGTCCGACTTGTTGCCGGGAATGTGACTCAAAATCTGACACCGGTCATGCAGAAAACTGACCGCCTGAAATAGGTGGTCCAATACCCCATATTCCCAGGACACTTTCCCCAGTACTTCCCAAGGGACACGGTCAAATGTCTTCAAGTGCACAAGACACATGTAGGTTGGGCAAACTCCTATGCACCCTCAAGGACCCTGCAGAGAATATAGAACTGGTCCACAGTTCCACGACCAGGATGAAAAGCACACTGCTCCTCCTGAATCAAAGAACCCCTGGAAAAGTCGTATTCGAATTAAAAAAAAGAATAAACTCATAATATCCATCCATCCATTTTTTATGCCGCTTATCCTCATTATTACTAGTGATTAATCTGATTAATCACATTGGACTGCTATTATTTTGAACACGACTGTATGTTTTTTTGTTGTTTTTAGATTAACCAAAGCTTCAAAGTCTGTATATCACTGAAGAAAGTGAAGGATGAAACGTTTTTTTCATCCAAATGGTTGCAGCGACTTAAAGTGAAGGGAAGAAACACTTTTATTTTGACATCTGCTGAGCTATCTTTAGCACTTCTGTTTCTTCGTTTGGCAGTTCCGCTCCTGCTTTTTATTGCCGAACTTTTCCGGGACCTGGGACGTGTTTTCCTTCCCGTCTCACGCTAGCCTCGTCGAACGGACGGACGGGCGGAAGGGAAGCTCCAGTAATTGACCGCTACTTCGGAGGTCTTTGTCCGAGCGCTCAGCACTTGAGATAAGAATGCCTAAAGTGGGTCTTGTGCAAACACCGGGATACGCCGCGTCACAAACACAATCCGGCCCGGCCGGTCGTAAAATGTATCGTTATCAACGATTGATGGGAGTGAGCGTGTGATCCGATTCTCATCCCAAACCGCCTTGAGCTTGGATTGTACCGATGCTTGTCATTGCACAGCCTCAGCCACAGGGAATATCACAATGTGAGGGAATTCTTTGGTATTTACTTTTAAGTTATGCCTTATCTTAAGGTAGTCATTTGGGTTTTTTGCCAAGAATTTCCTCTGAAATGCACTTTGGTCATTTATGTTTCAAAAGATGATTTAAAAGCAATTAAAAAAAAACATTTGCTTGGTTTAATAACAGTGTAAATAAATCCAATATATATAATAAAAAAAACATTAATTAAAATAACCAATAAAAATAAAAATGACTTCAGTAAAAATTATTGTAAATACAAAAAAATATTTATCAAAATAATTTGAAATGCATAGAAGTATAAATTATATAATAATAATTAAAAGTAATAAAAGGATAAATTAAAAAATGTAAAGTACATGAAAAAAGTGTACCTACTTCAATAAAAGTATAAATAAATTAAATGAATACATAACCAAAATCATGAATACAAATATTTTTAAAAAGGACTTGACTGTGTAGAAAATAATAAAAAAATAAATAACAATGAAATGCCATAAATAAGTGTAAAAAAAAAAACAAAAGTAAATAAAATTGACTATAAAAACAGTAATAATAGAGGAAGAAGAAATAATGGTAAGTATAGAAATACTGTACAAATATAAAAGCATAGATAAAAAATGAATTGACTAATAAAAGTGGTAAAATCAAAGTACAAATAAATAAATAACATAAAAAAATAGCTAATACTGAAGGTACAAATCAATTAAATAAATACAAATATATATGAGTGACTTAACAGTGTAGAAAATGATTCAAATTACATAATGCCCAACAGAGACTCCAACCCAGACCTTCCAGATGTCCTCACTGTGTGGCCAACAAGCTCACCATTAGGCCACCGTGCGGCCTTTTTGATTAGGTTAATTGGCAGCTTTAAATTGGCCATTCATTGGTATGAATGTGTGGGTGAATGCTTGTTTGTCTCTACGTGCCCTGCCATTGGCTGACGACCAGTTAGAGGCGGCGGGAGGCTGGGATAGGCTCCAGCATATCCCCGACCCTAGTGAGAATAAGCGGTATGGAAAATGGAAGGATAGAAAATGACCTAAATAAAAGTTAAAAAAAAAACAAAATGACTTAAATAAAAGTGTAAAAAAGAAACACACATAAAATGACAAAAAAGTGAATAATTACAAATAAATAAAAATGACCTAAATTATAGTGTAAAAATAGAATGAAAAAAATTAAAACAAATGTGAAAAATAAATAAAAAGAAAATGATTAAAATAAATAAAAATTAATATAAGCTGCATAGAAAATGGATGGGTGGATGGAAAGTGAATTAAATAACAGTGTAAAAAAATGCGGTAAAAAGTCTTAAATACAATTCTAAATAAATTAATAATTAATGAAGATGTCTGAAAGTGTAGAAAAATAATTAAGACTAAAATGAGGTAAATAGAAGTGTGTGAAAGTGGGCTCTGTTGGAAGATGTGGGTACCAGGTGCAGACCAGTTGAGAACACTCGCGGGTGGAAGTTGTTGCCAGTCTCTGATTGATCTGAGCTGGACTATTTCTATTCTCTTTCCTGCTTTTCTTTTTGCACACACGCTTTTATTCTCATCCGGCTGGCTTCCTCTTTGCAAGCTGGAACACTGCGTTTGATGAAAGGCAGAGGAAAACAGGAGAAGCCGTAATTAGCTGCTCAAAATGAGCAGCTAATAGGAGGCGTAGGGGGGAAAAAAAAGTGGAATTATCCGGACCATTGATGAAAAACTGCATGACTGCTTTGGTAGAGAAAAAAAATGACAAAACGGTTAAACATCCCAAAAAAAGTTATGAGATTATTGGCATTAATTAAGATGTAAAATCTTCAAAATCAAATGACTGCTTGTTTTTATATAAATGTTGTTGTTGATAACATGTTAGTCGTCATGTCAGCCTGTTGCTGGGTGTTTCTATCCCATTATATTCTTCATTTAGCTGCATTATTCTTCCTTTTTGGGCTTGTGATAAACAACTTATTCTTTTTACTTCCCCCCAGGAATCCCCACAGGACAGCGCCATCACCCGGGACATCAACAGGACCTTTCCAGCTCACGACTACTTCAAAGACACAGGAGGGGATGGACAAGATTCCCTCTATAAGATCTGCAAGGTGATTTGTTACCCGGTCTCGTGCTCACACTCACACTGGACGTTTCATTGCATCCACATCAACAGCAAAACCGGAAGAATCACCAGTACTTTTGCTGGAATGAAGTCAAAATTTAAGAGAAAAGGTAATTTTAAGAGAATAAGGTAATATTATGAGCATAAATAACATCCTTTTAATAACATCAAATTGAAATAGTAAAGAAAAAACACTATTTAAAAAAAGTCGTAATATTATGATAGTAAAAAATTTTTAATTTTTGGAAAATTAGGTTAGGCACAAAGCTATAACATGGGAATAAATTCAAATATTATTAGATTAAAATCATAACATTACAGGAAGACGTTGTGAAATAGTTTTATGAGAATAAAGTCCAAATATTAAGACAAAAAGAGTTTCAGTCTAACCAGAAAAAAAGTTTTACAAGAACATCCATCCCTCCATTTTCTGTACCACTTATCCTAATTAGCGGCGCTGATTTTGGGTGAGAGGGGGGGTACACCCTGGACTGGTTGTTTACAAGAACAAACTTATAATATTGTATATATTTTTTATTTTTAGCGGCATAATGTTGTAGTATTAAAGAAGAAAATGGGGAATATCATGACACATTTTTAAAAAAGTATTTTTCATAATTAGGTCCAAATATTATGGGAATCATGTCATAATAGTACAATAAAGTCCCAGGACACTTTGGAGAGACTATGTCTCTCAACTGGCCTGGGAACGCCTCGGAATCTGCCGGGAGGAGCTGGACCAAGTGGCCGGAGAGAGGAAGGCTGGGGTCCAAAGTATCAAAGTGGTAAAGTTACATTCTTTCAAACAGTACTGTAATTGCGCCAATTATTATTATTGATTGGACACTATCATAAAATAAGAGTAATGTACTTATTAATATAATGTAATGCTATTATGAAGAAATAATCGGTTTAGTTTCCATCATCACCGGGAGCACTCAATTAGCTCAGAAAAACAACTGTGGCTGTAAGAAACCTCTTGATGTGTGTGGGGTTTTTTTTGTCTGGCAGTAGCTGTGTCACAAGTGGTCTGTTCATTCTAGCTTTGCATGCGCTTTAAATGTTGCTACTCAGCTGCAGATGTGAAAGTCAGGCCTACAGTGTTTGTTGGTATTACAACACCGGTTCTGCCGCTGCCGTATAAAATGTGGTTAAACGGGCCGAGTAGAATTAGACCGTAATTGGTAAATCAGATATTACCCGGCCGTGAGAAAAGGATTTGATATGCAAGCGATTGTGGTACAGGACGGGTACTTTAACAACATTCCACAATTCATTACCATTTCTTGGTTTTGCTTCAGAAACAGCATTTTTGACGTCACCCCACAAGTTCTCCATTGGGTGTGACCACTCCATAACATGAGTTTTGTTGGTTTGGAACCAAGATTTTGCTGGTTTATTGGTGTGTTTGGGGTCATTGTCTTGTTGAAACAGCCATTCCAAGGGCATGTCCTCTTCAGCATAAGGCAACATGACCTCTTCAAGTATTGTGACGTATGCAAACTGATCCATGATCCCTGCTATGTGATAAATTGGCCCAACACCATAGTAGGAGAAACATGCCCATATCATAATGCTTCACTGTCTTCACTGTGTACTGTGGCTTCAATCCAGAGTTTGTGGGTCGTCTGCGGACGGTCTGCGGACCCAAAAGTACATTTTTACTCTCATCAGTCCACAAAATGTTCTTCCATTTCTCTTTAGGCCATTTGGTGTTCTTTACCAAATTGTAACCTCTTCTGCACATGCCTTTTTTAACGGAGGGATTTTGCAGGTTCATTCATTCATTCATTTTCTGTACCGCTTATCCTCATTAGGGTCACGGGGATGCTGGAGCGTATCCCAGCTGGCTTTGGGCGGGAGGCAGGGTACACCCTGGACTGGTCGCCAGTCAATCGCAGGGCACATATAGACAAACAAACATTCACACTCACATTCATACCTATGGACAATTTAGAGTCGCCAATTAACCTAACATGCATGTTTTTGGAATGTGGGAGGAAAGCGGAGTACCCGGAGAAAACCCACACACGCACGGGGAGAACATGCAAACTCCACACAGAGATGCCCAACGGAGATTTGAACCCAGGTCTTCCAGATCTCCTGACTGTGTGGCCAATGTGCTAACCACTCAGCCACCGTGCGGCCCGGATTTTGCAGGGGATTCTTGTAAATAGATTAGCTTCACACAGATGTCTTCTAACTGTCACAGTACTTACAGGTAACTCCAGACTGTTTTTGATCATTCTGGAGCTGATCAATGTCTGAGCCTTTGCCATTCTGGTTATTCTTTGAACCATTTTGATAGCTGTCTTCCGTTTTCAGCCACACTCTTTATTTTAGGACATTGGAGATCATTTTAGCTGAACAGCCAAAAATATTTTGCACCTCTTCATAAGATTTCCCCTCTCCAATCAACTTTTAATGAAAGTACCCCGTTCTTCTGAACAATGTCTTGAACGACCCATTTTCCTCAGGCTTTCAAAGAGAAATGCAAGTTCAACAAGTAATGGTTTCAACCTTAAATAGGGGTCACCTGATTCACACCTGTTTTTTTCACAAAAACACCCCTTTTGAACACCCCTTTCAAATAATTGCCCAATCGCAGAGCCTTAAGAGAATGCTGGGTCTTGTTTGTTTTATGAGAATCTACTGCACCTACCGGTAACTTGTTTGCCATGTAGCAATAAAAATATTAACTTAATCGGGTTGGTCACATGGGACTGCTATTATTTTGGAAACTATGTGCAGAAAACATTGCTCACAACTGTCATTGGCCCCACGGTGGGTTATTTGGCAATCGCGCTGAATAAAAAAACATGAGTCAGCAATGGAAGGACGTAGGATCGTGCAGAACGATGCGGTACAAGCAAGGTCGGACAAAAACCTTTGGCCAAAACCGAACGATAGGCGTACAAAGGCCGCCATTTGACTGCCGGTGTGAGCGAAACATCAACCTACGTGTTGAATAGCTGTAAAAAAGCAGCACATGTTCAATTACCAAACCAGCGCGAGTCTTGTGAACGCTGAAATAAACCAAAGACAAAATGTTCTTTTTTTAAAATTAAATATCTTTTGGGTTTTTTTCTGTTTCCGGGGGGCGATTCATGTGGATGCACATGTATTTTTGGCCTCGTGATCAGAAAGAATGTTCTCCGTGTCTTGGCTGGTGCTGCAGGAAGGGACGGTGAGTGAGTGAGATTGCGTGTGCGTGATGACTGTCCGGCCTGATTGGCCTTCATTAACCTGAGCGGATTCGTTAGCACCTTTCTACGTGCTTCGCTGACTCTTTTTTTTTCTGCTTCTTCTATTAACCGCCGAGCCTTGTACGGCCGCCGGGAGCGTTATCTACAAAAGCACACAACCGCCGAGCTTTTTATTATATGACTAGAATTGCTACTAAAGCGGTTCTGTCTTGCTCGTTTGGGGCACTTTTGAAATGATATCGGATCCCAGTTTATTGGTTCCACACCCGAACGTGATAAGTGAATTTATGCAAAGTAGGTTTTCTCATTTATAAATGATGTTCTTATTGTTAGAGCATAAAAGTATGCTACAATCTAAATACCCCTTTTAATTGTATTAGCGCCCTCTAGACATGGAATAGCAACCCTATAGTCACTTTTACATTCCTATTATCCAATATAATAAATGTAAGATAAAATAATAGAGCAAAATATAGGCTCACATTTTAGCATTTGGAGTATTCCTTTCATTTGTACTTCCTGTTCTGTACAGTACTTCCCGTGGTGGCTTTTGTCTCAGCAGTGTAACATTACTGACATCTAGTGGCCACAGCAAAATACTACATATCACCTTTGAATATCTTCTGAATGCCTAATATTTGTATGTTACTTAATTTAGCCAATTTTTACGCTTGAAAATTTGTCATTTAGGCAAAACAACATGTAACGTTTGCTTAAATATGCATATTTTTGGCTAATAATAACTCATATTTAACCACAAAACTGCATGAGTCATTGCGAGGGGGGTGTCAAATAGTCAAAAATGGAAAGATGCCATTTTGCCACATTGGTGTTTTGTCATACAAGTCAAAAAGTCTATTATTAATAACAATTTCCATGTTTTTTTCACATTTTTAATGTCATTTTAAATCATCTGCATAAATTTATGTTAAAATGATTTTATTCCTGTTATGTTTTGAACTTATTCACGTAATTTTTCTAATTTTCCAAAATAGACAACTTTTTTTTGTTTGACTTATTCTTAAATTAACCTGTTTTTTTCTCCAACTATTTTGACTTTTTTTGTTCATTTTCTTCTTGTAATAATGACTTTATGCCTGAAATATTTGGACTATTTCTTGTAACAATAGATCTTTTCTGCAACCTAATTTTGCAAAACAAATGTACCACTTTATTTGTATGGGTTTGATTATGATTATATTAGGGCTTTAACAAAATATTTCAAGCTTACCAGAATTATATATTTTGCAGAGTTTTCTAATTTTACTGTTTTTTTATAGGCCTAAGGCAAGTGTTAAAATCTAACAGTAATATAATAATAAAAAAAAATCATGTCAAGCTATATATAATTTAATGTAATGTATTAATAACATATAAATGGTGAGGGATTTGTTGTCATGAAATGCTTGCTTGCATGGTAAATCTTCTCTTCTCCTCTTGGCCGCACCTGTCAAGGTGTCATGAAGTCTCGTGAAAGGATACCAACACTTGAACATTTTAAACGTCAGATAAGTTGCAGATGTCTACCTCTGCATGCGCTGTAAAAGGTAAACATCATGCGTTGTTACACTGACTCGGCGTTTGCACTCCGCTCGGTGTGCTTGATTTCACATTTCCTTACCGGCTGAGGAGATTTGTCACGTCGTGCATTATGTATGTATGGGGCACACCTCCCCAGGTGCGTTTGAATAATTCAGCGGCTGCTCCCTCCCTCCCTCTTCCTCAGAGCGCCGATTGATCCGCGCTTTGTCCTTCACACTCGACTCATTACTGCCATTTGTAGCTCAGTAGGCCACCGAAAAATATCTCTTTTTTTGTGTGTCCTGCTCCTCAGATCGAAGCCATTACTCCTTCAACACACCGTGCGGTGTTTTTCTTGCGTGTGTGTGTGTTCCCAAGAGCGGAATGTAGGCAGGCGCTCGATATCACGACTGTTTTAAACAAGCTGATATCAGCTACACACAGCGGCAGCATGTATGCTTGTGTTTATCTATCACTTTCATGTTTTACATCCTCCTCTTGGATCACCAAACATATGGTACCCAACGCATTTTTTATTATAGGGACAAAAAACAAATCCCTAATAATAATTATTTTAACCATTATTTTAATAATTATAATTATTAGAAATTATAATGACCAATAAGTACAAATTATTATTCTAAGTAAAATAGAATATATGTTATATTATTGTTTAGATTATGTATATATTTTAAGAAATGGTTAAGACATAATTACAGTTTTTAATTATTAAAAATATAACAATAAAAAGTTAAGAATGTCTTATTATTAATAAAATGTAAACTATATCATATAAATGATTGCAGTTAATAAAAATGTTGATTAATTCTTGTAATACTACTGATAATTATTACAGCTGTGTTTATGGCCGTTTGGCACATCCTTTTTACCTCTTTTTTTGTATTAAAGACCCTGTCATGGAACACCGGGGAAAAAGACACAAAAATAATCCACAAAGGCAGAAAAGTTGCAGAATGTTTTTTTATTAATACATAGTATTATTATATATTAATAATAATAATTATTATTATTATTAATGATTTATATACAATATATAATGTATGTTATTTTATTAATGTTATGTTAGGCTAATTAATATTAAACCAAAAAGCACACATTCCAAGTATAGCCCAATTTTGCCACGACTTATTTTGATATTATATTACATGATATGCATATAAGAAAGGGTGGAGAAGAACCGAAATCTTCGACTTTTAATCTTTCCATATTACGACATTTTTTCTTATAAAATTTCAACTGTTAATCTTGTAATACCACGACTTTTTTTCTCGTACAATTATGACTTTTATTCTCGTAAAATTAAAGCTTTTAGTCTTGTAACAGTACGACTTGTTTGCGTAAAATTATGGCTTTTTTTGGGTAAAATTCTGACTTTTAATCAGGTACTATTATGACTTTTTTTTCTCGTAAAAGTATGGCTTTTAAACTTGCAATATTACGACTTTTTTCTCGTAAAATTGTGGCTTTTTCTCGTAAAATTACAACTTTTAATCTCGTAACATGATGACTTTATTCTTGTAAAATTAAAACTTTTAATCTTGTAACAGTACGACTTTTTTTGCGTAAAATTACGTCGTTTTTTTTTAAATTCTGATTTTTAATCTTGCAACATTACAACTTTTTTTCTCGTAAAATCTTTTCTTTCTATTGCCGCTGCTTTTTTACTATTTCAACTATTAATCTTATAATATCACAACTTATTTTTGTTAAATTCTGACTTTTTTTTCATGTGACTTTTTCGCGTAAAAATTCAAATTTTTCTTTGCAATAGCAAGTTTTTAATCCTGCCATATTGCGACTTTTTTTCTCGTACAATTATGACTTTTATTCTTGCACAATTAAAGGTTTTAATCTTGTAACAGTACGACTTTTTTCGCATAAAATTATAGGTTTTTTTTTGGTAAAACTCCGACTTTTAATCTAGTACTATTACGAACTTTTTTTCCCATAAAAGTATGGCTTTTAATCTCTCAAGATTACGACTTTTTTTCGTGTAAAATTACATCTTTTTTTTGTGTCAAATTCCGATTTTTAATCTGGTAATATTGCGACTTTTTTTCTCGTAAAAATATGTCTTTTTATCTCGCAATATTACGACTAATTTTCTGGTAAATGTATGACTGTTATTCTCGAAAAAATTAAAGCTTTTAATCTTGTAACAGTACGACTATTTTTGCATAAAATTACGGGGTTTTTTTTGGGTAAAAGTCCGATTTTTAATCTGGTAATATTACGACTTTTTTTTCGTACAAGTATGACTTTTATTCTTGTAAAATGAAAGCTTTTAATCTTGTAACAGTACGACTTTTTTTTTTGCATAAAATTACGTCTTTTTTGGGGGGTAAAATTCCGATTTTATCCTGGTAATATTACGACTTTTTTTCTCGTTCAAATATAACTTTTATTCTCGTAAAATGAAAGCTTTTAATCTTGTAACAGTATGACTTTGTTCGTTTAAAATTACATCTTTTTTTGGTAAAATTACGTCTTTTTTTTGGCAAAATTACAATTTTTAATCTCGCATTATTACAACTTTTGACTAATATGACGAATGAAAGCTTTTAATCCTGTAACAGTATGACTTTTTTCGCATATAATTGTCTTTTTTTCTTATAAAATTCCAACTATTAATCTTGTAACGTCACGACTTTTTGTTGTAAAATTTTTCCCCTGTAAAATTGTGACTTTTTTCTAGTACAATTACAACTTTTAATCCCGTAACATGATGACTTTATTCTTGGCAATACTAAGCTTGCAATCTTGCCATGTAGCCAGGTTTCCCAGCCTGACAGGCAGCAGGAAAGGACAATAGAACAAGAGATGCTAACGCTACCTTAGCCTGTTTTCTGCTGTTATAGTCAACGTCGTTACTCGGCACAGTCCTGCTGTTTTTCTTTCCTAATTGATTAATCATCTGAGCTTTTTAATGACCTTCCGTGTGCACGTTTGTTTTGTCTCCACCCCCTGCAGGCGTACTCGGTGTATGATGAGGAGATCGGCTACTGCCAGGGACAATCCTTCTTGGCTGCTGTGCTCCTGTTGCACGTGAGTCGCTCATGTTTTGTTTTTTTAAACAGCACGTAGTGTATACTGGATGTGCCCAGGGCTCGTCTGTTTTGCTTTGACGTGCTTCCAGTCGTCTTATCGGTGGGATTCCAGTAGCCAAATGGTTTTGGTCAGCTGCTCCAAGAAAGTTTAGAAAGTGCGGGGGAACAAGTGTTTAGTGTTTCTTTTGATGGGAGTGTCGTTGATTGCTGATATATTGGCTCCCGTGATGGTTTTTTTTTTTTTTGCTGCAACACAATAATACTTTTCATTTTTATATTTATTTCTATCTTTATTTATTTTATGTAGTTTTTTGTTCACTCTTTTATTTAAGTCATTTTATTTGTTTTTCTTAATTGTTTTGTATTTGTTATTTATTTATTTATGCATTCATTCATTGATTTAATTCATGACTTTAAATTCAGTCATTTTTATGGTTATATGTATTTCTGCCGTAATCTATTTATTTATTTAATGCATATTGGTTTATCTTTTATTTAAGTATTTTTGCTTTACATTTATTAATGTATTAATTAAAGTTAGATTTTTTTAAATACATGTAGTTATCTTTTCTATATTTATTTATGCCCTCATTTATTTAGTTTAGGCTTTTTGAAATACTTTTATTGATGTGACTTTTGCATTATTTATACCTTTATTTGACGTACATTTTGACACTTTTATTTAAGTCATTTTTTTGTATTCATTTCAGTTGAGGGAGTCCAGCTTGGTGACCTTAGGATCTCGTCTCTGCCATTTGCAGACGATGTGGTCCTTATGGCCTCATCAGGCTGCGACCTTCAGCGTTTACTGGAGCGGTTTGCAACTGAGTGGGAAGCTTCTGGGATGAGACTCAGCACCTCCAAATCCGAGGCCATGGTTCTCAGTCGGAAACGGGTGGACTGTACCCTCCGGGTTGGGAGTGAGGTCTTGCCTCAGGTGGAGAAGTTCAAGTATCTCGGGTTCTTGTTCACGAGTGAGGGAAGGTTGGAGCGTGAGATGGACAGACGGATCGGTGCAGCATCTGCAGTAATGCGGTCGCTGTACCGGACCGTCGTGGTGAAGAGAGAGCTGAGCCGGAAGGCAAAGCTCTCTGTTTACCGATGGATCTACGTTCCCACCCTCACCTATGGTCATGAGTTATGGGTCATGACCGAAAGAATGAGATCGCAGATACAAGCGGCGGAAATGAGTTTCCTTCGTAGGGTGGCTGGACTCACCCTAAGAGATAGGGTGAGGAGCTCGGCCATCCGGGAGGAGCTCAGAGTAGAGCCACTGCTCCTTCACATCGAGAGGAGCCAGTTGAGGTGGCTCGGGCATCTCGTCCGGATGCCTCCCTAGTGAGGTGTTTTGGGCATGCCCAGCCGGGAGAAGGCCCGGGGAAGACCTAGGACACGCTGGAGGGACTATGTCTCACAGCTGGCCTGGGAACGCCTTGGTGTCCTCCCGATGGAGCTGGAAGAGGTCGCTGGGGACCGGGAAGTCTGGACTTCCCTACTGAAGCTTCTGCCCCCGCGACCCGGACCCGGAAGCGGAAGAAAATGGAATGGAATGGGAATATTTTTATATTTTATTTAAGTCATTTAAGTCATCGTTGTTATATGCACTTATGCCTTAATCTATTTATTTATTTTATGTATGTATGTATATATATATATATATATATTGTAAGTATTTTTATATTTTTTATATATTTATTCATTTATTTGTTACATTAAGATTTTTTGTCTTTTTGTAGATATTTATGCCTTCATTTAATTATTTAATTTAGATTTTTAACTTGTACTTGTCCTGTTTTAATATTTCTACATTTATTTCAGTCATATTTATTTTTTGATGTGTTTATGCTTTCATTGTAAGATATTTTGTTGAGGTCCAACCAGGTACATGTATTGGGTATTTTTAATGTATGAAATATGGAAATTGCACTAAACAAGACCACAACATCAGATATTTCACTTGTATAATCAATATATACAGCATAAATAATGCTATATTATACGCTTCAAAAAAGTCAGACATTGGTTGTATATTTCAACTTTTTTGTACATTAAAGCTGCTAAGAGAACTCCCGTGTAGCTCCAAATATGTTACGCTATACAAATAGTGTAATATCTAATAAAATATCTCATTAATATTGCATGAATTTGATTTTACAATATGCTGATTAAAAAAAATCAGCTGTGGGTGGAAAATGGGCCCCCTGGGCGGCATTTTGACACCCCTGCTCCCAACGTCATACGGAGGATTTGTTTTCCGTGCATTGACCAAGCGTGTAGACCCTTTTGGACGTGCAACCTTTGGGTCTAAATATGACATAAATAATGAAAAAGTAGCAAATTTATTCTATATGTTAGGTACAATTGGACGTTTACATCAATAAATAATAATGGGCTGTGTGGGTTTTTTTATGAATCATTATACCAGCATAAAAAATAATGACCTTAATTTAGTTAATGAAGGGAATGCTTTTTTTATTTATATTTAATATCTATTAACACACTGGTCTTCCAGTCTTTTATTCAGCGGTTTTATTTGCAACACTGTAGTGGATGGCGTTTGTGGTCAACACTGCCACTAGGTGGTTAAGTTGTGTCACTGCGTGCCAGCAAAACGAAGGCCTTGCAGTACAGTGTTGCTGCTGGAAATGTGAAATTCTGTCTACACTGGGGCAAAAAAGTACTTAGTCAGCCACCAGTTGTGCAAGTTCTCCCACTGAAAAAGGCCTGTGATTTTCATCGTAGGTGCACTTCGAGTATGAGCGAGAAAAACAATCCAGAACATCACATTGTGTACAAACAACTGTATGCGTTGCTGGCACCCGCGTCGTCCAAGCATGAATAAACACCCGCTAAGTGCTCAGCAAGCAAAGTGTTGTTTCTCACTCAGATGCCCGAGGAGCAGGCGTTCAGCGTGTTGGTGAAGATCATGTTCGACTACGGCCTGAGGGACCTGTTCAAGCAGAACTTTGAGGATCTGCACTGCAAGTTCTTCCAGCTGGAGAGGCTCATGCAGGTTTGTGTGCTTCAGCGTCAGGTACGGGCTGTTTCTGCATCGTCCGTCTTGTCTTCATCAGGAGTACATCCCCGACCTGTACAACCACTTCCTCAACGTGGGCCTGGAGGCTCACATGTACGCCTCCCAGTGGTTCCTCACGCTCTTCACGGCCAAGTTCCCTCTCTACATGGTCTTCCATATCATCGACCTGCTGCTGTGTGAGGTTAGTGCGTGGAATGACACGTCCAGCGCGGCGTTGGCGGTTAGATCTTACATTTCGTCCTCCTCCTCAGGGCATCAGCGTGATCTTCAATGTGGCGTTGGCGCTCCTAAAGGTAACCGTCATCTGGAGCACAATGGGGTAGTCCAGACGGTGAAAGTTGCTTCGTCTTCCTCAGACGTCGAAGGACGATCTGATCCAAGCCGACTTCGAGGGCGCCCTCAAGTTCTTCCGCGTTCCCGTTCCCAAACGCTATCGCTCTGAAGAAAACGCCAAGAAGCTGATGGAGCTGGCTTGCAGCATGAAGGTGAGCTCCATTTATCGTCACCCCCCCAACTGGCTGGCTACATTTTAAGATGTGTAGCAAAGCCTACTTTTTTAAGTATTATTATTATTAATATTATTTTACAAAGCACTGCTTTCAGTACATATAGTACGCTCCGTACTTATTAATTATGTTTATCATTAGCTAATGATAGTGATTTGGCAAAGTTTAGCTACAAAACGTTAGCTATCGTTGAATATTCAGTCGTCACTTCACGGGTCAAATTTCACGGCTTCACTCTTATCACATGTTTTTCAAAATGATGTTAAATATTGAAAACAGTGACTATAGGGGTGTTATTTCATGTCTCGAGGGCACTAATAATGTTAAAACCCATATTTTTATGTTTGTAAACAGGTTTTTATGTCTTCCATGTCTCATTTTCTCATATGATGTCTACTATTTTGGGTAATAGGAGGAGTGTAAAGCTGACTATGGGGGTGTTATTGCATGTCTAGCGAGCTCTAATAATGTTAAAACCCAAATTTAGAAGGTTGTAAACAGCTTTTTATGTTTTATGTGTTTTATTTTCTTTCTACTATATCGGGTAATAGGAGTGTAAAGGTGGCAATAGGGGTTTTATGTCATGTCCAGAGGGCTCTAATAGTGTTAAAAAGCGTTGTAAACAACTTTTGTATCCTCTGACCCGACCAATTAACCACCATAAATGCTTCTTCTATCCAGAAATGCTGTGCAGTACCCCTGTCCTTCTACTTTATTACCAGCAGGTGTCACTGTTGGGCTTTTAGAGATATTTTAATCCATGTCAAACATCTGGCCCAGTTTATGCAACCCCAGTTTGAATGTAACTATTTTTTTTCAGTCCATTTCCTGAATTAATGACTTAGTCATTGGTTATTTAAGAGCCACTGCTTGTGTAACAGTTGACTTTTAGCATTTTGCTGTGGTTATGTGTGTGTGTTTTCATTTGGGCAATCATCTAATAATAATGCTTGCTCCTCAGATCAGTCAGAAGAAGCTGAAGAAGTTTGAGAAGGAGTACCACACCATTAGAGAGCAGCAGGAGCAGCAGGAGGCGCCCATCGAGAGATACGAGGTGGGGGAATTTTGCAGAATTGTTGTCATTCAGTCACACTGGAGGCTTTTCCAGCATGAAGCGTCTTTTTAAGGTCATGCCACAACATCTCAATAGGATTCAGGTCAGACTCCAAAGTCTCCATTTGGGTTTTCTTCAGACATTCAGAGGTGCTGGTGCGTTTTGGATTATTGTCCTGCTGCAGAACCCAAGATCCTTTCCGCTTGAGGTCACCAACAGATGGCTGGACATTCTCCCTCAGGAGATTTCCGTTTATCACAGCAAGTCTTTTAGGTCCCGAAGCAGCAAAACATTTTACTCTTGCTATGTTCTTCTTCTGAAATGCGCTATATGTAATGGGACACACACCTTCCAAAACGTTCAGTTTTTGTCCTGTCAGACCACAGAATATTTTCCCCAAAAGTCTTGGGAATCATCAAGGCCGAAACGGGCCTTAAAGTTTTTTTTGTTCAACAGTGGTTTTGGTCTTGGAACTTTGCAATGCAGGCCCTTTTTGCCATCATCCTATGATGGAGTCATCAACACTGAGCTTAAGTGAGGCCGGGTGTGGGGTCTTTTGTGACCTCTTGGATGAGTCATTGCTGCACTTTTGGGGTCATTCTTGTTGGCCTGTCACTCCTGGGAAGGTTCACTTCTGTTCCATGTTGTCACCATTTATGGATGATGGCTCTCGCTGTAGTTTGCTGGAGTCCCAACTCTTTCACAACGGCGTTAGAACCTTTTCCACACTGATAGATCTCGGTTAAGCTCACTGTTATAAGTTTTAAAAGCGGAAGCCATGTCTTTTTCAGACAGGGCCGTGAAGGTTTGAATGTTTTTTCTCCCTTAATAATAACACAATCATTTAAAAACTATTTGGTTTATCTGAAACATTTAAATGTGACAAACATGCAAAAATATTGAAAAAACACTTTTTCACACCACAGCGCATCAAAGGACGTGGAATTGCGTTTATTTCGGATCCGTCTCAGCGTTTGTTTTATCTTGTGCTCTGCCTTACTTTTTCTTACGTCTCTGGCCAACGCTAACGACGACTGGTTTCACTTTTGGATGTGGTTCTGTCCACAACCGCTGATGTTTACGTGAATCTTCCGCTCAGCATAAACGGCTTATACACACATGTAACTGGCCCGCCGGACATTCTGAAAATATAATTCAACAAGGAAATTCTAAACAATAATGCATTAGCTGTCATTTGATATGTTTATTATTTTATATACATTATATGCAGTCATTGAATATGGCCCGTTAGTAAAACATAAAAATGAATATTTATGCACGTTGTTGGTCTAAATTAACTTTTTCGAGCATAAAGATGGCTAAATGAACTCAAATCCAAATACAAGGCAGAAGAAGCATTTATAATTGTGGATGTAGTATTCAACTTTGTCCACTAGGTGTCAGTGTTCAGTGAGACAGGAACTAGACTCCTCACCGCTGTTCCCTGAGGGTCACATTTACCGTGACACTGCTTGAGTAGGACATTTCTTGACGTCTTCAATGGCTTATTTACTCTTATTCTGTCTACCATATTGGGTAATATGAGTGTAAAGGGGACTGTAGGGGTGTTATTTCATGTCTTGAGGGCTCTAATTCTGTTAAAAGCCATATTTATAAGATTGTATACAGTACTATGGCATACATTTCAAAATATTACAAAAAATAAAGTATCTGGAGCCTATAAATTGCCATAAATGAGGAATTAAAATGAATTATACCAGAAGAAAGGTTAAATAGTTGCAAACGGAAATGGAAAAAAAAACTGCTATAATTGTATGAGAATAAAGTCTAGATATCAGGACAAAAAAATCATATACAGAAAAAGAGTTATGAGGAAAAGTAGCATTTTGGTTAGCGTGGAGTTAAATAATACATTTATCAAATATGTCTTAAAAATGGTGAACAAGCAAAACATTATCTTAGGAAAAAGTTCCATTATTATGGGCATAATTTTGGCCAAAAAAATGTATAAAGTTCGACTTGTTGTGCTTACGTGTTAATGATGCACAGGCACGTTAAAGATTACACCAACGTCGACACTGCGTGCATCGTCCTCAGATTTATTGCTGTCCTTTGCAGCTTTCACTTCCCGTCTCCCTTTTTTCTTTGTAATTGTGCTTTTTTGCTGCTCCCTCAGAGGGAGAACCGCCGTCTGCAGGAGGCCAACATGCGCCTGGAGCAGGAGAACGACGACCTGGCGCACGAGCTGGTCAGCAGCAAGATCGCCCTCCGCAAAGACCTCGATAACGTAAGCGGCCTAACCTCCTGTTGCAGCGCAATACCTGAGAATATCTACCAGCTACTACTTTTCCCACCGCTTTCCTGCTTGGATTTGATCAGGGATTTGGCCTCTGCATCAGCTGTGAGCTACCATCATGGAAATGAAAGGAAGAAATGCGCACTTGAACTAGTTCTTGCTGTGTGTAGTCAGCGTACAGAATATACGCTTTGAACGGAACTGCTGAAGCGAAGTCACGCTTCTAAGGTTGTGATTACATTTGAATAACATTTCCGCACTTAACGAACTTACTGATCGCTAGGCTGCTTTTCCTTAGTTGTTGAATGCAAAATCAATTGATCATCTTTATTTCATGTGATTATTCACCTTTCATTTGATTAGATCACATTAACATTTCTACACGGAATTTTTATTTTTTAATAGATTTTTTTCCATTGATAGATATTTAGTGTGATTGTTTTTACTTAATTAACTTTGGTTAATTTTTTATTTTGTATATTTATACAGTATTTATTTGTATGTATATACATACACACATATATGTGTGTGTTAACATTTAATTAAAATTGTTTTAATATTATTTTACTTTAATTTCATGAGAGTTAATTTTAATTCAACGGTGTGTGATCATTTGTTTTTAATTACTGTCCACATCAATCTAATCCACTTTAAAAAGCGCACTTTATCATCACACTTTCCAAAGTGCTGCGCAAAAGTAGGTAAAACAATAAATAACAAGTCCAAGACAGTAAAAACTAATAAATAAAAGCATTTAGAACATGAAAATATTAAAAACAACAACCATAAAAACCACATTTTTGCAGTTCTTTATGTATATCTAGATGATAGCGGGCTTTAAAATGATTTAAATACAAAATGATATTCATTTGATTAAATTCGATACACATTTGGTACTTTTTCAATCATCACCCCGTCACGGCTGCATGGTTGTTTTTTGTGCGCCAGGCGGAGGAGAAGGCGGATGCCCTGAACAAGGAGCTGCTGCTGACCAAACAGAAGCTGGTGGACTCCGAGGATGAGAAGAGGCGGCTGGAGGAGGAGTCGGCGCAGGTTAGAGATACGGTGAAGATGTCGCCAACGACCAAAACTCCTCTAAAGACGTCTTCCCGAGCGCAGGATGCATGTGCTGGTGTGGACGACATTGTTTGACTTTGCCCCGAGCACCAAAGCTGCCAATACTTGTCTCTTTCACTTTCACATTATTTCACAGCCTCCAGGGAGGACGTCACATCCGTCTGTCCTCTGGCTCTAACCTTTAGCTAGCCAATATTCTTCCTAAATGTGTGATTCCCTCACCTTTAACTAGCGTCTGAATGTGTGCGCCCACAGCTGAAGGAGATGTGCAGGAGAGAGCTTGACAAATCGGAATCAGAGATCAAGAAGAACGGCTCCATCATTGGGGAGTACAAGCAGGTAGGCAGCACAAAAAAAAACAACAAAATCCCTGTTATTAGTATATTTTTATTGCTACACAACAAACAAGTTGCCTGTTATTTTAAC
Source organism: Oostethus manadensis (assembly GCA_024372805.1). Taxonomy (NCBI): domain Eukaryota; kingdom Metazoa; phylum Chordata; class Actinopteri; order Syngnathiformes; family Syngnathidae; genus Oostethus; species Oostethus manadensis. The sequence goes on from QODF01000181.1 coordinate 323,300, forward strand.
AGAGGGATTGTTGTAAATAGAGAGTAGCTTCACACAGACGTCTTCTAACTGTCACAGTACTTATAGGTAACTCCAGACAGTCTTTGATCATGGGTCTGGGTGCTGGGTCTTGTTTGTTTTCTGAGAATCTACTGCACCTACTGGTAACTTGTTTGCCGTGTAGCAACACAAATATACTCATAATGCTGTTATTTTGAACACTACTGTTTGGTTGATATCATCCAAGTGTAAAAAGAAGTTAACGCCTGCAAAACATGAAAACCGCCACCTAAATTCTCCTTCTCTATAACGGCAGTTCAATAAAGTTCAAGAAAAAGCAAACCCTTAATCTTTAGATCGGATCGCTAGGACGACGTTTTTAGTCTTGAGCAGGTTTAAAGGTGCGAGAGGTTACCAAAAATCTCGTTTTGTATAACTTCAGGCCAAAAATTGCTTTTCCCAGTCTTTCAGACGAGTGTTAAAAAAAGCCACAGGCACAAGAAACTGGAGAGATGGCTGGCTGAAGTGTTAGGTCTCGAGCAGGTTTAATGGTGTATTATTCCCTAGAAAATTCCGCAGAACGACAGAAATCGGACTTCCCAGAAGGCAAATCCACTTAAAGTCTCCTTGGTTGTGAATTTTGCCAAAAAAATGCGCGAGAAAAAGCAAGTCCCACACAGCATGAAGGCCTTAATGGTTTGCCAGGATGAAGTGTTTAGTCTCGAGCGGGTCTGTTAGCACAGAATTACTACCCTTAATACAGGAATTTGACTCTCAACCTGACAAATGTGTCACAAAATATTGTGCAGCTATCAAAAAGGCGATAAGAATAGGAGGTCATATAGAAAGAATAAGGCAGGTGTGCGTTTTTGTTCCCCCCAAAACGAAGAGAAGCCGGCGCTGCGTATGAAAGCATCCCTGCTGTGCTCCGTAAAAAAGACAGACGCCTCTTCTTTTATTCCCGCATCAACACACACGCTGTCCTTCGCATGAACCCCGCATCGACTGGGAGCGTGTTCCTTTCCTTTTTTCCAACCTCCCTCCCGCGTTCCCATCCTTCTTTCCCCGTTTCATCCTGTCACTTGATGTTGATATGCCCCCCCCCACCTCCTTGCTGTTATTCCCGTTGCAGAGGCGTTACGTAACACTCCCTCTCCTGTGAGCACAGACAGAAATAGCAGAAGGACGGTTTTAGAAGCAGACCTCCAGGATGTGCATTTTTAACACTCCAGCCTTCCATTGCAGCCTTTCCCCGCGCCATGATGCGTTCAGGCGCTCTTGTAGTCGTGAGTGTTAGGCGTGAATTGTCTTGCACTTTTATTCACGTACCCCCTATCCGGTTCGTGTGCCCCGCTTTGGGGTCCTGAGGAGCGGCGCTGTTTTTAATGACCGGCTGCAGTCAAAGATCTGCCGTACAACAGGAGCACTGTGCTGTTTTTAACGATCCTTTCAAAGATCGTCTATAAGAGAGCCTCAGGGTGCAAGGTGAACAGAGCGGAATGGAGACGAGCGCATGTTGTGTGTGCATCATATGAACAAATATGCAAGTTTGATGATTATTTTGTGCGGTAATAGTGTTTCATTGTGAAGATTTCATTTATACAATCCCCGCACGGTGCAAATCCGTCACTGTGAGTGGTGATTCTCGCGAAAATGCGGCTCTGTCGTTGGCTGGATGTGGTTTTTGTACTGGGGATATTTAAAAACTGCGGTATACGATCCTATATATGTAAGGAGCACTCTACTTTTTTATGGATCTACAGTCTATACACTCTAAAACAGTAGCCAAAGATCCTGTATATGTACGGCGCACACCGCTGTTTTTAAAGATCGATGCAAATACGCTAGTCAAAGATCCTCTGCGTAACAGGAGGACTGCTGTTTTTAACAACCGAATGCAAAAACGCTTGCCAAAGATCCTCTATATAAGAAGGGTGAGCTGCTGTTTTTCAGGACCTCACCCAAAAACATCAGTATAGGATTCTATATATGTAAGGAGCACTCAGCTGTTTTTAATCGATGCAAAAACACAGGTCATACATCCTCTATGTAACAAGAACATTGCTACTTATAATGACCAAATGCAAAAAAGCTAGTCAAAGAGCGTCTATATGGCAGGAGCGCTGTGCTGTTTTTAAGGATCTACTCCAAAGATCCTCTACATGAGACGATGAACGGCCTAATTCAAACTCAGTAGCCAAACGTCCTCTGTGTGTGAGGAGCACTCTGCTGTTTTGCAGAATCTATGCAAAAATCAAAGATCCTCTTTATGAGAGGGGTGCTTGCTTTGCTGTTTTTAAGGACCTGCTTTCAAAGCAGTAGTCAAAGATCCTCAATATGACAGGAGTGCTCTGCTGTTCCTTAAGATTCAAAACAAAAGTCAAACATCCTTTAAATGAGAAGGATGCTCTGCTATTTTTAAGGACCTTTTTTAAAACACTTGTCAGAGATCCGATATATGTACAGAGTGTTCTGCTGTAGTTGAGGACCTCCTGCAGAAACTCTTGTCAAAGATCCTCTAAACAACAGGAGCTCTCTGCTGTATTTAAGGGCCTAATTCAAAAATGGCAGCGTGCGAGCCTATATATGTACAAAGTTCTCTGCTGTTTTTAAGGATTTTTTGCAAACACACCAGTCAAAATCCTCTACATGACAGGAACACTGCTGCTTTTAACAAGTGGATGCAAAAAAAGCTTGCCAAAGATCCTCTATATCACAGAAGCTCCTGGCTGTTTTTTAGTGCTCATATATGGAAGGAGCGCCCTGCTGTTTTTAAGGATAGTCAAAAATCCTTTCTATGACAGAAGCTTTCTGGTGTTTTTGATTAACTAATTCAAAAACAGCAACATAAGATCGTATAGATGTAAGTATGTGTTTTAAGGATTTGCTGCAAACGCACCAGTCAAAGATCCTCCACATGACAGGAGCGCTTCTGGAAAACGACTGAATGCAAAAAAAAAAAAAAAGCTTGCCGAAGATCCTCTATAGGGCACACATAAAGAAACGTACCCTTACTGCACACAAGTGTAACCCCACACGTCATGCCTTGTTCTTGCAGATTTGCTCCCAGCTGAGCGAGCGTCTGGAGAAGCAGCAGACGGCCAATAAAGGAGAGCTGGAGAAAATACGCGTGAGTTGAAAGTTACAATGGGGTGCACGAGGGAATCATGACGTCATGCACAGAAATCAGACATTGACAAACAATCTTTAAAAAAAAAAAAAAAAGCTTCCAATGAGGCGAGATTACCCATACTGTGCAGGTGCACAAATCAAGCGCTCCTTTTTTTGCTGGCCTGTGACGTTAACAACCTGTGGTGACCTTCCGCTGAGCTCACTTGTAAACAAACATTCACTTTAAGAGGAAGGACCCTGATGAAGGGCATCCAAAAAAACATCAAGCACACAAAAAAGCTCAACAGCCACCTTAAACGCCAGCGGCACGTCTTTGAAAAGTGCAAAAGGTTTGCTAGATCCCTCCATGGCATTACACCGGCTGCTCGGAGCGTGTATCCGAATACAGTGCACTTTGCCTGGCCAGGCCACGTGGCTCCCTCCCTTCTATAATTTGGTTCTCCTGACCTCTGTAGTGGCACACCAGCTGCTCGGAACATGTACCCGAATACAGTGCACCTTACTGGGCTACAGCAGGTGACTCCCTCCCCATCATTCTCCTGATGTGGTAGTAATGTCATGATATTTAACAGTTGGTCAAATCCTGATTTCTTCCAGTCCTTATTTCCTGCTGGTGTGCACAAACTACACTTAAATCTAAATGTTCAAAAAGTAGCTATAAAAATAGTTATTGCTTGAAAAAAAGATGTTTTGCATGTTTCTCTTTGCGACCCCACAAATTGGCATATTTTTGAGCCAAAGTCAACGTGTTTTTATGTCCAAATACTGCATAAAATGTATCTCATGCAAATTGTTCTGGTTTTTCTATAGCAAGAAACAGCAGAGTTATCTACTATACCTCTTGGGGTTATTTTGGTCCATCAGCACTTTGCACTTTGAATTTTGCGGTTTCACTCTATCACGGTTTTTGAAAAAGATGTTAAATAATGAATCGTACTGTTCTATAGTTGGTTATGACCTATTATTAGCCAGTGTCCTTTTTAAATATCTTATTTCCTATTATTATGTTTGCTATATTGGGTGATAGGAGCATACAGGTGGCTATAGGGGTGTTATTTCATGCCGAGGGGGCTCTAATAATGTTAAAAAGTGCATTTAGAAGGTTGTAAGCATGTTTTTAATGCCCTACCAACCAGTTGCAACTTCACTTCATTGACAAGAAGCATGGTTTCAACAGAGAAAAAACTCATTTCCTATTTTGGTTTGTGATCCGTAAGGTTCTGGTGGGGTGACCTTGTACGGTCCCGATCTCCTGCTGTCCCGGCTGGCTTGTATGCTGCCTGTTGACACTGTTTTTAGGAAGAAAATAACATTTTAGTCACCTTTTTTTTTTTTTTCGTGGCTGCGCAAGGACAAACAGCACTTTTATTACATCAAGGACTCGGCGTCTGCTTCTGTGTGTGTGCGTGCGCACGTGTGACAAATGCGATAAAGCCGTCAGCGATCGTAACCCGGGGAGGAGAATGATGTGTCATGTAAAGTCGCAACGGCGTTAATGAGGACCGGTCGGCTCACTGAATCATTAAAGACGGAGCTTAAAAGTGACAGAGGACCATTCCATCACCCAGCGGGTGCTTCCTTGTATTCTTCAGTGACTCCTATCGGGCTATTGCATGGCGTCCTGCCCCCCCTGCACCCTCTGAATTTGGGCGGGAGGCGGGGTAGATACTGGACTAGTCGCCAGTCAATCGCAAGTCATCAAGCCTAATTAATGAAAATAATGAAGTGCTAATTAAGTATAAAATTTTGTTGGTACAGTAAATGATAAACAATATGAAGAAGTGCAATGAATATATTTAATGCTTCAATTAATTATTATTATAAATTAATTAATATAATTGACTGTATAATAAATACATGATGAAAATTGCGGGTTGTGTTTTTATCTGGAAAAATAAACATTTGAAATAGAAAATGTAATACGCATACAAATGTGTGTGTTTTGATGACAAATAGATCAAATGATAATGACAATAATGTGCGATGTTAACATAAGCATGTAGTATAAAATAACTGAACATATAAAAAAACACATTTCAATTGAATTTAAAAATTGGACTAGTACTACTACTACAACTACTACTACCATGGCTACTACTACTGTTAGTAGCTGTTAGTACTACTGTTATTGTAATCATCATTTTAAATGAAAAGAGTAACGCACATAATAATGTGTGTTTTACATGAGAAATAGATCATAAATAATAATGACTGTAAAATACAATATTAACGTAAAACTAAATAACTTGCATAATTAAATGTCATTGTTTTACCCATTTTATACAACATTACAAAATGTTTTATACCGTATTTTAAAATACAAAAAAAGTCATACTTGACAATGAAAATGTTAATAATGCAAAGTATAGTATACTAATGTTAGTAATAATAAATAATTATCATTTTGAATGAATAAAAGGAATGGGCATACAAATTTGTGTTTTTGGTGAAAAATAAATAAACAAAATAATAATAAAATGCAATGTTAACATACAACAAATATAGTTAAAATGTTAAAATAATACAAAGAGTAGTACTACTACTACTACCACAACTCCTTCTAATGCTAACAATAATCATCATTATCCAAGGAAAAAACGAATGCAAATAAAAATGTGTATTTTTAATGAGAACTAGGAATAATAATACAATACTATGTTAATATGAAACAAATATAACAAAAACAGCGGTATACGCTATAAAATTATTATTTATTTATTATAAAATAAAACATGTATAAGTAAATATAATTGTTTTACAAAATTATTATTTTTTGTAATCCTTATCAGTATCTGATGTGTTTTTACCACGCAGGCCAAAGTGGAAGCCTGTGAGAAATGCAGCAGCCTCTTCAACAAAGATGGCCGTGTCAGGGCGGTCGTGGCGGCGCGAGGGGCGGCCACACCCGGAGGCGGCGCGGAGGCGGACGAGGAGAAGGAGGGACTGAAGAACCAGCTCAGGGAGATGGAGCTGGAGCTGGCGCAGACCAAACTGCAGCTGGTGGAGGCCGAGTGCAAAATACAGGTACGCAAAACACACACAAAAAACAAAACTAAATTAGGAAGGTGCATATATTTGGGCACCACGACAGAAAAATGACATCGATATTTAGTAGATGCTCCTTTTGCAAAAATAACAGCCTCTAAACGCTTCCAAGAGGGTCTGGTTTCTGGTTGACATTATCTTTGACCATTCTTCTTTACAAAACAGTCAGCTTTGATGGTTTCCAGCCAGCTGTAAACCACACCACAGATTTTCAGTAATATTCAGGTCTGGGGACTGAGATTGACTGTTCTAAGCATCCTTTCCCTCTGCTTGAGATTTTTGTTGGCCTGCCACTCCGGAGCTTAACCAGAACTGTGGTTGTGTTCCTTCATTACCTCACAATGTTCCTCACGGTGGAAACTGACCGCTAGAATGCCTGAGCTAGCTTTTTGTATCCTTCCCCCAAACCATCATGTTGAACGGTCTTTGTTTAACTTCCAATTGACCAACTTGAATACCCTTTCTCATGACTGGCATGACCTGTGTATGTAAGTTAAGGGTCAGTGAGCTTACCAAACAAAATTTGTGTTCCCATAATTAGTGCTAAAGGTATTCAAATCAATAAAACAACAAGGGTGCCCACATTTATGGACCTGCCTAATTTTGTTTAAATAATGATTGCACACTTTCTGTGAGTCCTCAAAACTTCATTTCACTTCTCAAATATCACGTGTTTGTCTGCTATATGATATATTTCACTGAAATTGCTGATCCAAACAATTAATAAAGGAAAATCTTGAAAATTATCGGGGGGTGCCCAAACTTTTGCATACCACTCTATTTATTAGGGACGTCCGATAATATCGGCCCCAAATTGGCATAAATATGTAATATCGTTATCGGGTTTTTTCCTACAATGAAAACCGGTTATATATATTTTGTAGATAGGCTTATAGCCCGGCTCGGCAAACTGCGGCCCGTGGGCCACATCAGGCTCGCCAAACGTCTTGATCTGGCCCACCGGGCGTTTCCAAATCTCTTATTTTTAAAGGTGTGTACATCAGCGTGACTTGGGGTGATATTTTGGCGCGCTCCAGTCGTACAGGAAATCGTACATCAGCGTGACTTGGGGTGATATTTTGGCGCGCTCCAGTCGTACAGGAAATAGTCGGATGCGGTCTGTGGCTTGTGCAAAAAGGCGACCCAAACAACGCGACCTGCCCACTGCACCGTGTCGGCACACAAATACATACATACATATTTATTTTACTTGCAACTTTTTTCTATTCAGCTTATGAATAACATTGTTTTCTTTAAAAAGGCTTGCCAAGTGCAGAGAACAGGCAACGGATGGACGCCCACCTCAAGTTCTTTTTTGCAGCGCTCATCTCACTGATGACTGCTGTGATGACAAACAAAATCTAGCAGTTTTGAAGTTGATAAATCATGTCAAAGACTAATGTGCTTGTTTTCATATATTTATTTTTTCATATTTACATTTTTGGCTTCTTTTTTTGACTGTAATAAGACTTACATTTAAAAACAAATAAAAAATGATGGCTTGTTTTCTCTTGTGCTTGACCCAGGACCTGGAGCACCATCTGGGTCTGGCCCTGAACGAGGTCCAGGCGGCAAAGAAGACCTGGTTCAACAGAACCCTCTCCTCCATCAAGACGGTCACGGGCACCACCCAGGGCAAGGACACCACTTAACCCCTCCCCTGAACCCCCAAGCTAAAACTACCTGCAACTTTGTGGTACATCCAATGGAGGGGCCTGAGGGGGCGTGCCCATCACTACAAACCCCGCCCCTTTTTACAGCTGACGCACTGATGGGACGGGCGTAAAAAAAAACAACCAAGACGTTACTGCTGATAAGAAGCAGCCAAAGGAGGAGCCTAACTGTAACCATGGTAACACACACTCCCTCCCTCCTTCCTTACGTTCCTTTCCTAAGAAAAAACTACTGGCACAAACTAAAAACAACACTTTTGGGTACCGAATAGTTGCTTTTTTTTTGCTAATATATATGATATACATTTTTTCTATGTTTGTTCAATGTGTGTGTGTGTGTGTGTGTGTGTGTGTGTGTGTGAATGCATTGGTAATCAAAAGAGAGAAAAAGCACTAAGGTTGTGAGTGTGTGTGTGTGTGTGTGGGGGGGGGAGAGAGAGAGAGAGAGAGAGAGCGAGGGAGGGGGCGGGAGGCGCGTCCAAACAAAAATTGCATTTTGACTTAGACTGAATGAAAAGCAAAGCAAGTGTCCCCGTTAGAGAAATGAAAAACACTGGCTTGTGTATATTATAAATATCTATAAATAGAACTATAAATAAATGACGTGACGACGAGGAGGAGGTTTTTTTGTTTTTGTTTATGGTTTTCTACTCTGTACGTTCACCAACCTGATGTTGCCCACCTGCTGCCGTTCAATCATCCATAATAACAACGGTAATGATAATAATGTGTTTTTAAGCTTAGCGCCAAGCGTCTTTGACTGCTGTTCTGTTCTCATGCCAAACCCTAGCTTCACCACACACACACACACACACCGCGCATGTGTGTGTGCGTGCATTGTAATAGCGTAGGGATGCATTGTGTCGACGGACTTCATGAGCTGCAATATAAAAAAAAAGATATGAACACAACGCAGTCTGTCCTTCTGTCTGCCTGCTTTTTGCTTCTATGCTCGTACTTTCTATACTTCCCAGCCTTCCAAAATATCAGTACGACGATCAAATAATCATGTACTGCACTACAAATAATACATATTTTAGTCAAAAAATACTGCTTTATCACATTCGAACATATTTTAGTTTTATGAGGAAATAAAATGGGGATGTCGTACAGTAAAATTATGAATATTGTGATAAATAACAATCATAAAACTGTGGTATTAAATGCGAGGAAAAAATGTGCACAGTAAAATGCTGGTATTATACAGCGCAAATGATGCATATTTTAATAAACGACAACGATAAAAGCGTACTATTAAATGAGACAGTCTTTGTTTTATGAGGAAAAATGGGTGGTTTTATGAAAATGAATAAAGATACCTATTTTAGTAAATAACAATAAAATTGGAGTATTATATGAGAAAAAAGGTTTTGTTTCATCTTTGGAACGTTACATCTTTTTTGTGTAATATGGTAAAAGTTCATGTGGTACACAGAAAAGAATTAATATTATGAAGAGTATGAAAAATGTGGAATATTAGGCAGAAAAAGTCTTCATTTCACTACAGTAAAATGTGCAATATTGCACAAAAATAGAAAAAAAAATGTTTTTTTGTTTTTTAACAGAAGTACTTTGCGGGGGATTGTTGTAAAAAGATTAGCTTCACACAGACGTCTTCTGTCACAGTACTTACAGGTAACTCCAGACCGTCTCTGATCATCCTGGACCTGATCGTTGGCTGAGCCTTTGCCATTCTGGTTATTCTTCCATCCATTTTGAAAGTTGTCTTCCATATTTTGCCACAAGTCTCTGGTTTTCTCTCCATTTTAAGGCATTGGAGATCATTTTAGCTGAACAGCCAAAAAATGTTTTCACCTCTCCTCATAAGTTCCCCCCTGCAATAAACTTTTAAATCAAAGCACGCCGCTCTTCTGAAAAATGACTTGAACATTTTCCCTCAAGAGAAATGCATGTTCATCGTTGATCATGTTCAGACAAAGATCTGTCATCACTGCGGGTGTAGTTTATAAATACATACTTTTGGTAGGAGACGCTGCCCTTGTGTGATTTGCCAGAGAGAGACAAAGTGTGCGTTTTGAGGAGGAGGAGAAGGAAGGTGTGTACGTGACAGCTGATGGGAGACTAACGACGTCCCAGCTGTCTTCCCCGCTGCCCGGACCGGCGACTTCGAGTCAAAGGTGCCCTCGTCGTGTGCAGGAATGCCACTTATGGCCTGCATTTTCCACACGTGTGGCCTTTCTCTGACACTGGAATACTGAACAGGTAGGACTTCTCTTTTCTTTTTGTGGAACGGGGCTCTCTTTTATGGATTTGCCCCTCTGCTCCTGAGCCGCTGCCTGTTTGGTTTCGGTTTTCAGGCATAATGTCAATGGGGGAAAATGCACGGGCATGGTACTTTGCCCTGATGCACTCCATTCCAACGTGTGAGACTTCTACAAAAAAAGACTTCACTCTTTTCCCCCCCCATTTTTATGTTATTATATTTAATATTTCAACCTTCTTAAATAATCTTCAGAGATGTTCTTGTTGTAATATTATGACTTTATTCCCATAATATTACAACTTTGTCCCGGCCTAATTTTGTTTCTCATTATCCCAACTTTGATTTTTTTTCTTTAATATTTCAACTCTGTCGTACAAAAATATTTTCCCTCATATAATACTTGGACTTTATTCTCATGACATTACAGCTGATTATTCCCTTTAAAATGTAATATTATGACTTTATTCCTATAATATTTCAACCTTTTCCCCAATCCTATTACTTACTGCACCTTTACTTTGTTTTGCATGTTTCGCATAATATTATGACTTTTAAAAAATACGTTTTACTTTCATATTTTATTACTAATTATACTTTCACGCCATTTTTTAACGTTTTCCTCACATCCTTATGATATTTACTTTTTCAATATTTTGACCATCCGCAACCTTTTCTTCTTAGATGACACCTATTTTTCTTTTAATATTTGGACTTTAGTTTGGTAAACTCACTGCTGATTTTAAAAATAAAGGTCAATAAAAACACAGCCGTGAACCGCAAATTTCAAGTCGGCCCAACTAACGGGGGTGAAATGTTGGGGGTTTAATAACAGCGCCACCATGTGGTGTACTAATCCTAAAACTAATAGCACAAGCAACACAGCAGGGGTGCGGGTTTTCACCCAGTTTTGCATTTAATTCAATAAGCATGTCTTGTTATTTACTAATTAAGTAAAAAACAAAAAAAGGTAAATATAATGGAATAAAACAATATTAACATTTCTTGTTATTACTAAACTGAATTTAACATGTCTTGACATTTACCACTAAAAAAAATATATATATATATATAATAAAACAAAACAATATTAGTGTAGTTTAAACAAATTACTATAATGACATAAAAATATTAATATTTTTGTTATTCATAAGCTGAATTTGTAAAAAAACGGTATAAGTTAGCATATGGAAAATATAGCATATTAAAGACAATGTTATTGCATAACATGAATATTGCATATACAATATGTAACCTTTTTTAATGGTGTGTGTGTGTGTTGCTATTAGAGTGTTGAGAAAGTGACTGACAGGTCAGTGTTGTTGGTGCTGAAGAGATTTGGTGTTTTTCGACGAAGGCTCAGACTTTCCCGCCGTGCTGAAAATGAGCCGAGGATCTTCGCAGGCGTGTGATGTTGAAGTGCGAGCGCGTCTGCGAGCTCCGCTTTGCTTTTATCAGTCTGCCGTGTTGCTTTTAGACGTGTTAATTGCGCTGACAATTTTGGGACGTGCAGCTGTCACACACACACACACACACACACACACACGCACACACCTCAGTTCTTCTTGCCTGTCGTTATCCACACTTCCGCCACACTACATTTCATTTCCCTGCCAGTTGATTGTTAGAAGAATGCAATTCGCTTTGTCAACATTATAAGTATTCTATTTTTTTTCATGTTTTATACTACATATGTATTCTCGCCTATATTATTGCGGTAAAATTACAACTTTATTCTCGCATGCAAAAGTTCTACATGAAAAAGTCATTTTTTTCTAATATAACACTGGAAAATGTGATATTGCTTTTGTGTTGTGATGATTGTTCTTTTTATTTGGATTTGAAGGTTTTTTTATAAGGTCATTTTATTTAAATATGTTTTTAATTTTTTGTAGTTATTGCTTTTATTTTCGGTTTATTTTTATTTTACTTGTTTCCTCGTGTGACATGAAGAAGTAAAAATATAACTTGACTTATTATGACTTTTTTATATCATTTTTTTTCATTGTCATTTTATTTTACTTTTTAATGTTTATTGAATTTCATTCACTTTTTATTTTATTGTATTTTAGGTTTTTATTTGTATTTGTTTTCTATGTTTATTTTTAGATTGTTCACATTTTAATTTTATTGTATTTTAGGTTTTTATTTGTATTTGTTTTCTATGTTTATTTTTAGATTGTTCACATTTTAATTTTATTGTATTTTAGGTTTTTATTTGTATTTGTTTTCTATGTTTATTTTTAGATTGTTCACATTTTAATTTTATTGTATTTTAGGTTTTTATTTGTATTTGTTTTCTATGTTTATTTTTAGATTGTTCACATTTTAATTTTATTGTATTTTAGGTTTTTATTTGTATTTGTTTTCTATGTTTATTTTTAGATTGTTCACATTTTAATTTTATTGTATTTTAGGTTTTTATTTGTATTTGTTTTCTATGTTTATTTTTAGATTGTTCACATTTTAATTTTATTGTATTTTNATTTAATTACATGTATAGGATTTTTTATTTTCTTTTTTTCATAATGTTACATGAACAAGTAATTTTAAAATACAATTTGGGGAAAATACAAGATTACTTTTTTGTGGAAAAACCATCTCTGGATGGCAAAGGCAGAAACGCCTTCTCTCTTTGAGGGCGGTGGGATTGTTTTCACTTTTCGGCTTCTTCAAAAGCTCACGAAACCCAAAAAGTCAAGTGGCAGACCCAAAAAATGAGTCGGAGGATCCCATTGGCCGCACCGATAAGCATCAAGACCGTGATGTCTTGATGCTTATGGATATTGTTATCATTATTATAACAAGCGACCACCCGCTGCACACTTATTGATTGCCAATCATCAATATTTTTTGTATTGCAGTCTGCAGTTTACATGTCAAAAGGCGTTCATGTTTCATTGTAAATATGGTTTTACCAAGCGTAGACAAAAACAGCTGGAGCCAGGCCTTCACCCGCCGGGCCTGGCCGGGCCTGGCCCGAAGAAGCCACACGGGAACTCCCCCACCACCTGCAGGGGCAAGCATAAGGGTCCGGTGCGATGCCATTTGGGCAGTGGTCGAGGGCGGGTGTCCGGGCGACCTGGTCTTTGGCGGCCAAATCTGGTTCTTGGGACATGGAATGTCACTTCTCTGGTGGTCAGAAGACATTCTATATCTGTCGGACTCACCTCAACCCACAGTTTGGGCAACCGGTCTACATGTGCTTTGTAGACCTGGAAAAGGCATTCGACCGTGTCCCTCGTGGTGTCCTGTGGGGGGCGCTCAGACTGGTGGCCCGCTACAATACATCATGGAATACTGTATATACATATACTGTGTGTATGTAAATATAAAAGAGTATTATTGGATGGCAATGCTAATGATTGGGGATGCAAAGGGCGGAAGTAGTAAAGGACAGAAATGTATTCATAGTTGGCGAGTGCGTGTGTGTGCGTGTGTGTGTGTGTGCGTCATGTGGCGCTGCTGCCCTGACAGCACCATCTGCTGCCCGTCCAGTCCAACCCAGCATCACACACACACACACACACACACACAGCATCCAGGTGGCATGACACCAAATGAAGTTCTCTCCATGCCGTCTTGTGGCCTCCTTGGAAGGACAACAGAGAAGCATCGCCGGCGCCTAACGATTAAAAACACACACACACACACACACACACGTTGTGGTGTCAGATGGCAGGCGTGATGGGGGGGGAAGCAGGGAAGTCTTTTGTCCTTCTGCCTAATGACCTCCTCCACCCCACCCTCCCAGCAACCCCGATCAACCTCCTAGTTGGTCCGACAATCACCAATCTTTATCTCGATTTTCATTCCGGCTTTCTCAGGCACTCCTTATCATTACTCTTTTTTTTGCTTCAGCTAAATGAATAGTAACGGCACATACGGTTATCATCACACCCTTACAGCGCGCCGTTTGATTCCAGAAGGTTCGGCCGTGTGAGCGCAGATTATAAATGACCGACGGTGCCCTGAAAAGTCTTTGGTATCAGTCCGATACTAAGTAGCTGCAGGGCCAGTATCGCCAATGTCGATACGTTTTTACCTTTGGCATTTTGGCAAACAATTATTTCTGTTTTTCAAGTTGCTTTGGGGAATCTGTGCCTTTACTTTGTTCATCACAATGAATGTTATCTTATCTTAGGTTACATTAGCTTAGGAATGTTATGTTATTTTGTGTTATATTATGCTAAGAAATGTTATGCTAGTTTGTGTTACATTAAGTTAGGTAGGTTAGCTATGTTAGGTTAGGTTATGCTGTGCTATGCTATGCTATGTCATGCTATGCTATGTTATGCTATGCTATGTTATGTTACATTAAGTTAGGTAGGTTACCTATGTTAGGTTATGTTATGCTATGCTATGCTATGCTATGTTACATTAAGTTAGGTAGGTTAGCTATGTTAGGTTATGTTATGCTATGCTATGTTACATTAAGTTAGGTAGGTTAGCTATGTTAGGTTATGTTATGCTATGCTATGCTATGTTATGCTATGTTATGTTATATTAAGTTAGGTAGGTTACCTATGTTAGGTTATGCTATGCTATGCTATGCTATGCTATGTTATGTTATATTAAGTTAGGTAGGTTACCTATGTTAGGTTAGGTTATGCTATGCTATGCTATGCTATGTTATGTTATATTAAGTTAGGTAGGTTACCTATGTTAGGTTAGGTTATGCTATGCTATGCTATGCTATGTTATGTTATATTAAGTTAGGTAGGTTAGCTATGTTAGGTTATGTTATGCTATGCTATGTCATGCTATGCTATGTTATGCTATGCTATGTTATGTTACATTAAGTTAGGTAGGTTAGCTATGTTAGGTTATGTTATGCTATGCTATGTTATGCTATGCTATGCTATGTTACATTAAGTTAGGTAGGTTAGCTATGTTAGGTTATGTTATGCTATGCTATGTTACATTAAGTTAGGTAGGTTAGCTATGTTAGGTTATGCTATGCTATGCTATGCTATGTTATGCTATGTTATGTTATATTAAGTTAGGTAGGTTAGCTATGTTAGGTTAGGTTATGCTATGCTATGCTATGCTATGTTATGCTATGTTATGTTATATTAAGTTAGGTAGGTTAGCTATGTTAGGTTATGTTATGCTATGCTATGTCATGCTATGCTATGTTATGCTATGCTATGTTATGTTACATTAAGTTAGGTAGGTTAGCTATGTTAGGTTATGTTATGCTATGCTATGTTATGCTATGCTATGTTATGTTATATTAAGTTAGGTAGGTTAGCTATGTTAGGTTATGTTATGCTATGCTATGCTATGTTATGTTATATTAAGTTAGGTAGGTTAGCTATGTTAGGTTAGGTTATGTTATGCTATGCTATGCTATGTTACATTAAGTTAGGTAGTTTATGTTTGTTAGGTTAGGTTTTGTTATGCTATGCTATGCTATGCTATGTTATGATATGTTATGCTAGGTTATGTTACGTCAGGTAGGTTATGTTATTTTATGTTATATTATACTATGCTACGCTATGTATGTTATGCTAGGGTATATTGTATTAAGTTAGGTAGTTTATGTTTGTTAGGTTAGGTTATGCTATGTGATGCTATGCTATCCTATGTTATGTTATGCTAGGTTACGTTACGATAGGTAAGTTATGTTATGTAATATTATACAATGCTAAGCTAGGCTATGTTACGCTAGGCTACGTTACGATAGGTAAGTTATGTTATGTAATATTATACAATGCTAAGCTAGGCTATGTTATGCTAGGGTATGTTGTATTAGGTTAGGTAGTTTATGCTTGTTAGGTTAGGTTATGTTATGCTATGTGATGCTATGCTATCCTATGTTATGTTATGCTAGGCTACGTTACGTAAGTTATGTTATGTAATATTATACAATGCTAAGCTAGGCTATGTTATGCTAGGGTATGTTGTATTAAGTTAGGTAGTTTATGTTTGTTAGGTTAGAGTTGCTAGATTATGTTACGCTATGCTATGCTACGTTGTTGTCTTCATGCTATTCTTTATTTCATTTTGAATCAGTAAAAACAACATGTGACCCAGACAGCAATAGCGGTGATTGAGATCACGTGGGATAACAAGAACGTTATGGCTCCTGCAGAGTGGGCTGCGTGGGACAGGACGTGCACGTGGTGGGGGGGAAAGGGGGTGGGTCATGCCGTGCACCGTCTGCGCATTCTAGAACCCCCCCCCCGCCATTCCTTTACCGGCTGCCAGATATTTATTGAATCCATTTCAAAAAATATGTATTTTATAGTATACGTATGGATTTCTTTGCAAGAAACCGCGCAATTTGTGGTCATAAATGCAAAACTACTCCTATTTGCCGTTAGAGCGCGTGGGGCTGGTGAGCCTGTGCGCATGCGCGCTCCGTCCTCCGCGCATTACGACGGCCAGCGTTGCTGCTCGGTCTTCATACGAGGAGAAGCCGGAGAAACCAGCAGGCGGCACCGCGCCATCGCTCCGCAGGAACCCGGCCCCTTCCTGTCCCCCCCCGCCGGATTGTTTATTCGTGAGCTTTCGGGCTGGATTGTATCGTTGGAAAGGCGGCAGCGACCCTCCCTCCCTTCCTTCCTTCCTTCCTTCCTTCCTTCCCTCCTCGGCGGCAAACACCGTAAGTTCATTCATTTCTTGGCCGCTCCGCGGGACGCCACCGCCGTCCTCCGGCGCTTTTCCTTCGCCTTGGCGTCCCTTTTCGGACCTTTTCGGTCACCGGAAATCCCCAAAAGAGGAACCGCGCGTGTGAGCCCAAGTTGGCGATGTCGGGAAGGGACCGTCTTGGTCTCGGATCAATAAAACGTTTCGATTAGCCCAGGAGGGGCTTTTTAAGGCAACCTTCCCCTGCAGGTGTTCTTCTTGGTTTGTTTCACTTCCCCGCCATGCTGTCAAATCCCGCTAGCATGAAGCGAGCCGCGCTAGCGCACACGGTCGTTTACTTGCCTCGATGTCACTCATTTCATCCTCTTTTCTCCCCCGACTGGGACTTTCCGGGCTCAAAAGAAAGAAAACAATGCCCCGTGGAACCCGCTGGTTGGCATACCTGTGCGCCGTCGCACCTACCCGGTTACCGCAGAAACCCGCGCCCGTGTCCCGCAGAAGCTTCTATTCGCATTCCCGCTGAGGTAGTGGATGGGTCGTTCTTGAACGATTAGTTGAGTTTGAGCGAATCTTAAATGTGACTCGGGAGGAACGAATCGTCTCGGGGAGTTAATCGTTCAGTCGCGCATGCGCATTTGCGTAATATCCTATCTGTTCTGTAGTGGAATCAGTTCACCTGCTTAGAGTCTTCGGGTTTGAGTCGTTCGTTCATTACGATAGCCCCGTAAGCCTAACCTATGCTGCCTGAGCCGGAAAGACAATTGATCAGTTCATCTCTCGAGTCTTCGGGTTTTGAGTCATTCGTTCAACACGTGACAGCCCCAAAAGCCTAAGCTTATTGGGCTGTCACGTGATGAACGAACGACTCAAAAAAGGGACAGAGGGGAGGTGAGTGATTCATAGCCAAAATACCCAGGTAAATAATAAATTAAACCTTTCCGTTTCTTATAGCATTATAATTTTGTCTTGTTTGTAGTGCGAATAACGCTTGTGTAAGCAGTAGATGTGATAGGGAAGAAACATGTTGCATTTTAATCATTTTGCTAAAAGGAACGAAATGACTCGAAAAAAGATTCATTTTTTTACTGAACAGGACTCAAAGATCTGAGTCGGTAAAATGATTACTTACTTCCCATCGCTACGGTGAAGGACTAGCCAGCTACGCACCTTTTATTTATTTATTTTTTTTACATTTTTGTGTTTTTTCCCACAAATATTTCATCATCCTTCTGTAATAATCTTGGTAAATTTGCTTTTTGTATTTTTGGAAATATTATGACCTATTCCCCGTAATATTCCAACTTTTTCCCGGTCTAATATTACAACTATTTAATATTCAATTACATTATTTTTGCTCCTAATATTGGAATTTTTATTCTCGTAAAAATACGACATTTTTTTCTCTTAATATTCTGACTTTATTCTTGCAAAATTAGTTTTGTCTAATAAAACTGCCTAATGACAGTTTTGTCATTAAAAAAATATATATATTTAGCCGGTGGATGAGTGGGTAGCATGTTTGCCTCACAGTCAGGAGGTTCAGGGTTCGAATTTCTGTGTGGAGTTTGCATGTTCTCCCCGAACGTGTGTGGGTTTTCTCCGGGTACTCCGATTTCCTCCCACATTCCAAAAACATGCATGTTAGGTTAACTGGCGACTCTAAATTGTCCATTAGAGTGTGAAAGTTTGTTTGTCTGCCCTGCGATTGACTGGAGACCAGTCCAGGGTCTACCCCGCCTCCCGCCTAAAGTCAGCTGGGATAGGCTCCAGCATACCCGCGACCCTAATGAGTATAAGCGGTATAGAAAGTGGATGGATCTCCTGTCTTCTTGTAAATAGTTTCCCACATGATTATTTCTTACTTCTTCCCACATTATTTGACCTTTAACTTTCAACTTTTTCCCCTTCAAGACCTTATTCATGTAAACCTGTCAATTTCTCATTTCTGTGCAGTTTTTTTGTCTGTTTTTAGTAGTTTTCTTGGTAAATTCTACATGTAAAACACAGCCGCTGGCCACAGACAGCCCCCGGGCTGCACTTTGGACACCCCTGCATTCAAACCGACCCGTTGCTCACCAAAACTGCAGCATCTTTAACCGTTTTAATTTGCGTTCCGGTTGAATCCAATCAAACAGCAAACAGCTGTCCGCGTGCGTTCTTAGCCGCTGTGATTAGCGTTTGGGTTGAGTTTAGCACGATTAGCACTACAAAAAATAAACATGCATTAAAGAAACCAGTCGCCCACCAAAAGGTCTAAAAAGCGTCTTTAACCGTTTAACTTTGCGTTCCATTTGAATCAAACACACAATTTCCATGCACTAAAGAGTGGCTGTGCTAGCCAAAACAGCAGCACCCACGTAAGTTTGCATCGTTAACCTTTTTAATTAGCATTCCGGTTGATTCCTACGAGAGCTACTGAATGTGCATTATTATGCATGCAAGGGCCATCGCTGCTTCTTTCCTGTTGATTCACGTCCTGTTTCTGTTTCTCTACCCCCAAATGTGGTTTTCCGGGCTCAACACAAACGAATAAGAAATGCAGAAGTTCTCTCTTGGCCTGTTGTGTAGGTCCATGCGCATGTTAGCTACGCCCGCTATGACGTGCATTAGGGAGCAGCGTGGAACAAAACGGCGTCCTGCTAAACCAGCAGGTTGACATACCTGTGCAAGAGTAGCAACCGCCACTCATTGACCTGACTTTGATGCTGCTGCTGCCGGACGGTCTCTTGTGCCTTCCCCAGCTTATTTTCCCACCCGAATATCCACGTCAAAGACCTTACATGCTGCATTTCCTCCATGCGATCCCCCCTTATTGTCTCGCATCCTGTTTTTTTTCTGACTCAAAATGAGTGAAGAGGAAATGCAGAAGTGCCCTCTCCCTCCCTGTTAAACCAGCCCGTTGGCATACCTGTGCAGCTCAACCAGCCCGGTGCCAGTTAAACCGCCGAAAGGCGACATTGACGGGCGTAAATGTTGCTAATTGTGCTGTTGTGCTGTTTTAACACGTCTCTGTGCAGGACTTGGATCTATGGCTCGTTTCCTTTTGGGTTATTTTTCTTTGCTCTCGCACACACACACGCACACACACACACACACACACAGGCAGTCACACCTGCCCCGCTCATGCAGAAATGTGGGATGTCTTTGTTTGGGACTTGGCTGGCTGATTTGTGGCTGTTGCTTGTGGAAGTGGTACAATGTTGCTCTTGTGGCGTGTCTTTAAATATACTGTGGGCACTTGTTCATGTGAGGAAAGCCAACGGGGCAAGGAGGCTTTTTGGAATGTTTATGCTTTGTGGGGTGGGGCCTGCTGAAGGGACAGTTTGAAACGGGCTCAGGATGACATTTTTGGAAATGTAAATACACCGCCGCCAACAGATTGGACAAAATATCGGCGTTTTTTTTTGCGCAATTATAAATTGAACTCTTGAGTCTAACACGATCGCGACGGAAGCGACGCGCCTTATTAACTGCAGAGAAGAGCCTGGTTGCTAACCCGTGAAAATCATCAGCGAGTCATCCCTTGTTAGTTGGTTCCGGACTCGACGGCGTGGTTAGAGCATAGAACATTTGTTTATGACTTTCAAAATACCGGTTTCAACAAGATTAGGGCCCTCTAGGCGTGAAATAACACCCCGATAGTCACTTTATTATTTTATTTATTATCGTTTACTATTGTTTGTTTACGTCACGTTGAGCAGGATACGGGATCACTGCAGGGACGTAACAGACAACAACCAGGCACAACATTCAGTGTGCTCATTTAAAACTGAAGAAAGTGTTTCAAACGGGGAGGGGAAGAAGGACAAAGAAGCCAAAAACTTCCACATGGAATTAGAGGAGAACCTTTTATTCTGTTTGATCTCTGCCATGGCGTGTTCCATCTGTGGCATGTTGTGTCCATCTCTGCCATGGCGTGGCGTATCCGTCCCTGCCATGGCGTGTTTGTGCCCGTCTCTGTCATGGTGTGTCCGCCCCTGCCACGGCGTGGCGTATTCGTCCCTGCCATGGCGTTGCGTGTCCGTCTCTGCCATGACATGGTGTAATTGTCCGTGCCATGGCGTGTCCGTACCTGGCATGGCGTGTCCGTCTGTGCCATGGCGTGTCGTATTTGTCCCTGCCATGGTGTGGCTTATTTAATCCTGCCATGGCGTGTCGATCTCTGGCATGGCATGGCGTGGCGTATTCGTCTCTGCCATGGCATGTCCGTGTCCGTCTCGGCCTTGGCTGGGTTCTGCTGGCTCAGTAGCCAGTCTCATAGCATTTCTGATGCCTAGTGACCACAATACTACATATAACCTGTCTTTTCGTGTTTTTTGACTAAGAGTAGGCTGAAGTCCACAACATCATTAAAAAAAAAAACCCTGATATCATGAGGGAGATATTTAAATCGTGATACAGCCAGGGAAGACTTTCAAAAGTAACCGTTCCCCACTTAGGTGGAAGACAATGCAAGACTTTGGCCAAATTGCCCCTTAATTACCCTTAATTGTGCTATGAAATGTCCATAAAGTTTAATTGAGTTGCATTTGCTGCACGGCTGTGAGACCATGTCGACGTGTTTTGTTTATTTCATGAACAATACCTTCATGTGCGTCCATTTCCCGTATTGAGGGAAAGGCATTTATTAGTTCCGGTGGCACACGATTGGCGCGGAGGCTTTCTGGTCATTGACTTTAGTTTTGCATAAGTGCTTACATGACATTGAGTTATAGCCTAGCATGTTAGGGCATGTCAAATGTTACTTACGTACATTAATGCTACATCATGTTATTTTTCTGGTGTTATGAGAGGGTTTTTAGACATTGGGGGCATTTATTTGGGTCGGCCGAGCCATCCAGAAGTGGCGAGACATGTTATAGAATATGCTGTGTTTGCTTGCACGGCAGCGCTGGGATTTGGATGAGAAATGAACATTATTGATTTGGATGAATTTTGATTGCACTGTTGAGGGGTTGAAACAGGCTGGCATGACAGACCGGCGCCCACACGAGCGCTGCAGTCCCGTCAGCGAAACCGGAGTCTGCCCGGCAGCTCTCAGATTTTTAGCACACGGCAGCACATCTCCCCTTCTCATCTGGCAGGCGAAACGTAGCGCTAATTCAATTGGCTGCCGCGATAGTAAGCGCTCCCCTAATTGGCCGACACGGCTGCCAGGGCTCCGGTGAAGCTCGTCCGTCGAGGAGTTGGCGAGGGGGTCCCAGCGGGGGTTCTGCAGAGAGAGGAGAAAAGTAAACAACGGCTGGGCAGCGTGACCGGGCTGTGTTGTTTACGTTGTTCGACACGTATCTCCGTGCATCGTTGGCACGCATGTCCCATCTGGACGGGGTGAGGACTTGTCACGTCAGGAAACATCTTTCCTTCCCTGGGAATAACGCTGCAGCAGTTCCTGTTTCCTTTCACCTCGGTGAGGAATCCAGCAGTGACATAGACGCGAGTGTGAGAGATGGCCTTGTAAGGTTCCCTGCGAAACACACACACACAAATGAACCCTTTCCAGGGTTTGATTTGCCATGAAGTCTAACTTTGTGTTTCCATTCAATGGGGACCTTTTTATTATGGGCCTGCAAAGCAAAAGGCTGTCAAAAATAGCCTCTTAATGGTGGTACCTAATTTTTTTCATTATTCACGTTAACATTTTTAGGGATGTCTCAATCCACAAATTGATAAAAAGGGCTTCACCTTTGCCAGGAACCAGACCACAGAACTCATTTTGGCTGCTGACACAAAGGTACCCAAAAAGAGGGTAAGAGCATTGAAATCGACTCTGTTTTACCTTCATTTCAATGACGCAAGTCCTGCGATATTGGTCCTAACGGTAGCATTCACAATGAAAAAGGCATAGGCCCAGGGATTGAACCCTGGGGAATGCCAAAACAGAGTAGAGGGAAAATACGCTACCACGATATTCAAAGCAGCTGTGAGATCTAAAAGTCACCATAATAAGCGTAATAGTGGATTTTGGTTTAGCAATATTGAGGGCGTATTTCTATATTTCTCTATATACACTAATAAGCAAATAAAAACAACAGTATAAAGCAGTATCCGGTACATTATTTATGAGCCACAATATTGTTTGGCTTTTGTAACAAGTCCTTCCAATAAAAGATCAAATTGCCTAAAATGGGCGTGCAAAATACACTATACAGTAGTATATTCACCGTACCTACCATGTGTGGCCCAGAGTTACAGCTACCGGATCAAGCCACGCCTCTCTTATGACGGCCAGCGGAAGCATCGTGTAGTGTCATTTTTTTCTAACTTGATTCGGACTTGAACACATCAGCAGCAGTGCAATTCCAACACTCCTGGGAGCGACACTTTCTAACAGTCACTGGACGTCAGCGAGATGCATTTACGGACACTCGGAAAATCAGAAGTAGGATATACAGATATATGCAAAATGTCACAGCAAACGAAAACACTTAAAAATAAAACAAAAAAAAGCAAGGAGTGGGGCGTAAAAATGAACAATTTCCATTATTACCATATTGTTCGGACATGGGCACTGAAAATCTTTAAAAAAAAGTTTGAGTTAAGTTGTTTTGGAGCTGTTAGTGCATACAAACATACACAATTGTCTCCATTTGAGCTTTTTCTTCTTGAAATTCAATAAAAATGGACATCTTTTGCACACCCTTACAAATGGTGATTAATCCTGATTAATTCATTTGAAAACTGTGATTAATTTGATTAGAATGTTGTCTTTATCCATGCTGAAACGTGTGAATGGAAAGCGTGGTCCGAGTGGGGCCGGGCATGGAAAAAAAAAAGATGACATGCCGCGTTGACGCGTGGAATGTGTTGACTCTCACAGTCAGACATCGGAGATGCGATCTGCGCTATCGCTTTTCTGCTGCGTCGCGCTCCGCGTCACCGCTTGGGCATGCTTTTCTCACGCACACGCCAGCAGGATGTTGGGACACATCTTGATGACACTTTAAAAACAAACCCTTTTCTCGTCTTCCCGCATTTCTCCTTTTATTTCCTTCCCGGCCACCCCCACCCCTCCACAACAAAAAACTCTCATGCTTTCCGCGTTAAAGCGAGCTTAGAGCAGGGAAATCGTAGCTTACCCTCGTTCAGGATTCCTGGAAGATCAGGCTACTTAAAGCAAGCAGACCATATTTGGACCGGGGACTGGATGCGGGCCAGTTTGAATCCCGTCATGGCTCAATGTGTGCCACAGAGCAAGGCACTGCCTGGGCGGGCTATCTAGATGCTGCCAGCGTCTCTGGGGAAAACTAATGGTTTAGATTGCTTTGTCATATAGAAGTCAAAAGTCATATTTTCCCCCATTTTTTTCTGTTTTTAACATGTCCTCACAAATAGTTGTTGTCAATTTCCTCTCCTAATGTTATGACTTTATTCCCGTAATATTTTGACTTTATTCCTCAAATGTTCAACTTTTTCCACAACCAATTTTTCCAAAAATTGTTATTAATTTTTTTTCTGATATTATGAGTTTATTCTCGTAAAATTGCAACTTTTCTTCTCATTAGAGTGCTGCTTTTTTCCTCTTAATATTTTGACTTTATTCTTGTAAAATTACAGCTGTTTTTTCCCCATTTTTGCTGTTGTTGTCAAGATTTCCATAATCTTTTGACTTGACATTATCACTTTTTTCTGCAACCAAATGTTCCAAAAAAGTTTTTTTGACGTCACATGATGACTTAAAGTCTTTAATATTTCAAATCTATGTAACAAAAATAGCATTATTTTTAAATTTTTATTCTCGTATAATTTCAACTCCTCATGAGAATACAAATTTCTCCTAATATTTTGACTTTATTCCCTTAAAATTTTGTTTTTCAGTTTTTTACAATTTTCTACAAATTCCAGATTTTCTTTGCCCAACTATAATTTTATTCCCATAATATTTTGACTTTATTTCCATAATGTCCTAACTTTCACGAAAATGAACAAATTATTGTTCTGTTTTTTGCTTATCATAAAAGCATTTAATATTGTTTCTCTTAACAGTTTGACTTCATTCTTGAAAAATGACAGTTGTTTTTTGTCATTTCTGCCTTTTCCAAATATATTCCCCCTAATGATGACTTTATTCTCATCATTTTTTGGATTTATTCTCAAACATTTATAGCTTTTTCCGTTTCCCCCAAAACTGCGAAATTCTTTGTTTCTGTTTTAAAGGAATATTTTTTCATTTGAATTTTCACTTTTATGCTTCAATTTTGAAGGTGTATATTTAAATTCCAACTTTTTCCTGTTTACACCCTGACTTTCTTGAAAAATGACTGCTGACTTTTCCATTTTTGCTGTTGGATTTGTATGATATGCAAGGATAATAACATCATCTTCCTGTCTTCATTGTGTGTTTGTTTTCTCTCTGCTGCTTGTGACCTCTTGACTGTTGTCAGCAGATAAATTGCCGCTTTCATGTTAAGCAGTGGCGAATCACCCCGTCATTGGTTGTGGAGATTATCGGCGAGGTTCCCTGTGTGTGTATGTGTGTGTGGGATTCCTTTATCTGATTAGGGTGTTTATCTAATAAAAGAGGATTTATGGGATTCGGCTCTCTCGCCACTCTGGTCTGCAAACACTCGGCAGCCCACGCTGACACGCAGAGATCGGATCGCCATTAAAGGTGTCTCTACTACAGTGTGTGCTGTAACGCTGTGGACAAAAGCCCGCGTTGAAGCTCAAGCGGATTTCATCCTCCAGAGGGATTTTTCTGAAGTGAGGCGTGGTCTCACTTCAGCTCACACCTCAGCTCGAAGCTTGGCCTGCTGTCACTCAGCTGCTGGCTTTGGATCATAATAAATTATATTAATATAAGTAGCAATAATTAGGGATGTCCGATATTGGGTTTTTTTTTCCGATAATGTTGTCCAACTCCCAATTTCTGATATCAACCTGCACTATTGGCCGTGGGTCCCGTATCTCCTTTTCCTTTCGACTTATCTCTGCAAGTATGAAAGAGAAAACTCAACCAACGTCCTTTGACTGCCAAGGGACCAAAATAATAGGTAATTATCAATCAAATGAGTTCATTAATAATGGAGGGCAACATTATTTTTTTAACGCAAAAATCAGAAAATACATAGGAATCAACTTGCAGTGTGCCTAAGACGACAAACAAAATGGCTGCCAGGTGTTATTCAATTTGTTCCAGCAGGTAGACGTTTGTAACGAGTTGCAATTTGGAGTGAACTAGATGGGAACACCACCATCCTGTGATGGTTTCATCACGCCGCACTTTGCTCAGAGCGCCCCCCCCCCCTTGTCCCAAAATCAAGCCCGCGGCGGTAAAGATGCTGCAACCCCAAATGAGCCATCGATCGGCAGCCCTGACACTTTCTCCGGCCCGATTGCTGTCTGCAAACGGCCGCCTCCCGGCGCCGAGCTTCGCAGTTTTGGCAGGGATTCTGTGAACTGGCACCCCCGCCCATCGGAATAAACGCGGTCTGATGAGAGGTATCGCTTTATAAGCGCTGTGAAGGAGGTCGCCGGTGGGCCGGTTGAGTGTCTGCTTTCAGTGGAGAGGTCCCTAACGAGCGCTGTTGTTAAAAATTGCAATGAAAGGTTTGCTTCATTGAAAGACTCGAGTGTTGTTATCAAGACGATTGTGTCCATACATAAGTGCTTCTTCTCCTCCAATAATGTCATCGCTGACGCGTTTGCTGTCCATGGTGCTGAAAGTAGTCATTGTCTTTTTTTCTCCCTCGTTACCATGGGAGTGCTTTTTAAGGGTCACATCGTGTACAGTAAATCCATCAGACTTGCCACTTTCGCATTTTTTACATTTTCTCTACAACGGAACCCATTTAAGGATACCTTTCTCGGAATGAGCTTTGACTTGGTGGATTTATGTTGCAATCTTTCGATTGATTTGTTTCGTCAAATGCGATGGTTACGATGTATAACTGGCGAGGAGCGATTGCATTCGTTATGCGACCTGGGTTTTGACTTTGTGGATTTATGCTTATTTGGTTTATAAAGGGTGACAGCTGTTTGAATTAACTGGGGAGGAGCGATCGCATACATTATATCCATCCATCCCTTTTCTATGCCGTTTATCCTCATGACACTTTTCTATTTCGTTTCGACTTGTCTGAAACGTTCCATTGGTTTATTTTATAAAAGGTAATGTTAGGATGTATAACTGGCGAGGAGCGATTGCATTCATTATGTGATACATATTAATTTGAGCGGACTTTGTGGATTTATTTCCATCTAGTTTATGAAGGGTGTTTTAATTAACTGGCGAGGAGGAATTGC
This sequence comes from Oostethus manadensis, assembly GCA_024372805.1. NCBI lineage: Eukaryota > Metazoa > Chordata > Actinopteri > Syngnathiformes > Syngnathidae > Oostethus > Oostethus manadensis. Next base: position 350,186 of record QODF01000181.1, read on the forward strand.
ATGATAGAATGATAGGACACGTTTTTATTTCAATTTAGTGTGCTGCAACTTGTCTGAGTCAGTCTATCGATTTATTTTATAGAAGGCAATGTTAGAATATGTAACTGGTGAGGAGCGATTGCATTCATTATACAACACATCTTCATTTATTTGACTTTATGTCTAAGACTTTCTATTGAATAATAAAAAAAATCTGGCTTTTTATGTTGGAGGCTTTCTATTTATTGACTTTATAACTGGTGACTGCTATTATACAATAATAATAATAATGCCTTATACTTGTTATGCGCTTTACAAAGACTCTCAAAGCGCTTACACTGAGGTCATTATTCATTCGCTCCACACTTGGTGATGGTAAGCCATTATGGTAGCCACAGCTGCCCTGGGGCAGACTGACGGAAGCGAGGCTGCCAGTGTGCGCCATTGGCCCCTCCGACCACCACCGACACTCACACACCACTTTCATACTAGACAATGTGGGTGAAGTGCCTTGCCTAAGGGCAAAAGGAAAGTTAATTTCCTCCCACTGTGGCACCTGGTGTTCCTCTGAGGTCTCCCATCCAAGTACTGGCCAGGCCCTGCCCTGCTTAGCTTCTGAGATCTGACGGGATCAGGCTTTGACACGCACGTTTGGCCACAAACGTAGGCATTAATTATTATTAACAGGCGAGGAGCAATCACATAAATTATATGGCAAGGATTGATTTGAACCAGCATGACGCAGGTTTTAATCTTGTCTATGTTGGAGACTTCTATTGATTTTTTTTGTGTTTTTTTTTACAAAGGGCAACAGTTGTGATGATTAACTTGCGAGGAGCAATCGCATGAATTACACAACACAATTACTCACAAAGGTTGTCATGTATAACTGGCGAAAAGCGATTCCATGCATTACACAACACAATTACTCACAAAGGTTATCATGTATAACTGGCGAGGAACGATTGCATGCATTACACAACACAATTACTCACAAAGGTTGTCATATATAACTGGCGAAAAGCGATTCCATGCATTACACAACACAATTACTCACAAAGGTTGTCATATATAACTGGCGAGGAACGATTGCATGAATTACACAACACAATTACTCACAAAGGTTGTCATATATAACTGGCGAAAAGCGATTCCATGCATTACACAACACAATTACTCACAAAGGTTATCATGTATAACTGGCGAGGAACGATTCCATGAATTACACAACACAATCACACACAAAGGTTATCATGTATAACTGGCGAGAAACGATTGCATGAATTACACAACACAATCACACACGACGGTTACCATGTATGACTGGCGAGGAGCGATTGCAAGAATTATTGGACGGGTTTCCATTTGAGCAGGAGTGCTGTGTGTTTGGAGTTGTAAAATAAGTATCGGGGCAGAAATACGAAACGTCCCTTTGTGTGCCCTTAATGACCGTCTCCCAGAAAAATGGGCAAAATTATTTTAGCGCTACCTGGAACGGAGCATCGCGCTTTAAAGCTGACTAATCCACTAAATAACGCTTAAAAGCCTCACGAAAACCCGATCAGTTTTGGATTGGCAGGCGCTTACACGTTCCGCCTGATCCGAGCAGGACTAGCAACGCTCAGTCGTTGCACCGAGCTTCCGCGCTGTCATTTTTTTGTGGCCGCTCGGCTTTTACGCCGTCACGTCTCAGCCTCCTGCAATCACTAAAGCAGTAAATGATTGCCAGGATGGCAGCTTTATGCGCAAGCTAATGCGTGCACGTGTGCAACACGGGGTCATGAGACTCATCTGATAACCTCGGCAGACTGCAGTCAGTGGCTTTAGCTGCGGGCAAAACAGCGCCGTTCGTTTAGCCGCGGTAATTACGTCGCTTTAGTGTTATCGTTCTCTAGGCTGTGGCGTGTAAGTCATCCACACATGGAAGGTGCAGAGGTTGTTTGGCCACCTTTTAAAGCTTGCTGGCGGTTGCGCTTTTGTCAGGGTCTTTTTCACTTGCAGCTTTATAACACGAGTTCAAGCTTGCTTTTTCCTTCTATCGGGGGGGAGGAGTTGGGGTGTAAATAAAGCGGTGGTGACTTCAGTTATACTTCAAGGCAAAATGATGTATTAACTGGCGAGGAGCGATTGCGTACATCTGGCAAGGCGTCTTCAGCTGAGCAAACGTGTCACGGGTTTGTGACTTTATGTCTGAGACTTTCCATTTATTCATTTGAAGAAAGAATCAATGACTGCTTAAGTCAGTCCTGCAAAATTTTGGATCTGATTATGTCAACAACCACTGATGATGATGTCAAGTCAACCAGGAAATGTGCAAGCGTTGGCGAGTTTTGGTTTTTATTATGTCGACAACCGCTCATGTCGACATCACTCAGCCAGCAAACGCGCCAACAATGGCTAGATCCGGTTTCTATTGTGTCGAAAACCGCTTATGTTGATGTCAGTCAGCCAGAAAGTGTGCAAGTGTTGGCGAGTTTTGGTTTTTATTATGTCGATAAAAACCGCTTATGTTAGCCGGTAATTGTGCAAGCAATGGCTAATTTTTGTTTTGATTTTGGTTATGTCAACATTAGTCGGCCAGTAGTGGCTGGTTTTGTTTTCTATTATGTTGACACCCGCTTATGTTGGCATCAGTCAGCCAATCAAGGTGCCAGCGACGGCTGACCTCAAAGCCCTCCAACTGATTGTAAACAGAAAAACCAGGTAACTATTGTCAGAGCAGTACTTTGCACCTTAAATGCAGTCAAGGGTGTTAATGCAAAGGGCGGGTGTTGCATGACTGCTCATTTTGCGGTCATGCGGGGGCAGCGGGGTTATTTCTGTCGGCCGTCCTTGTTAGGCGCTAAGAAGCAGCCGCGCAGGGTAATCCCATCAACACATCAAGGCTGCACTGCTTTCAAGTGCTGATTCATTGTTTTAAAAAACAATGGTAAATATTGTGGTATGTTGTAGCAAATAGTGTCACCCTGCAGCTAATCTTTGCTTAGGTGGGATTATTAGCAATTAGAAACAGAGCTAAACGATCACGGTTCTGTTTCTGTGTAGAATATGTCGTGAGGGAGGGACCCGGGTGGGTCTCTGGGCATGCTGGAAAGGACAGAAAAGAAAGTTGCATGCCTGCCGTGTTCCTTTTATCTGTTTTAAAAAACAATAATTACTGCAGAGCATTGCTGACCAGCACGTGAAAAAGTGTTTTTTTGTTGTTGTTTGTCACACTTGACAATGTTTCTGATCGCCAACAAATTGAAATATTAGAAATCAATGACGACGCAACAGAACACAAAATGCAATTTCTAAACAAAGATTAAGTGAGATCTATCAGTCTGGAAAAGGCCACAGATAAAGCTTTGGGACTCTGGCAAACCACAGTGAGAGCCATTTCCAGAGGTGGGGCCGGCCCAACCAAAATGAACCCAAGACCCCCCCGCCCATGACTGAGTAATGATACCCAATAGATTCTTTTTGAACTCCCATAGCATAAGTTTACAAATGCACATATTAAATGGGACTTTTTATTATTAAGGGAGACAAAAAATCCAAACCTACAAGTCCCTGTGTGAAATAGTGATTGCCCCTGCCAACCCAAAACATAACTTAACTTGAGATTCAATGAGATTCAATGAGATCCGGAAAATGTTATAAAGCCATTTCTAAAGCTTCGGGACTCTAGCAAACCACTGTGCGAGCCATTAGCCACAAACAGCGAAAACCTTCCTAGGTTGACACCCCAGGAATTGGCTTTACAGGCGCCATGTCGGCACTGATGAATTTCAGCACGGCTTGTATTGCTTTTTGGGGCGGTGGCGTCTACTTGGGCCGAGGCTGTGCAGGTGTGGAGGGAAGAAGAAGAATCTGCATGATACTGCCTCTCAGCAAGTCAAGTGGTAGACGTGTTTTTTCCTTTTTTTTCTACCATAGAATCAATGTCATACCTCCTTCTTTCCTTCATCAATGGCGCACCCTGCCTTTCTTGTGGGAATCGCGTGACCCAGTTAGCTCCACCGGCAGCGGCGGTTATTTTTACGTATTAGCAGGAGACAACACGTCCTCTGCTCGTCCTCGCCCCGCCTCTCCCTTATCTCCATCTTGCTGCCTCCAAGCTGCCCTTTTGCTTTGCTTGATAATGATGAATGTGATGTGTATCAATTATTAGTTACTATTCACGGGGCGCTGCAGCTAAACGTGAAGATGCCAGCGTTGCATGCACGTGCGTGTGTGTGCGTGTGTGTGTGTTTCCCCACACGAGTAGCATAAGAGATGGCGAAGATGGCGGTGGAATGCTTGTTGGCAGGTGTTTTCCAGGCGATTGAGCGCGCTCAAAGGCCATCTGGTAAGAAAAGTCGGTGTGCCATTCGCCCGAGAGGCCTTAAATAACGTACTTACTGTAATACGATACACATCAAACTACAGTAATACCGCTTCATGCTTCTTACCCAGATATTGAAAAAACAAACCGTGCTGTTTTGGGGTTGACTTATTAGTACAATAATATGCACATTGAAGCATTCCTGTATGTTTTTTTTACTTCTTATGTCTAATACTGTACACTATATTGGGTAATAGGAGTGTGAAGATGACTCTAGGGGTGTTATTTCATGTCTAGAGGGCTCTAATAATGTTAAAAACCATATTTAGAGCATGGTTGCAGGAACATTTTTCCAGCCAGGGCCATATATTTCATATACTGTATAAATATGGTAAGAAGATATATGCTGCATATTTCAAGACGAAACTGCATTTCAGCTTTGCAATAAAGTACGCCCTCTTTATGTCGCAGTTCTAGAATCGCTCCCTCACTAGATGACGTTTTTTCAAACAATAATTATTTGTAGTATGTGTTATATGAAGTTATATGCAGTATGGTGGTCATTAAGCATCAGCACCAGTCACACGGCATGGAGACTGGCTGCTGAGCCAGCAGAGCCCAGCCGACATGCCAGGGCTGAGATCTAATCAAAAACAAAAAGGTTCTCCTAACGGTCTGTGTGGAAGTGGTAACTTTTTGGCGTCTCACCGTCCAACTCATCAAAATCAGTTGACAGCTCAGCCCTTATCTTCACTCGCGTGTCCTGGTCTGATGATACGACTACAAAGTCGACCATAGACCTAGGGTGTCCTGGTGCCACAGAAGTCCAACAACAACACATCGCACGGGTTCAGATCGGGATCGCGCCCCCCCAGGTCACACTGTCATTGCCCACATGAGTGTTGAAGTCTCCCAGTAGAACTAGTGAGTCACCAGCTGGGGTGCTCTGAAGGCGGGGTACTCTGAACTGCGGTTCGGCGTGTACGCACAACCAACAGTCAGGACGGAAGGCGAAGGGAAAGCACCCTCTTGTTCACCGGGGATGACCCCCGCACAGACGCACCAAGCTTGGGGGCCAACAATAAGCCCACACCAGCTCGCAGCAAGTCCAGAGTGGAACAAGGTCCAGCCCCTCCTGAGGAATGTGGTTCCCTTGCTCAAACTGTGGGTCGAGGTGAGTCCGACTTTATCTAGCCGGAATGTCTCAACCTCTCGCACGAGCTCGGGCTCCTTCCCCGCTAGACAAGTAACATTCCATGTCCCAAGAACCAGATTTGGCCGCCAAAGACCAGGTCGCCGAGACGCCCGGATCGCACTTTGATCTCGGCTTTTTCTGTTTTTAAATTTTATATTATCACTTTATTCCCACAATATCCTCAAGAACCTCTTCCCAACCTAATTTTCCAAAAATGGCAACTTCATTCCCATAATATTTATAACTTTACACTCCTGCAACTTTACAAAAGCATTTTTTCTTTCATATTTGAACTTTATGTTTCCAATATGACTTTGTTAGATGACCTGTTTGATAAATTATTATTTTATATTACGACTTTCTATTGAAAGTACTGCGTCGTGGATGCAGCGTGAGGATTGTTTGAATTTTCCAGGTTTTGTTTTTTTCTTCAGCTCGCCTCTCCGCAGGGATTGAAGGGGGCGAGGGGGAGTAGTTGCAGGTGTAGACGGGTCATCTGTCCCCCCCCTAATGATGATGGATGGCAGGACTGCGGAGCGCGGGAACACGGGCCGAAGTGGAGCGACGCTTAAGAAGATCAAGAAATAGTGACGGGAGAGGAACCAGCGCTGGTGTTTCTATACACCGTGCTACCTGGCTTTTCATTATTCTTTTTCTCCCGAAAGGTCAGATGAGCACCGAAGCGTCCGGCACCCAAAATATGAGGACAGAGTACATTTTATTGTTATCGTTTGGCGTGCACGAAAACCCCAACGTGAAAAATACGATGGTGAAGATTGATCCATCATCGCGTGAAGTGAGATTGGCTGATACCAATTGGTCGTTATTGAAAAATAAAGCGTGAATCAGATGTGCAAACTTTTTCCACCAAGGCCCGCATACGGAAAAAGGAAAAGGTGAAAGGGCTACTTTGATTAATTGTAAAAAGGAAATGCATCCCAGCTTGGAGATGTAAATGAAAAAAGCGTTTTATTAGCAGGAACTGCGTTTTTTTCCCGTTTTTTTGTCTTTTTTGGTTGGCTTGTTGCTCATATTGCAACTTATTGCAACTTCCTAATATTTGAAGTTTGTTCTCGTGAAATTGCAACCGTTCTTCTCGCTAAAATACGACTTTTTTCTCAAAATTAATTATAGCAGTTTTTTTTACATTTCTTGTTAGTTGTTTCTGCATATTTACCATAATTATTACTTTATTCCCGTACTATATGACCTCATTTTGGTAACATTATAACCTTTTTCCGCAACTTTGTTTCTCTTTATATTCTGGCATTGCAAATCATGTCTTTTTTCCTTAGTGTTGCGATATTGAAACTAAAATGATGTTTGCTAGCTAACATTCTTATTTATTGTACACCTACTGCTGATTTTCCATTTTTTACAATTTCTGTTAGTTTTCTTGGTAGATTATACTTTTAGAATGTCCTGCGGCCTCATAAAAACACGGGCATGGTCCACAAATGGCCCTCGGCCTGCATTTTGGACACCCCTGGCATATATTTATAAAAAATAGAACTAGTGATGGTTGAAGCAAATAGGCCAGCTGGGAGAGCCTTGTGATAGTCTTATTGTGATCACTTATTACTATTATTATACTTATTATTTGGTGTTTTACTACTTTGTGCAGCACTTTGGAAGCTGTGTTGTATGAAATGTGCTATGTAAATAAATTGGAATGGATTGCACAAAGAGGACGATCCTTTCAATTTCATAGCGTGGTGATATCTACAGGGGCTGGATTAAAAAATGCATCCTTTTTAATTTTTTGGAGACAAATGTTTAGCTTGATGTTTCCAGCAATCGTATTTGAGCGTTGCACACACGAGCCTTTCAGTCCCCTGAAGGTGATTGGAAAAACGGACCTTAACGTTGGGGTGCTGTGCTCAATCATCACCAAATTTGGTGAACACCTTTTGGGGACGGACAAGCAGACGCGTGCCAAATTTGACCGAGATTGTTTGCAAAACTTGGCCGCCGTCAAAGGAAATGTAATGGCGGGGTTGTGTGTCCACACCGGCAGCGTGCTGACAAATCAAAGGATGCGGGGGGTGGGGGGGCACGTTTAGATTTTTTAAAGCAACCCATGTAGATCTGCCAAATGTTTTTTATATGTAAGGAAAATGTATTTTTAGTTTATAACGAAAAAAAAAGAAATGATCTGTGTTGCATGTATGCCAGCATGGCTACCAAAGCTTCCGAGGCGCCACTAATGACATTTACCACACTTGGTGTTTACATAGTAAGATGAGGCATTGAACGCCGAAGGAAGAGCTTTGTCGGGGACTTTCCGACGTCGGCCTGTGGTTCTTCATTCCCTTGGGTCGGGAAGCTTTGTTCCGCTTCCTGCCACCCAGCAACAGCCAAGCAATCTGCATCTCCCGTATGCATGCATGCATTTAGCGCTGCAAGACAGCTTTTCCTGCGCCGTCGTCTTCCAATTATTGGTAGCAGGAGTACAGTCCGTGCCGTTGACGGGTGTGACGCTCTCTCAAGCCAGACCGTGTTCTCCTAACGAGACGCGCATGAATCATTCATCGGTCACCCGCCGAGGACCCCGTCTGTGTTTGCTGTACAGCCCCCCCGCCCCAGCACCTGCACATGCAGTAGGTGTGGCCACCTTCAGTCCGACTCTGCGACGTATTACTGTATATGATCATATATTTGTTATAATATTTAGCTCCTCTACTACACAGATATAGTTATCTATGTGTATGATTGGATCATGCCGTCTTTATGATGAATCACACAATAGAAGTCTTGCGTTTGCCCAATCCCCGCTCCCAGCCCCCTTGCCCCGGGTTGCCATAGCGACAGCCTGCACTTTGAGGAAGGGTGAGACTTTAGCACGGTGTCATCTGTGATGCTCACACTTCCTATCTGCCAAGCCTGCACTCACGCCGCTACTTGATCGCATGATTCAGGATACAGGAGGGTGACAGAGACCACAGATGTCATCCCGATCAGCTGCGCTTGTTTTTCACATGATGTGTCAAGAGAGGCGCATTATTCTTTATATTGCCAGGCGCGAGGACGTGCCGTTGGTTGTAGGAGGGCATCGTAAGGCATTCGTGGCGCCCCCCCCTGTGGTTTGCGCTGAAAATCAATCATACGTGCAATACACACATCCTCAAAATGTTATCATCAAAGTGCGTCCCAAATGTGGCGGTGACAGCTCCACACCATAACGTTATGGTGGGTTTTGGTTTTGGAGAGCTGGGTGGGTCAATCCGACGTACGGGGTTGAATAACAGCGCCACCGTGTGGTGTGTTTGTGAGGACTAAACAGTGGCACATGCAACACAGTAGGGATCAAGGTTCAATTTATTCATATAGCAAAATGCAACAGTTCAACCGCTCAAAGTGCATTTGAAAAACAGAACCATTCCGTGCAGCGTACAAACGATACAACTCGTTTATGCAGTTAACGTTTGTTGGTGTACATATTAATCTTACGTCACAAAATAAAGATGCCAAATATACGAAAATGATTGCCGGGCGGTAATGAGAGGCGTAATTACGCGTAATGACTATCAAGAGGGATTACCACGTTGGTTGTCATTTGAATTATCGGGTGAAAGGAATGGGGGGGTTTCATTGGATTACTCACTAAATGCATAACGGATCAAATTCTAGTGTGTGTTAAAATCACACATGCTCACACTAATCCAGGGGTGGGCATACTTTTTGACACACGGGGCATGTGTATATACAGGTGGCATCAAACCCTTGCTCACAGTGCAACCCAACGAAAACAACAAATCCACAGCAGGTTAGCGCATCACAGAAATCCAACTAAAACAACAACTAAGCGCTAAACTTAAAACAGCTTACCACATTAAACTGTTATTTCTAAATCCCCGCAAGGTATGCTGGGTAGCCAGCGGTAACAACAACATGAACAACATAACATGGGATGGCAAGAGTATGCTAACTCTTCCCTGTTTGCTTCTGTCTTTTCTCTTGATGTTCCACTTACAATGTTAATACCTTTTTGAGAAATTACATCACTGGCATTATTATGTCATATATTAGCATTACATTCAAAATGGTCACAAAAGAATATTGTTTATTGGCAATAATTTGTAGGACAATTATCGCCCAGTAAAGTTTGTTATTGTGACAAGCCTAACCTTCCTTTCAATATGTCCAACCTGATGTCCCATGCAACAAAATAAGAAGTGCCCGGAGCTGAATGAGGCCAGTTCAGAATTTTGCTGATTGTATTTGTCACTTTACTTATACGGATGTTTGTGCCACATACAAAAATGTGCAGCTTTCCAAATGGCAATGTTACCAGCATTATGTGATTGGATTGGTTTTTTTGTGTGTGACCGTATTAAGACCCAAACATGTTTTACACAACTAATGGTCACGATTGTTTGGAAAAACTTGTTTTGAATAATAATTTCCATAACTTGCATTGCACGGTGCAGTATTTTTCCAATTTAGGGTATTTTTGTGGAACACGTGTCACAAAAATTCATTACACGACATTAGTCTCAGCCGGTAATGACGTTTTGATCAATATCATTACATGGGATATCACGAAAAAAGAAAAAAATAAAAAAAAAAAAAAAAAAAAAGGGTTTTAATAAAAAGACACCTGGCACTCCCTACAGTCGAGGCCTCCAAAGCCTACACAATGGCCAGTGCGAAGCAGGGCTCTATTTCAGGCGCACAGGTACCGGTGGCGGTGACTCATAGAATCCTGCAAGGCTTTTACTCCAGCAATGGACGCTGCTGGTGTTTTCATTAATGATGAGGCAGCATATGGCGCTTGAGAGGGAGCGAGACAGGCAGAGAAAGAGCCAGTGCTTGCAAGATGCACACACGGAAAGACAATTAACGGGCTTGGACGGCGAACAAAAGACTAACAAGAGTGTCGAGTGGCGTAGGTTTTGTGCTTTTGTGCAGATTCGGGTCACCTCGCCTATCGTTTGTTGCAAGGAAGTGGGATTATAATTCATGCTTCATCCTGGTATTTGTCTCGCTCATCATTAGCGGCGCGTCCGTCAAATTTGGCTTTGATGGTGACGATGAGTGCGCATTGACAGCGCCGGCGTTTTCACGGTGATTACAGGAGATCCAAGCCAAAAGCCACAAGTCATTGATACACCCATAAACAAACGTTTGTTTGGGACCCTGCTCCCTAACTGACCATTTCGGACAAAACGGACTCAGGTCCCGAACCCTCCCCTTCTCTCTTCAATCGCCATTGTTTCATTCAAGTTGGAAGCTAACAAACTAAACGCACAATCCAATGTTAATCCCTAAAAATGCCTCACACACACATTTTAAATGATAAATGTGGAGGAATCTGAACCATGGTGTAGCCAGGGACAGCACATGACTATGGTGCTTTCAAGGACCGTCACACAGAGAGTGAAAAAAAACATGGCCCATGAAGCATAATGACATAAACATGTATATACATAGAAATGCATGCATAGAAAATATAAGAATGAATGAACAATAGCCACTGTAAAAAAAGAACAACAGGAAACTCTCCTAATGCTAACACATTCATTCATTCATTCATTTTCTATACCGCTTATCCTCATTAGGGTCACAGGGATGCTGGAGCCTATCCCAGCAAACTTTGGGCGAGAGGCGGGGTACACCCTGGACTAGTCGCCAGTCAATCGCAGGGCAATATTATTTCTTATGTTCTCTTATTATATTGGGTGATAGGAGTGTAAAGGGGACCATAGGGATGTTATTTCGTGTCTAGAGGGCTCTAATAATGTTAAAACACGTATTTTAGAAGGCGGTGAACAAGTTCTAACTAGTAACAAATTCAATTTATGTATAAGGAATCCTAATTTGCAGAAATGAATTGATCAGGGTTAGGTCTGGAACCAATTACCCACGATAACGAGGAATTACTAAGCAGCATCCGACAAAGTGTGAAATCTCCACGCTTGACAAAGCAAACATGATGATCATGCTGTACTTTTGACCTGCGTTATCAGGTATTTATTCCCCACTGGGGGTGCATTAGATGCGTTTTCTGCAGCCGGCTCTAGTGCATAAAATTCAAAATCGAACAAGACATTTTTTGGACCAAGGATCCACCGTATGGGGCGGCTCAGAGTAGAACCGCCGCTCCTTCGGTACAGCAAGTCCACTATGCCCCCCAGTAACACCCACTTCTGATATGCTCCTTTTCACGCAGGTGTGAACTCTTTAAAACAACACGGCGCTCAGACATTTAGCGCCGCTTCCCTCGTCCGTGGGACTTTCATTGTCTTGTTCAAGTAGGCCATACAGTAAGAGTTGGAGGAAAGGGTGCAGGAATAACGCAGGTTCAGCGGTCTATTACTCTGGCATCAGGGTGCTTGCGTTACTGACTTAGCCACTTATCGACGTCAGGCAAATCAGTGTTTGAGACTAGAGTGCAGGAAACAATGTGGAATTCAATTGTTTATATGGTATATTCTTTATTTGTTACACCGTGATCAAGATTCTTATGTTACAAAACTATGCCACACAGCGATGGTCCAGTTTCTCAATTAAATACTTGAGTGTTGGAGGCTAGAGTGCAGGAAAAAACATTGAATAAAACAAATTAAATGGCATATCCTGTATTCGTTACATTATCTTTAGGGGGGTTGTGTTATTGATTACTCTACACAGACAAATAGTCCAGTTCCCTCGGTTAGATACTTGAGTGTTGGAGGCTAGAGTGAAGGAAAAAACATTGAATAAAACAAATGAAATGGCATATCCTGTATTCGTTACATTATCTTTAGGGGTGTTGTGTTATTTATTACTCTACACAGAGAAATAGTCCGGGTTCCCTCGGTTAGATACTTGAGTGTTGGAGGCTAGAGTGCAGGAATAAACATTGAATAAAACAAATTAAATGGCATGTCCTGTATTCGTTACATTATCTTTAGGGGTGTTGTGTTATTGATTACTCTACACAGACAAATAGTCCAGTTCCCTCGGTTAGATACTTGAGTGTTGGAGGCTAGAGTGCAGGAAAAAACATTGAAAAAAAGATATGAAATGTCATATGCTGTATTTGTTGCATTATCTTTAGGGTTTATGTGTTTTTATGATTAATCTATACAGTTATTGCTCCAGTTCCCTCGGTTAGATAAATGAGTGTTCGAGAATAGAGTGCAGGAAACAACTTTGAATAAAATTGTGTATACAGTACGGTATATTCGGAATTTGTTGCATTGTAATGAAAGTTTTTGTGTTACAAATTCTGCCACACAGAGCGATGCTCCAGTTCCTCAATTAGATACATGAGTGTTGGAGGCTAGAGTGCAGGAACAAAACATTGAAGAAAAGTGGCATATGCTGTATTTGTTACATGAAACTGATTCGCTGTGGCGACCCCTGAAGAGATAAGCCGAAAGTAAAAGAAGAAGATATTTGCGGGTGTTCTGTTATTAATTACACTATACAGAGACATGGTCCAGTGCATCAGTTAGGGACGTGACTGTTGGATACTAGAGTGCAGGAAAAAACAGATTAAATGGTAAGTACCCCATTTGTTGCATTGTCATTCTGGTTGTTTGTTGTTGTTTACGCCAAACAGAGGCATGTTCCAGTGTGTCATCTGGGGACACGACTGTTGGAAACTAGAGTGCAGGAAAAAAAAAAGTTTAAAATGTTATCTGCTCCATTTGTTACACTAATCTGGGTTGTCGTTGTTATTGGTTACACCACACAAGAATATGCCTCATTGTTTGCGACTAGAGTGCAGGAAAAAAATTGGGATAAAACTGATCAAATGGTATATGCCGCATTTGTTCTGTCATGTCACTCAAAACAGCAAGATTGCCCACTTCCCTCGGTTAGGGACATGAGTGTTTGAGACTAGAGTGCAGGAAAAAACAATGAACATGAATGGCGGCATCGAGTAGCCGCGTGTCATCGGGGTTGTTCTGTTATTGATTACGCCACCCGGGAGAGATTGTGTCAGTTAGGGACGTGACAGTTTGAAACGAGAGCGCAGGAACTAAAAGAGACGAGATGGCGGCGTACGGTTGCCATGCCCTCCATTAGCGCCCCATTACCCCTTCATTAACTCCAATAAAACGCTATCATCAGAGTGCGTCGTCGTAAGCGTGATGAGACTGTAAAACGGTGGATTGTGTGGTTTTGAGTGACTGAGCTGGTAAATTGACATGTAACACCCCCCACGACCCCCCACCACCATCTCGCATGATCGGCGAATAGCAGCATGAATACTCAAGGGAGATTAAACCAGATTATTAGTCACACCCATTTAAAGAAAGCCCAATTTTGATGACACCTTTGAGATTGGCGGATTTTAGCGTTTCTTGGTGCTCCTTTTGCAGGAGGACTGGTCTTTCCGAAGTCGCATAAAAGTCGGAATGTTTGCGGGCAGTTTTAGTTCACCGCACGACCTCTGCACCATGTCTTCTGTTCACGGGGAAAGGCACCGAGGTTGGCGCCATGTCGTCTCAAACCTTGGCCTCGGGATGCTTCATGCTCTTAGACTACCATGTGGTGCGGTACCGCGTGGCGGTTGGGCAGGCCAAGGCGCGGTAGATGTGCATCTCAACAAGCCGTGGGAGAGGTCGCTTGGAATAGAGTCCGCTTTTTCAGACCTCTTTTTCCCAGGCAACTCACAACGACGCAGAGTTTGGAACGCAGGAAGTAAACAAACTAATTGCCGAGACTTGGAGAAGGGGTAGCAGTAAATATGATCTGCTTCTTCCTTCTCCTTTTCAGTGGTGCTGATTTGTAAATCCCATATTCTTTGCTGGAACTTTATTGTGTTTCAAAGAAATAACAGTAAATGCAACCTGCTGGTATGCTGCTTTCGGATGGAAAGTAGCTTTTATGCCACCTTCCTTGCCCACGGGGGTGCGTGTCTAAATAATTGATTGCTGCAGAGGTTTCGCGGATGACTGCTGGGACTGAACCAGGCGCTGCACCCTGCGTCCTTTCATGGCCACGTTTCCCCCGCCTGCTACCATGTGGTACAGCTCAGTTTGCTTTGCCAAACCATTCGCTAAAACCCCCATTTGGCCTTCTTCCATCGCTGGGAAAATGATAGCAGAGGCAAATACTTGCCGGACAACAGCAGAGTCTCTCTTTGAGCGTATGAGGATCCATCCAGCCGCCGATTGTTCTCCGCTTATTCAGACCCGAGTCACGGTTGCAGAAGTCTCTCTCAGGTCCAGCTGGTGGACCCATAGGCATGCGAGACATAATCCTTAGGTCTGCCCTCGGGCCTCCTCCCGGCTGGCACCTCACCAGGTAGGCATCCGGGGGGGGTATGTGAACTAAATGCCTGAACCACCTCTACCTGAGCAGTACCTTTACTAAGCTTCTCAACCTATTTTTTAGTCCAAACTCACTGCAGCCACTTGTATCTGCAATCTTTCTCTTTGGGTCATGACCACAGGTGAAGGCAGGAATGCAGATAGACAGGTAAACTGGGACATTTGCCTTCCGGTGTTTGGTTTTGGTTTGGTTTTACTGCAGCCGCTGTGCCAATCCATCGATCTGTCGATCCAGCCTTCTGTCGCTCTGAGATACTTGAAGTCCTCCACTTGGGGGCACAACCTCACTCCCAACTTGAAGGGTGCAATCCACCCTTTTCCACTAAGAACCATGGCCTCGGATTTGGAGGTGTGGGGTTTTATCCCAGAACCGCCCCTATAAATCCTGAAAGTCCCAACCGGTGATGTTCACCAAGAACAGGCTGGACTTCCTGCTGGCAGGGAATACTTTGGATCCTGAGACCAGAGCTGTCCCATACAGTCACTGAGCATCAACTGATGAAACCTGCAAAACTTCTTCCCCGACAACCTGAACAGTCCAGATTGAGACGATGCTCTGAGAATTCTGAGAAGATGATTCACATTTTGGATTGGCTGAGAATCGTTTAATCATAAAGTTTTAGTTCTTTACTTAATCCATTCCATAGTTTACCGAACATACCAAAGTACTAAGGGGTTTTAGCGTTGTACTTGCATATGCAGTATGTGTTTTAGGTTTAGTTTGTCCCTTAGATCATGTTTCTCTTCTCTTTTTGAAGGTTTACCAGAACAAATAAATACATTACTACAAAAATGACTCCAGGTTCACTGTCCATCCATCCATCCATCCATCCATCCATCTATCCGTCCATCCATCCATCTGTTTATCCATCCATCCATCCATCCATCTATCCGTCCATCCATCCATCCATCCATTCATCCATCTGTTCATCTATCCATCTATCTATCCATCCATCTATCCATCTATCTATCCATCCATCTATCCATCTATCATCCATCCATCGGTTTATCCATCCATCCATCTATCAGTCCATCCATCCATCCATCCATTCATCCATCTGTTCATCTATCCATCCATCTGTTTATCCATCCATCCATCCGTCTATCCATCCATCCATCCATCTATCCATCCATCCATCCATCCATCTATCCATCTATCCATCCATCTGTTTATCCATCCATCCATCCATCTATCATCCATCCATCTATCCATCCATCCATCTATCCATCTATCCATCCATCTATCCATCTATCCGTCCATCCATCCATCCATCTGTTTATCCATCCATCCATCCGTCTATCCATCCATCCATCCATCTATCCATCCATCCATCCATCCATCTATCCATCTATCCATCCATCTGTTTATCCATCCATCCATCCATCTATCATCCATCCATCTATCCATCCGTCCATCCATCCATCTATCCGTCCATCCATCCGTCCATCCATCCATCCATCCATCTGTCTTTCTTTCTTCTGCTTATCCGAGGTGGGCTTGGCGGCAGCTTGAGAGGAAGCCAGTTTAACAGAGGAAGTTGTTATATCTCTCGATGAAAGGAAGTGTCGGGCTGCTTTCCCGTTGTTTCTTGTGTCTTGCTCACGTTTTCCATCATCCTCTCCATGTTTGCTCACACAGCGATGATAATCTATCGCTACAATTTCTCTATTATTAGTATTTTTTGCTACATTTTTCTTCTTATTATCTTTTGTTTCTCCTTCGCCGCAGTGTCCTTGGGAAAAAAAAGCTGTGACTTTGCCAACAGAGAGCATCTCTCATTGACACACACACACGCACACACACACACGCACACACACACCAAGCCCTAAAAAGTCTCTTGAAGTCTGCTGGCAAATATGGAGGAAAAACATGCAAATGAGCGCTACTCTAACCCACATAGAGTATAATATTTTTCACATATTGGCCAAATCAACAAACGCACTCTAAAAAGAGCAGGAAGGTAAACTAACACTGCATGCTTTAACTCAGTCATGATTATCTGGGTCACGTACTTGGGTCTTTGCCTGGACAAAAAACAAAAAAGTAATGACCCGATGTCCGTGAATGCACCCGGTGTTCTTGTGTGTACGATTCGTTTTTTAATTGTATTTACAGGGATATCATAAAATATGCCAGAGTTGACATCCATTTTGCATCTGTTTTAGTAATCCTATTTATGTTTTAAGTATATTGATAAATACCGTGAATGCTCCAGTTAATGTCTGTATACAGTTTACTGTACTGAAGAGTCTTTTATAGTCGCCGGGTGCGTGGTCAGCAATAACAATTGGCCGTTGTGCTGTCTGATTCAAAAACATTGGCAGCTGTGGCTGTAGACAACCTCCCATGTAGTGATTTTCTCCAAAATATCATCGCAGTTTTGATGTTGAATGCAGTTTGTTATTTTGTAAAAAAACAAAAATGCATATTTAAGAAAATGTCTGCATGGAGTAAAGTAGAAATATAAGGCATTCAGAAGATGCATTCAAAGACATTTTCATGATACGTAGTACTCTACACTGGTCACTTGTTGGCAGTAATGTTGCGTTGATGAGAAAATAGCCTCCACAGGAAGTGCTTGTTGATAATGTGACTCCCCTAATGCTAACATGTGTGACACTATATTATGTCTTGTTTTTGAAATGTTTACTTCTTCTTCTTTTCCTTTGGGCTTATCCCTTCAGGGGTCGCCACAGCGAATCAATTGCCTCCATCTAACTCTGTCTTCTGTATCCTCTTCTCTTGCACCAACTATCTGTCCTCTTCCACTCCATCCATAAACCTCCTCTTTGGTCTTCCTCTAGGCCTCCTGCCTGGCAAATCAAAACTCAGCATCCTTCTACCAACATATTCACTATCTCTCCTCCGGACATGTCCCAACCATCTCAGTCTGGCCTCTCTGACTTTATCTCCAAAACGCCTAACATGTGCTGTCTCTCTGATGTGCTCATTCCTGATCCTGTCCATCCTGGTCACACCCAAAGAGAACCTCACCATGTTCATCTCTGCTACCTCCAGCTCTGCCTCCTGTCTTTTCCACAGCGGCACTGTCTCTAAACCAAACAGCATTGCTGGTTTCACCACAGTTTTGAACTATATGTTTATTATATTGGATAAAATCAGTCTGAAGGTGACTATAGGGGTGTTACTTCATGACTAGAGGGCTCTAAAATGTCAAAAAGCATGTAAACTATTCCATTTGTAAAGAAGGAATCTTGCGTCATGGAAATTCATTTATCACGGTCGGGTCTTAGGCAATTAACCGCCATAAACGAATGTTCTGAACTCCTGTTTTTGTGTTTGCAAACTAGTTGAGCGCCTCTGCTGCTGGAAGCCGAGTTGTGCCCTTCTTTTTTTTGTAACCCCATCAATCATCAGCTGCAACACGACTGAGAGAATTTTGAAGTAATCTAATAGAAGCGCGGGGACAAAGCGTCCTTTATTGGCTTGCATCACCACATCCTACTGTCGCATTTTTTTCCGCTGCTTTTAAATATTAATGAAGCCTGTTTGTCGTCGTCGTAAGATGAGACGATAAAGTTCGTCTGATGCCGTTCTCTTTCATCTCCATTGGAGGTCACACAAAATAATTCCAGCACCACCAGACTTTATCATGCTGTGTGAGAAAGTTTGGGGACACGCAAACTTTTGACTGCTACTGTATTTCTCACGGCAATCAAACTCTGGCAGCTTATATCAAATCATAAATCCTATAAATTAACAGATCATGTGCATGGAAAATTGAACCTTTACTATTCTATAAGCTCATTTTGATGTTACATCCGCAACATCGCTATGATGCAATTCATAATGAATTTGAAATTACAAATGAAGTATAGGTCTACATTATAATTTTGTTGTTTTGATTAATTATGAATTTGTTTCTATATATATTTTGTGGATGGGGGGAAAAAAAGCAACATCCGATTTTTTGCCAGACTTGACACGTTTGAGACTTTTTGGTGAGTTTTTGTGCATATTGAGGCCCTCACAAATGGGAGGAAAGTAATAATAGTAATAATAATAATAATAAACAAGTCTTTGCACTGCTATCGTTCTGTGCTCGGGCTCTAATAATAATATTTGCAAAGCTATCACTTGGTGCTCGGGCCCTAATAATAATAATTAGGGCTGTTTCAAAAGGGTCTTTGCACCAATATTGCTCAGTGCTTGGGCCCTGACAATAATAAACTTAACTGTTTCAAGAAGGTCTTTGCACGGCTATCATTTGGTGCCCAAGTCTTAATAATAATCAGCCCATGCCCTAATAACAACAAACAGCAATTTTATAAGGACATTTGCACCGCTATCCCTAAGTGCTCAGGTTATAATAATAATCAATATGGCTGTTTCAAAAGGGTCTTTACATCGCCATCGCTTGATGCACAGGCCCTAATTACAATATTGGCATCGCTACCGCTCGGTGCTCGCGCCCTTATAATAATATTTGCACTTCTACCTCTCGGTGCTTGGTCCCTAATAACAATAAACACCAGGTTCAAGAGGGCCTTTGCGCCGCTATCATTTGGTGCTGGTGTCCTAATAATAATAGCACCTCTATCCCTCCGTGCTCGGGTCCTAATAGTAATAAACCGTGCTGTTTCATGAAAGTCTTTTCACCACTATTGCTTGGTACTTGGGCCCTAATAATCGTATTTGCACGCTATCGCTCGGTGCTCGGGCCTAAATAATAGTATTTACCCTGCTATTTCTCGGTGCTCGGGCCCTAATAATCAGATTTGCACTGCTATTTCTCGGTGCTCGGGCCCTAATAATAGTATTTACCCTGCTATTTCTCGGTGCTCGGGCCCTAATAATCGTATTTGCACGCTATCGCTCAGTGCTCGGGCCTAAATAATCGTATTTACCCTGCTATTTCTCGGTGCTCGGGCCCTATTAACGATAAACAGGAGTTTCAAGAGGGTCTTTGCACCGATATCATTTGGTGCCCAGACCTTAATATAATGTTGGACTGTCATCGCTCGTTGCTCGGGCTCTAATAAAAATATTGACATTGCTTATACTCGGCGCCCGGGCCCTATTAATAATGAACTTTGAGCTGTTTCAAGAGGTCTGCCGCACCGCTATCGCACAGTGCTCGGGCCCGGAAGTAAAACCAAATACGTGCATTCATAAAAATGACAAGACTGAGTGGGAACATGTTAAATGTGCAATGTGGAAACTTTCTTCGTGTTCCTTCCAAAAAGGATTTTCTTGTGTTAGCGTTCCTGCGCGTCCTTAGTCCTTATTTTCATGTTTGTAGGAAGCGGATGTGAGGCTGGTACGTGCACAACTTCGTCAAATAAACAGCTTTTTGAAAATGAATGACATGTGATTTTTTTGGGGGGAGGGGGTTTGTTACGTGTGCAGCCGATTCCAGGTCCCCGGCGTATTAATGCTGATATTTATAACAGGACGGCATAGTCCCCCCTTTTTTTCTTTGTAGGGCCGTAAAAAAAAGGCTGCCGTTGCCATGGTGACCACTCCCAAGGGGAAAAGTTGAATGAAGCTGAATATCTCGCCGCCTGCCTTTGTCTGGTGCCCGTTTGCAATTTGACGCTTCCTTTGTGCTTCAAAAACACACGCTGGAGAGTCGTAAGGACTCGGTGCTCCGCTATTTGCCAGGCAGATTTCGCTGTTTAGAGATATTAGCTAATTGCTGAGAAAGATCAGATAGGAGGAGGCGGATTTTTGACCTTTTTTTAAATCCCCTAATTGTTTGCTTGCACTCTTGCTTTGTGACAATCACCTTTGGGACTTTCAACACGCAAGGAAAAGGAAAGATTTAAAAGGGCACACGCGGGGTTTTATGTATGCAGCAAGTGTGGCTTACTTGGAATCACTCGGACGTCAATCAGCAACGTCGCAATAATCTAACTGGAATGATTGACATACAGCGGAGCCCACAACTCGCCTAATAAATGCAATATTTGCGTAATACGGTTTTTAACGTTATTAGAGCCCCGTGGACATGAAATAACACCCATAGAGTCACCTCGGCGCTGCTATTATTCTACTTTTACAGCACTTTGCTCAACTCTTATGTTGCAGGGACCCTGATAGTTAGCGAGTTAACCAATTAGCCTCAAAATTATTTCCTCTGAACTAGCCAAAAAGTACCACTTCCACACGGAATGGGAAGATAATTATTTTTCACTCTATCACATGGGACATGCCATGGCTAATGTCTCAATGTTTTGTGTAATTACAGCCGACTAGTGACCAGAACAGTACATTTGACTCGTATTTTAATATGTTTTGACTTATAATAAACCATAATCTTTTATGCTATCACAGCTATCATTTATTACACATTAACTCATTTCATATCACATATAGTGAGGGGGTAATAATCGAACAGCGATCCTGGAGGGACGACTGCATAATAATTTATTCCCAACAGTCGAATCTGCAAAAATTCTACCCATTTTTTTATACCACTTGTCTTATTTGGGTCACGGGTCAGCTGGAGCCTATCCCAGCTAAATGCAGGTTCACCCTATCACCGTATCGTGAAATTATCAATATTGTGAGCCATGCAAACCGTGACGTGGCGTAAATTGAGTTTGAGAGCCCTGCTTTAAAGTTTTGCACCCTCTCCGCTGATGATCAATGCTCCCGTTTACAAAATAACAACTACCACAGCGTGTGACATCACCGAAGCGCTAAAGGAGGAAGTGATGTAGGTCCCGGACATGCGCAGAAGCAACCGCGTTTCTGGTAAAACCTCCTTGTGCCGCTAAACGTCATCTTCCTCCCCCAAATGTCTTTCAACGGGAAGAGTGGCCACTAACAAGTTGTTTTGTTTTGCCGCCAGCCTATTGGGATGCAGGACCGTCGTTCGCCCGCCAGGCCAGGCAACAACAAGAACAACAGCAACCACATTGTGTCTACCCCCAAGGGACGCAACCGCTAGATGTATAAAAAAAGAAGCCTTTTGGATGAAAAGTGCAACATCCTCCACAAACAAGAGTCTAGCTGCCTTGATGTAATCGTACGCACATATTCACTGTTTTTAATACTTCCCTGTACTACGATGCTGTTCATACCAAGCCTACCCAGCATCAGCCTTCCTGCCTCGCTCTCGGAGTTTCTTTTTTTTTCCGCGAGAGAAAGACAGGAAGGAAACCGGCCCCGCGTGGAGCACACAGCCCGAATTGACCTGAAATGAATGGAGTCACTCATCAGCTGCCGCTGAAGCAATGGAAATGTGCTGGGCGGATTCAATGCACACACGGTAATAGTACATGCGTGTGTATG